>CM055896.1:27944183-28371683 GCA_029582155.1 Panopea generosa | reverse complement strand
GTACTGTAACATACATCTGGTGTCCTCAACGCATCGCCATATGTGGACAGTAACATACACCTGAGGTCATCAACGCACCGTCATATGCGGACTGTAACATACATCTGAGGTCGTCAACGCATCCTCATATGTGAACTATAACATACACCTTAGGCCTCAACGCATCGCCATATGTGGTGTGTAACATGCATCTGAGGTCCTCAACGCACCGCCATATGTGGACTGTACCACGAATCTGAGGTCCTAAACGCACCGCCATGTGTGGTCTGTAACATACATCTGAGTTCCTCAACGCACCGCCATATGTGGATTGTAACATGCATGTGAGGTCCTCAAAGCACCGCCATTCGGGGACTGTAATATTCATCTCGGGTCCTTAACGCACCGCCATATGTCGACTGTAACATACACCTGAGGTCCTCAACGCACCGCCATATGTGGACTGTAACATACATCTGAGGTCCTCAACGCACCGCCATATGTGGACTGTAACATGCATTTGAAGTCCTCAACTCAACGCCAAATGCAAGCTAAGCTAAAACATACATTTTAAGTCCTCAACCCACCGCAAAATATATATTTAGACCCTCATGTCACCTCCAAGTAAGGACTACAATATACATAAAATAATTAAATCATACTCCATGTACCGTAACCCAAGTGTCTAAAAATAGTTTCAGAACAAACTCGTTTAATATTATTTAAGATATAATACATATAGACACACGGGGAAATGTTTTCTAACAATACCAATATTTACTTTGTAAAGAGTGTAATTTTGGTTGTTTTATAAATACAATTTAATGAGACTGGCGTTCTGAAGGGTGTGATATGTGTATTTAATCAAGATATTCCCGAGAGGCGTATATTGCTTATTTATTTGTAATAACACCTGGAAAACAAATAATTTTATAAGAGGTGTGAATAAGTCCGGGATTTGTCAAAACGAAAACAAACATTAAACGTACGTATTCCAATAACCTCGCGTCTTTATCTATTTCAATTTTACATAACTGTTCGTTTCTTATTTGTTTTGATTTTGTAAATATATGAAATTAAACCTTATCGGTATATCCAAAAGTGTTCCAGATGTACATGTACATATTGTATATTATATCAAAATTTGTATCATATGGAAACGTGTGCATTGCGGAATAGTAACTTTTGTACCTGTTAGGATGCCCGGGTCTCAATTATACAGTTTTACAACATAGCTTGTCACTTAAAAACAGATATTTTAACATTACGACCTTTCTTGTATTTTCCATTACTTTCCGTTTTTTGAATACCCCTTTTCCAATTGTTTGTGAATTTTAAAATAATCATTTAAGATTATGATTTAAGAATTACGACAACATTGGATAGATTGGATGCGATACGTTAAAGTACTCCTGTTAGGAGGGGGATGAATACACGTTTGCCCATATGTAGTTTTGCTCCACCAATAGTATAATATAATTCAAATATTATTTTTATACCACTTAACGAATGGCCTCACGTATTATTTTAACTGTGCAATCTTGTTTACAATAATAAAAAAATAATTTTACAGGAAATGTCAAAGTTAGTTTTTCCTACGAGCATATTTTTTCAAAGAAATTAATGAAGATCAGCGAAAAAAAAGAATGAAGTTAACAAATGCTATATGAATATGTTATCACAAAACTGCATCTGGTAATGTCCGTCCGTCGGATATAATGATATCAAATCACAGAATGAACTATCTTCTTTTCTCTGTTTACTTTCTACCGCTCTATCGAGGATCACCATGCTGCAACAAATAGTCAAAACGCTAAGCTGCGAGCACATTTCTTCTTATTATTATTATGTATTCTACCAGGGCATCGTTAACCAACTTTCCCGCCCATTATACCATTCGTATAAATTACAATATACGTTGATAATAAAACTATATACAAATACTGCCCTGATACGGCCGTCGTTAATGTTACGACATACGACCGTTGACACGCAATTTAAGGGGATTTGGGCCTTCTTAATCCTGATAGCGCCCGATAAGCTTGTAAACAACTGAAAATGATGCTCCGACTTTAATCCTTTTGTAAATACGCCGAGGGTTCCGAATGATAGTTTCAATTCCTACTGAAACACAATACCTGCTAGTTGTTTGACGAAATATGATAAATTCATAATTAATTTTTCAGTAGAATTCTCCCATTCAACTTCAGGTTTCCCAAATAAATTTAATGTGTTTTAATTCATGCGGAAAGTAACATTGTATTTAGAGATAATCCTTTGTAACAACCATGTGAAATCTGACCCCTTAATTAAGTCAGTCGTAATTTACTTGATAATGCTATAATGATATGTCATGAATAAAACTTGAAATTGCTCTGGAGGTCCGTGTTTTATTTTATAACATTTTCATAATTTCGATTTCATTGAAGCTGAGCGGTTTGATATTTTAAAGGATACAGAAGAAATAAAAGTTGAATCGTCATTTTATATCCCGTGATTTAACCCGGCACGCAGGTGAAAGTGGGACTGTCGGGAAATGACCGCCTCAATTTTGCGTTTTAAATGAAAGCGATGCAGGTGCAATAAGAAATCAAAGTTTTCAAAATATAATACTGTTAATAAGCTGTTTGTTGGAATTTAAAGTGAAGTTAATGGTACCCTGTTTATTGGCAATTTTAATGGCTGGATGGCCAATAAAATACTGATTTTTTTATATTGTTATATGACTAAAATGTATATAAAAACGAGTGAATGAATTAATATAATAAAGAACATGGTTATCGTTCTGGCTGGCTGGCTTGCTGGCTTGCTTGCTTGCTGGCTGGCTGGCTGGCTGGCTGGCTGGCTGGCTGGCTGGCTGACTGGCTTGCTGGCTGGCTGGCTGGCTGGCTGGCTGGCTGGCTTGCTGGCTGGCTGGCTGGCTGGCTGGCTGGCTGGCTGGCTGGCTGGCTGGCTGGCTGGCTGGCTGGCTGGCTGGCTGGCTGGCTGGCTGGCTGGCTGGCTGGCTGGCTGGCTGGCGGCCGGACGGACGGACGGATGGACGGCCGACTTGATGGATGGACGGACGGACGTTCTGGTGGAAGTGATGTTGTGGGGTGCGGTTTTTATATGTTATAAAACATCTTTTTTTTATTAAACAAAACTAAACCTATTTTCTTTCTAACCCTAATGTCACAAACCTTGAGATCCAACCCTAATGACACTAAAAAAGAATGAAAAAAGGTGAAAAAAAGTGAAAGAAAAATGGAATTAACCCAACAATGCCATTTGGACGCGTTTTCGCACTTGTGGGGTGAACATTGCACCCCACAAGTACAAAAAAAAAACACAATGCCATTCTGTACTGGCAACGCAACCCACAACTGCCGCTCCAGACGTACGGACGGACAGACGGACGGACGGACGTTCTTGTGGAAGTGATGTTGTGGGGTGCGATTTTTATATGTTATAAAACATCTTTTTTTTCATAAAACAAAACAAAACCCATTTTCTTTTTAACCCTTATGTCACAAACCTTGAGATCCAACCCTAATGACACTAAAAAAGAATGAAAAAAGGTGAAAAAAATGTAAAAGAAAAATGTGAAAAAAATGAAATTAACCCCACTATGATTTGGACGCGTTTTCGCACTTGTGGGGTGAACATTGCACAAATATATTCACTTGTCGGGGTGATTAATCGTACACATGCATTTATTAATTGAAAATGTCAATAAGTACAAAAGCAAATCATCGGTATGGAATATCGATTTGCTTAGTTGTTCGCCTTCTCTGCGAGTTACACCATTTAGCTCTTATCAAATCGTTTTGGGCCGTTTGGTTATTTCAATAACCATTCCATACCTGAAGAAATGCAAACTATTTTCAATAAAATCACAGAAATGAAAGATGTTGAAATCATTTCTGATATCGATGACCAATTACAATAATATGTTCAGAATCAGTTCAAAGACGTTTCCGTCAAATATTTGTGAGGCCCGGCATTGGGGGAGGCATGGTTTGAATGTAGTTGGATTCAATCATTCAATATATTTGTTATTCTTGTCTAAATCATATTTTTCCATAATGAACATTTGGGAAGAATTCATTTCACAAAATCATTTTATATACATGTGTATGATCTAAGATGATTTTAAAGAAATTGTTATTGGTGTAAGAAATTGAAATTGTGTTGAAATAAAATAAAACCAGCAAAGCGCGTTTAAAATGCCATGCTTCCTGACAGTAATCACATTGTAACACATGTTTTTAATTTTCTCCTGCATTTCTTTCTCTCCCTTTTTATTATATTACATGCAGATATGTTTACTTATTTCATCTGAAGAATGTGAAGTTGCATTCGTAAAGTTAAATATAATTGTCCTCAGTTCTTAAAACTTAGAAAATATAATGGAACTTAAAAAAAACGAGCAATACGAGCAAAACGAGCAATACTGTTCAATCAATTAATAAATCAACGTTTGAATTAAATAAATATACACAAATATATATACAAATATATACACAAACATATATATATATATATATATAACCTATATACAAAAATAGACAAAAATAAATATACAAATTTATACATGCAAATATATACATAAATATATATACACAAATATATACACAAATATATATATATACACATTTATACACACATATATATACAAATGTATACACATATATATACACAAACATATACACAAATATATATACACATTTATACATATATATATATATATATATATATATATATATATATATACACACAAATAAATATACACACAAATATATATACACAAATGTATACACAAATATATACACAAATATATATCCACGGTGCTTATCCAGACGTTCACACTCGTCTTTCAATCGACAAATGGGAAGGTAGTGTAGTGGACAGAGTGTTAATCGCTCATGCCAGAGGTTGCGAGTTCGATACCCAGCTCAGTCGGATGTCTCTAAAAACAACACTGATAACTTGTTCTACCCGAGAGGTGGACTCGACAGCGGTTCACATAATAACTGAGCTTTCATCGCAATATATCTAAAATGAATTAGTAAAACCAAATTGACAGAAATAAAAACAGTTAACAGAATATTACGGCGTATTTTCCAAATACCCGTTTCTCTTTATAAGGGCCTTGCTTTTTATTGATGCGAGTTGTCATGCACAAGCCTGTAACAATTAGAAGAAAAGTCAGACTTATACACGACTTCTTTCCCTGTCATCTGCACCAAAGTCTTTTATTGATATCGATCCGATCGATAAGGTCGTTCTGTGAGCATCAATGTCTTTGAGTGTGACATTTTCATTTCGCAATTAAATAATAAGTGGTATTCCTCCAGAATCGAATGTTTCTCTTATGGTTTTGTCTTGTTGCGGTTAACTGTACTTTATGAACACTATGCAACTGTATCAAGTGTGGATGCAGAGATGGATTTTTTGGGGATTATAATTATGCGGCTATTGGTGTAGACATAATGTATGTGACGTCCCTTACAACTAGTTAGTTTCGATAACATGCCGTCAAAGACATCATCATCGCTAACTTCTATTGCTTTAACTTCTTCTTTTGCTGCTGTAACTTTTGCATCCGGTGATTTTTCTATTGAATGGATATTACTGTTGCTGTTCATGTTGATGCAATTGCTGTTGCTACTACTACTATTTCCGATATAACTACTGCTTGTACTAATACCCAAATTACTGATAGTTTTACGTATACTTTTACCACTGCTGCTCCTGCGACCACCATCACCACCACCACCACCAACACCACTACTACTACTACTACTACTACTACTACTACTACTACTACTACTACTACTACTACTACTATTAACAGCAGCAGCAGCAGTAGAAGTAGTAGTAGTAGCAGTATTATTATTATTATTATTATTTTTATTATTATTAGTAGTAGTAGTAGTAGTAGTAGTAGTAGTAGTAGTAGTAGTAGTAGTAGTAGTAGTCGTCGTAGTCGTAGTCGTAGTCGTAGTCGTAGTAGTAGTAGTAGTAGTAGTAGCTGAATTAGTAGTTGAATTAGTAGTTAAAGTAGTAGTAGTAGTAGTAGTAGTAGTAGTAGCATTATTATTAGTAGTAGTAGTAGTAGTAATAGTAGTAGAAATAGTTGAGGTAGTGGTAGTGGAAGTAGTAGTAGTAGTAGTAGTAGTAGTAGTAGTAGAAATAGTATCATTATTTTACTTGCAACTAGGTCTTCAACTTTGTTTTACTATATTAAAGTTTACCCTTAATCATACATTTTCTCCAATGTTTTAAAAAAAGAAGGAAAAAATCCGCTTAATCAGAGTTCATATTTCGCTTCTTATGATTGTTTCACATTGTTTCGTTGTTGTATTTTTCTTGTCCATGTTTTATTCTTCCTCGGCCATATTTACAAACATAATAATACCTACGGCGAATACATTAATATGTAAATATGCCCTTACAAAACATAGTCCGCATGCAACCATAGACGAGCAAACATAGAGAAAGAGTGCGCAAAATATCGGTTTAAATCTTCAGCAAATACGCCCATTTATTTATTGCCACGTTTAAATGAAGTCGAATACGAATCGAGATTTGAGCTAAGCCCCGCCTCCTGACAAGATATCACTCGTAATAAAAAGTTCTCCATGCTACAGAAAATCAATTCGATACTCCCAAAATGGTTTAATATTGTTACGGTCGGTGCAAAAATAAAGGGTTGTTTTTATCTCCATTGAAATTCATTTATCTGCGCGATGAAATAGTTTGCCCTGTATCGCGCATGTGTAAAAATGCTAGAGTCGTATTTATCATTGAGTGTAAACCAGGGAAACTTCTGATAGCGCAGTTTCTGGCTATATCATATCCACTATTGTCATACTATCATTGAGAGAAGAAGGAGATTTAATCACAAATGTTATAATCAGGCACTAACTGTAACACTGACGAGCGGCTAGTTTTAACTTAATCGTAAAGTGCTGCGCTATTAAAGTGATGATGAAAGTAACGATTTCGGTGATGACTAAATGACTGTAATAAATAAAAGGATAAAACAAAGAGTGACTTAATTTACTGGAACTATTCATTTGTTTTAATGTGTTTCATGCATGGTGTTGATCTGTGAGTTGTTGAATTAAAAAAAAAACTTCATTAAGAAACGAACATTAATTAATCAGTACGATTCAGATGCAAGGCGCAATGGACATCGCTTTGGCGAAGATGGAGCACCTGCAGGCGCAGGCCCAGGCCATGATGGCACAGAACAGGTCCTCGCCGTCCCTGAGTCATAGCAGCCCGGAGCCTCCGACCACACCGATCGTGTCTCGGCCTCACAACCTGTCGGCCATGCACGGCTCGATGCTAAACCACGGGCACGACATTCTGAGCAAGTTACACAAGGTGTCCTACAGTTCGCCACCACCCATCGCCTGCAGCCCAGAAAACAACGTCTGCAAACTCATCAACTACAGGGGGGCCAAAATCGCCGCGTTTGTTGTCGACGGCAGGGAGCTGGTATGTCTGCCACAAGCGTTCGAGTTATTTCTGAAACACCTGGTTGGCGGGTTGCACACGGTGTACACCAAATTGAAGAGGCTGGATATCATACCCGTCGTCTGCAACGTGGAGCAAGTTCGAGTCTTACGGGGGCTTGGAGCCATCCAGCCTGGCGTCAACAGATGTAAGCTGATTTCCTGCAAAGAGTTTGATGTTCTCTATGACGACTGCACAAATTCCAGGTACGTGGGCAAGATTTGTGTCATTTCTTCTTTTTATTGGTCAGAAAAAAATACTATTTAAATTTATATTTTAACCATCTAAAAGTATAATATCATAATATACATTGTATATTTAATATAAAAATACAAAGAACATCCGTAGTTAGCCATTCAAATATGTAATAGATGTATATCTTAATTCATTCGGATTCAAATAAGTGTTGTCAGAAATATATATAATATTAATATTAAAAAAAGATTGCAAAATCCCCTGTGTTTTGCTTAAATCTTGGCTTTACTGCTATTCTTGTTTTTAGGTATGAGAAAATGGACACTAATAACTGTATATAGAAAATCAAATATTGTTTATTGTTATGGTATTATAT
Organism: Panopea generosa; assembly: GCA_029582155.1. Taxonomy (NCBI): domain Eukaryota; kingdom Metazoa; phylum Mollusca; class Bivalvia; order Adapedonta; family Hiatellidae; genus Panopea; species Panopea generosa. Next base: position 28,363,627 of record CM055896.1, on the reverse strand, counting down.
TATATTTTTATATTATATTAAAGAAATAAGTTTCTTATATTGTATAGATCTAAAAAAAATATTCATTTTAAAATGTTATCATTTTTACATGATATATTATTTTTAAAAAATATGGTATTAATCTTCAATTCACTAAATTATCTTCGGATGTAGATTATTTTATTTTGAGTTTAAACTATTGTATCTCATTTTTCAATATTTATTTATATTGCTGTTGTAATAAATATAAGTCTTATCTAACAAAAAATCATAAATTATGCTACAGACATTCAAACATTCAAAGTTTAATTAATTATTTTATGACATTATTAGTTGTAATGTTCACTTGTTTTAATAAATATGTCCCGGCATTAACATCTTTGTCCTGTTTTATTTTTGTGCAGGTTTGTAAGTTTACTTTCTCCCAGTGCAACTGAAATAAAGTTATAAAGATAAATAGTTAACCACCAACGTTGCATAAAACACTCCAACCAGTCTATATAATATTTACATCACTGCTAAACCCAGGATCATATTTGTATAATTAACTAGAATTACAATATAAGTTACTAAAAACATTTAAATGTGTTGGGGTTTAATGTCATACACATTTCAAACTAATTTAAAAGTAAAGATGCATTCTGTTTATTTGAAATGTACCATGGATTAAATAGAATAGTTTGTTAAAACATTTTTTTCATCATAGAAGCTCAAATTATGAAAACTCACATAAATTACTTGGTTTTAACATATTTTATTTTCATTTTTTTTTAGATAAATTACTTGAGAAAAACAGTATTTCTATACTTCTGCCGTTTTCAAGGGTCTATCAATTGCAAAACATAGTGAAAAAAATACAAAACCCTGCAACTATTAAATATCAAGATTTTTGTTTGAATTGCAAAAATGTAACATAAAACCTTATCTCCTTAATTGTGTACGTTATCTTTATAGCATAGTTTGTCTTTAACATTTTATGTAAATACTTGAATTTTATATTTTTGAATATCTGCAACCCTAGTAGGTCTCGCCACATTTGCTTATTGAAGCATCGGGTGTCGTTATCTTATTTAAAACTTCAAACATTTAGTGTGTTTTTTCTTCAGTCGACGTGTCAGATAACGCTTCTGTAATTGTTATACCGCGAATCCAAATGTGTTATATCTAACTAATAGATTAAAACTGGTTTCAAGTGAAGTAACTGTCCCACCGCTGTATTATATGCGTTGGCAGTTGTAAATAAATGTTTTATTTTACAAAACTGCAAAATGAATAATTGAATGCCACACTAATGATCTACAATGAACGTAAATATATTATCATATAATTGCATTAATATGTCCATGCACATGTTCTACATGAAATGATATAACAGAATAATGGCATAATACATGGTGGAAGGTGTGTGTACTTGATTTATAAAATAACATTATGTTCATCTTTATAGATAGATGTCTATGTTCCATCTGAATGATAAATAACAGCAGATCAAATAGAACAATTCAACGTATATTTATTTGCAAAACAAATAATGAATAATACATAAATACAAGTAAAGCAATGTAGATTAGACATATGTGTTCATTTTACAAAATAAAATAGAAACAAAATATGTAACCAATGGTTTATACAAGTGTGTACACATATATAATTAGCGTTATAAAACTCTCTTATATGTAAAGCATATATCTCAATAAAAAGAAATACACATAACACATATATACACTCATACAGTTATAACCACATACAACATATACGTATGTATTCATACCACATTTATGTATGTATTCATACAATTGTAACCACATACCACACATACGTATGTATTCATACAATTGTAACCACACACCACACATACGTATGTATTCATACGATTGCAACCACATACTTCACATATGTATGTCTTCATACAAGTATAACCACATACCACACATATGTATGTATTCATACAATTGTAACCACATACCACACATACGTATATATTCATACAATTGTAACCACACACCACACATACGTATGTATTCATACAATTGTAACCACACTCCACACATACGTATGTATTCATACATTTGTAACCACACATCACACATACGTATGTATTCATAAAATTGTAACCACATACCACATATACGTATGTATTCATACAATTGTAACCAATACCACATATACGTATGTATTCATACAATTATAACCACACACAACACATACGTATGTATCCATACAATTGTAACCACATACAACACATACGTATGTATTCGTACAATTGTAATCACACACCACATATACGTATGCATTCATACAAATTGTAACCACATGCAACACATACGTATGCCTTCATATAATTGTAACCACATACCACACATACGTATGCCTTCATATAATTGTAACCACATACTACATATACGTATGCCTTTATACAATTGTAACCACATACCACACATACGTATGCCTTCATATAATTGTAACCACATACTATATATACGTATGCCTTCATATAATTGTAACCACATACCACACATATGTATGTATTCATACAATTGTAACCACATACCACACATAGTATGCCTTCATACAATTATAACCACATACCACACATATGTATGTGTACATACAATTGTAACCACATACAACACATACGTATGTATTCATACAATTGTAACTTCATACAACAAATACGTATGCCTTCATATAATTGTAACAACATACAACACATACGTATGTATTCATACAATTATAACCACATACCACACATACGTATGTATTCATACAGAAATAAATACATACCAAATATACCTGGGTTGTCATAAAATAATAGACACATATCACATATACACCTATGTCTTCATGAAGTAATGAACGCATACCACACATATGTACAGAAATAATCACATACTATATGTTTTTGTCGTCAAACAGAAATAATCATATACCACATACACTTATGTTTTCATACATGAATAGTTCTCATTCAAATCATATGTCACGAACCAATTAATGGATAACGATAATAATAACAATATTTATCACTGTTATTTTTATCATTATTATCATCATCATTATCATTATTATTATAAAGATGATAACAATAATGATGTTAATTATTGTTATTATTTTCATTGATATTATTATTATTAGTATCATTATTATTATAATTTATTAGTTTAACTATATCGTTAATATCATAACGATGATAATGATGATGCTGGTGTTGATGTTGATGTTGATGCTGATGATGATGCTAACGCTGCTGCTGCTGCTGCTGCTGCTGATGATGATGATGATAATGGTGATGATGATGATGATGATGATGATGATGATGATGATAATGATGATGATGATGATAATGATGATGATGATGATGATAATGGTGATGATGATGACGATGATGATGATGATGATAATGATGATAATGATGATGATGATGATGATGATGATGATGATGGTGGTGGTTGTGATGATGATGATGAGGAGGAGGAGAAGGAGGACTACGACGACGATGATAATAATGATGATTTTTAAAGGCGAGAATTTATTTGAACAGAGCCCCAAAATGCATACACATAAATAAGATGTAATTTCTTTACAACATAATTAGAAAACCAATATATTTAATATAATTTGATTTGTCAAATACTTTTAGATTAGTGTAATTTAGCTATGGGTGTAATGTAATATACTTATGCTACATACTCATTAGTTCAACTAATGCATTGTAAAGGCGAACACTGAAAAGCTAGAACATTGTAAAATAAATTACTTATGGTTTATACAGGGCATTTACAAAGTTTTGAAATATGTTTCAACAAGGAAAACACAAAATGATCAAGCACGTAACAGTTAAAGATACACACGACAAAGCTGAAATAGAATTTATTAATTTTCATGAATCAAACTTATGGATATATTACCTTATGGAGATATTACCATATGGAGATATTACCATATGGAGATATAACCATAAGAATATGTTGCCATGTGGAGATGTTGCTATGTGGAGATGTTACCATATGGAGATGTTATCATATGGAGATATTACCATTTGGCGATTTTACCATATGGAAATATTACCTTTTGCAGATATTACAATATGGAGATATGAACATTTAAACAATTTACCATATAGAGATGTTACCATATGAACATATTACCATATGGAGATGTTACCATATGGATATATTATCATATGGAGATATTATCATATAGAGATATTACAATATGGAGAAATGAACATATGAACATATTACCACATGAAGAAGTTGCCATGTGCAGATGTTACCATATGGAGATATTGCCATATGGAGATATAATCATATGGAGATATTACCATATGGAGATATTACAATATGGAGATATGAATATATGAACATATTACGATATGAAGATGTTGCCACGTGCAGATGTTACCATATGGAAATGTTATCATATGAACAAATTTCCATATGGAGATGTTACCATATGAACATGCAAGCATCACGCTGGTGTTCGAAATATGAGTAACAAATATTTGAAACTGCACATTTATATTTTCTTGGATTATTTTTATCATATCGATAAAAAATGATGAAATTAGAATAAAGATCTAGTTAGTATTTTGATTCCACAAATCGCAACAAATCTATGACAAAAGGAAACATTTCAAGGATTTGCAAGAACTATGCCATTTTTAGTAAAGCAACAAATGCAAGGGTTTTGTGTATATACTTTTCTTTAATTTCATATTGATATCATGTAAATGTATTTTTAAAAATAGCGTCAAGTGATTTTTCCTGTAATAGCAGTCTTTCTTCAGCACAACATTTATCTGAAAAAATAAGTAAGTTCTACAAATGTCTCGCAAACTGAAATTATTTGACAAAATACTTAAATTAATTTTTTCATGAGATGGTTTCATGAGAAAATTTATTAGATTAGAAATCCAATTGGTATAAAATAGAGGTTGTCTGGAAATCAGATTGGTCTAAAATAGAGGTTGTCTGGAAATCAGATTGGTCTAAAATAGAGGTTGTCTGGAAATCAGATTGGTCCAAAATAGAGGTTGTCTGGAAATCCAGTTGATCTAAAATAGAGGTTGTCTGGAAATCAGATTGGTCAAAAAGAGAGGTTGTCTGGAAATTCAATTGGTCTAAAATGGAAGTTGTCTTGAAATCCAGTTGGTCTAAAATAGAGGTTGTCTTGGAATCAGATTTGTCTAAAACAGAGGTTGTCTGGAAATCAGATTGGACTAAAAATAAGGCTGTTTGGTAATCAAGTTTGGCTGAAATAGAGGTTTACTGGAAATCATGTTTGTTTGAAACAGGGGTCGACTAGTAATCAAGTTGGTCTAAAACAGAGTTTTTTTGGAGTCAGGGTTGTCTAAAATACACTATATCTGGGAATAAGTTTTGTCTTAAATTATTTTTCTGCGTTTTCAGGTTGATCTAAAACAGACTATTTGAAAATCAAGTTTATCTAAAATAGAGTTTGTCTAAGAATCAGGTTGGTCGAAAATAGAGAGTTTCTTAAAATCAGGTTTGTATTAAACAGGGGTTGTCTGGGAATCAGGTTTGAACTAAACAGGGGTTGTCTGGGAATCAGGTTTGAATTAAACAGGGGTTGTCTGGGAATCAGGTTTATCTAATAGCGAAACTTTCTGGTAATCAAGTTTGTCTAAAACTGCTGATGGCGAGAATGTCGATACTGAAGCTGGTAAGGCAGTGATGTTGATGAAGAATATGTCAATGATGCGACGGTTGATGCAGAATTATGTCAAATTTGATGATGCGAAAGTTGATGAAGTATTTTCTCAATTTGATGATGCGACTGTTGATGCAGTATTATTTAAATTTGATGATGCAGCTGTTGATGCAGTATTATCCAAATTTGATGATGCGATTGTTGATGCAGTATTATCTCTATTTGATGATGCGACTATTGATGCAGTATTATCTCAATTTGATGATGCGACTGTTGATGCAGTATTATCCAAATTTGATGATGCGACTATTGATGCAGTATTATCTAAATTTGATGATGCGACTATGGATGCAGTATTATCTCAATTTGATGATGCAAACGTTGATGAAGTATTATTTCAATTTGTTGATGCGACTGTTGATGCAGTTTTACCTCAATTTGATGATGCGACTGTTGATGCAGTATTATTCAAATTTGATGATGCGACTGTTGATGCAGTATTATCTAAATTTGATGATGCGACTATTGATGCAGATGGTGCGACTATTGATGCAGTATTATCTCAATTTGATGATGCGACTGTTGATGCAGTATATGTCGACGATGCTACTGTTGGTGCAGTGATTATCGACATTAGCGAACTGCATGCCGATGGTACTGTGTGACTGTATTCGTATTGATTACTGCAATGAACGTCGACGCTGCGACTGTTGGCACATTATTCAATATAATATAATGGGGATTCAACCTCCGACTTACCGGTTCAAGTTTTGGCGCTCTACTACTGTACAGCATATTTCAAACGATACCAAAATAGATTACATGAAAATGTACGAATATTACTTGATTATGGCAACACAGTTTTTAACTAATATTAAAATCTTAAAATGTAATTAGATGAGATAATAAAAACGCCTAACGTTCATTGTTTACACTGTAGGTATTCTTAAAACGCCTAACGTTCATTGTTTATATTATAGGTATTCTTAAAACGCCTAACGCTCATTGTTTACACTGTAGGTATCCTAAATAAGAACACCCGAAGAAAAATACAAAACAACAACAACAAAAGCAACAACAGTAAACAATATAAGAAAGAATTTAGCAGAAAGTATCAAATTTATTCATCATCGTTTATTGATTTTATTGCATTTGTTCGTGCAATAAATTTAAAAATGCCGTTAATAAATTGGAACGCGACCGCGAATATGAATAGCTAAGAACGTCTACATATCGATGTAATTGTTTATCAATCTCGTCAGCACGTTTTATTATTTCTGAAGCATCACAGTTATAAGATTTCTACTTAAATTGTCTTGGTTCTGATACGATCGCATCCCACCTGTTACTCTCTTATACATTTATTTACCTGAACTATTATGGGCGCGTTGCATCACCATCCGCAACATTGTCGAACCGATCTAAATACATACTAATTAACTACAAAACAGGCACTATGGACCCATTAAAGATGCACATTTACAAGAATGACCGTCGTTCAGGTATGCACATACCCAATTCCATATATAGACGTGGCGCGGTATGTTTCAGTGGTTTATATATAAGACTCAGCGAGCTGTGGCGAACTGTCACGCTTCGTTGTAATGACCATAACGTTGCCTGGTATAACTGTTGAATAATAATAATAAAAATTAGCACGCTGGATGATGACGATACTGTGATGGTGATGACGATACTGTGATGGTGATGACGATACTGTGATCGTGATGCTAAAGATCTCACACCACTATTACATTTCCCATAGGGCTCCATTGTAACATTTATGTCCAAAACATAGTGAAAAAAAACAAAATCTGCAGCATGTGTCTGGGCTCAAATTCTTCACTGGTTCATGTTATACAGTTATAAAGGGAAAAAAGCATACCTTCACCAATGCTTGTGTTGTGCCTATCAATTTCAAGTGTAATATTATGTCAACTATTCGCCCACGATGCGGTCCGAAATAACAATTCTGAAGAATTGCCCAGAAATCTGATATCAGCATCAAAAAATTCTAAAATACTGACCATCTTACACATGGTAGGAAAATTTAAAAAGCTCTGAAAATAAAAGAAAAAGAGAACTAAAGTTTTATTTCTACCTCCATCTATAGGGATCCGGAGTACTCAAGGGAGATAAAAGTGGTGTTGGTCCTTATGATGACGGTAATGGGATGGTGATGGCGGTAATGTAATGATACTTATGACGATAATGGGATGATGATGATGACGATAATGGGATGATGTTGACGATAATAGGATGATGACGGCGATAATGGGATGATAATGGGATAATATTGATGATACTGGGATGATGATGACGATAATGGGGTGATGATGACGATTATGGGATGATTGAGAGAGGATGACGATTATTTGATGATAATGGCAGTAAAAGGGGATGGGGCGGCGATGACGAGAATAGGACAATAATGATAATGATGGTAGTCATGACGGCGATAATGTGATAACGGGATGATGATGGCGAGGATAATAATGGGGATGATAATGATGGTAGTCATGACGGCGATAATGTGATAACGGGATGATGATGGCGAGGATGATAATGGGGATGATAATGATGGTAGTCATGACGGCGATAATGTGATAACGGGATGATGATGGCGAGGATGATAATGGGGATGATAATGATGGTAGTCATGACGGCGATAATGTGATAACGGGATGATGATGGCTAGGATGATAATGGGGATGATAATGATGAGGACTAGCAGCTATATGTGAACATATCTGATTGTTAACCAAATAATGGTTATGCATTATTCAAAATCTATGAATATATCACTGATTACGATTTGCAGCATTTGGTTTTCGGTGTGTTTTTTTTTGTGTTTTTTTTGTAAGTGTGAGTTGTGTGGTGAAGAAAGTTTAACTTGAATTTTAGATAGAAACACAGATGTACTGGAAGAAAACGTCAGTGAAGTAAAAAAGTAATAGAGCCAGTCTCAGCGGTTCCCAGAGTAAAACCATCCGTTTTATCAGTAACGTTTTCCATGTATGCATTTTATTTCTTTACAGCTGCAGAATAGAATAAAAAGAATTATAAATTAATTAAATCAGATTTTTTGGTATGAATATCTTATCAAGTTATTTCACTAAAACTACACTTTGTCCACCTGCACGGTAAACATAGTCAAGTCAACTCTGGTAGTATTGCACGTGAATCCGCAATTATGTATCCTGGTGTGCCTTTATAGCTAGTTGAACTAGTAAATATAAAATAATACAGACTTTGCTATCATTCTCCTGAGAAAAACAACAACAGCAAGGGAGGTGAGAGAGAGGGAGAGGGAGAGATATATATAAAGAGAGATGGGGAAGAGAGAGAGAGAGAGAGAGAGAGAGAGAGAGAGAGAGAGAGAGAGAACGAAGAGAAGAGAAGAAAATGTAGAGAAGCGGAGAAAGAGAGAGAGAGAGAGAGAGAGAGAGAGAGAGAGAGAGAGAGAGAGAGAGAGAGAGAGAGAGAGAATGAGAGAGAGAGAGAGAGAGAGAGAGAAGGGGGGAGAAAAGTAGAAGAGAAGACAGAGAGATGGACAAATATGAATTCTGAATCACTTCTTCTTGCTCTCAACATCGTACATGGATTGTGTACATTGACAAAACATTAACGTTGTTTTCCCCCATCCATTTTAAAACACTCCTTCTCCATGCAGCTATCGTCTTCGTCGCACACCCTTCTCAACCCGGTCCCCTTTTCAGGACCATAATAGATCCACCCCTGCTAGAAACATAAAAGCAGGTACGATTGTCAACTGGTATAATTTAATTTCTCATTAATATTCATAAGATATATACCACTTTGACAATTAGAATAATATTATTATCGCCGGCACATTTATTAAGATTTTACATCATAACAAAGAAATAAATAATTATTTCTCAACATTTATATTTTTATTACATACTTCATATTAGGCTTTATTACTTTTATGCTAATTGATTGGGTCGCACAATAAATACTTCTTTATAAAAACCTATTTCATATATAATTACATTGACTTTTAATTACAAAGTTCACACTATTTCCATTTAGACTTTTATGGGGACTGACACTTAATTTATAGTAAATAATTGTCCGTATCTTACACACAGAAATGTATTGTTCCACACACGTAATCCATATCGGCAAGCTGACTTCGAATGAACTCCGTGCGCATTTTGTTTGATAGAAAACGGAGTTCCAAATCAACGTTTTAAATGCAACGTATTCTGTGACAAATCAAATTCGAAATAAACAGTTTCACATTACGAACAACTGTGTCGGTATCAACAGTTTAACTGGTAATTTAAAAAAGATAAAATTTGCGTGTATGCTTTCATTATATACAGCGGGGGTTGTTGTTGTTGTTGTTTGTTGCTGCAGCTAGTTCGATTGTTGATGCTTCTACTGATTCCGTTGTTGTTGTTAATTCTGATATTATTGTTGTTGTTGTGATGCTGGTATTGCTGCTGCTGCTGCTACTGCTACTAATGCTGATGCTTGAAGATGGATGCAGTGATTTGTTGTTGTTGTTGTTGTTGTTATTGTTTTGGTGGTGGTGGTGATGGTGATGTTGTTGTTGTTGTTGTTGTTGTTGTTGTTGTTGTTGTTGTTGTTGTTGTTGTTGTTGTTGTTGTTGTTGTTGTTGTTGTTGTTGTTGTTGTTGTTGTTGTTGTTGTTGTTGTTGTTGTTGTTGTTGTTGTCTAATTAGCTTATAATTAATTTAGTGTTGAAAATATCTATTTTTGTTCGGTTTGCCTCGTTTTTTAAATGTATTTGGATCTTACCTGGTTTTGTACGAGCGTACATGATGTAAATTATGTATGTAAACTGGTATAATTGAAATCTAACTCAGACCACAGTGACAAATATTGTTAAAGAATTACTAAACGTTAACATATCTATGCTAGTTTTTTGTTGACCATCATACGTTACATTAAGTACATCGTAATTAATCGTATACACCTCGGCTATGTGTGCAGGCACATCGATCATAAAATTGTCGTCTCCTTCGTCTAGGTTTACAGAAAAGGAAGATTTTTTTATATATTCCTATTGCAAATCTACAAACACCATCCCGATATGTTTACCAACAAAAATCTCTGAATGTATTACAAAGTAATGTATTACTTACACCATTTGTATCATCTGTTATTTTGGTTAGACGGTGGTCATATAAAAAGGTTAAGAAAAAAACTTGTTTGAAACATTATAATTAGCATATGAATGTTGGGCTATGACTTTAAAAAGCAGAACCATGAATATATATTTGTTTATTGTTATGATGTTTTGTACCGGAAATACAAGAACACCCACATATTTTAGATCAGAAATTGAAAATAATTTATTTTCAGCATAGCATACTGATGATAAAACACTAAACCACAAAAACACTGGCGTTGTAGATACAGGACGCGTCTTTATCACTCACAGTTTGATCGGAGCTTTTATTTGAAACTGTTAAACATTTCACCATCACCAATAATGTGTGTATCTATCCAGTGACATCCAACTGTCAATTCGGTTTCAATTCGTCGAATGCAAGATGATTTGTTATCTGTATAATTGAATTGGGTGTCACGTTTCTTATCTGTTAACCAAATGTCGCTTAAATTATAAATAGAACAGGACCTTGACCTAGGCCTGTGGGAACGTGAAACGTTGACTCGTTCCGATTCTTTCTCTTTAATTGTATTTTTTATTTATTTATTATCAGCGAGTTTTTGGGGTCATATGTGACTATATATATGTATGTGTCAATGTCAGTGTCTGTCAGTTAATTCTTATCTTATTTACTCTTCAATTTTTATGGATACCGGTTTGTTTGTTTTTTATTGTGTATATTAACGAGAGCGCATTCAAGCGAAACACTCACTCACTGTACTGTTATCAAAATTGGTAAATAACTGCATTTGCAATAAAAAAATCCAAATTGTTGCAAATGAAGTTATTCACTTTTTTTATTCAAAAGTTATTTTTAGAGAGTTAAAGCCACATTAATGCGTTTTATTGAAACACTTCGAGAACTCTGACAAAAAGCGAAACAAGCAATTACTGTCACGGTATCTACTTATTCAGAATAAAGAGAAAGACAAACGCCAATGCAGAATACATTTACTGATTAAACAAACCCTTTATAGTTAGGGGTAATGGGACTATATTGCAAGGATCCTGAAACAAAACCCTACCCCAACCCCACCCAACATTTCATATACACACGTCGATAAAATTTGGTTGATCTGAGAATGGACGGACCATATAATAAGTAATAATTAAGACCCCGCCCGAACCTCATCACTGATAAAAGTGAATAGTCAAAATTGTCCTGACGACCAAACGGAAGGTACCGCAATCGTTACCATATTGATATTGATATAACCCACCGTACATCACCGTAATTAATTCGGGCTTCGCAAATGTCTCATTGGGGTGGATCTAAATGGAAATTGGAAACATTAAATGGGTTTTAGTTAACTCGAAAATTTAAATAAGCATTCCCAGGTTTTTTAGAATTTACACAATTTTGACAAATATTATTTGTCAGACCGATAATGTGTTATTATTAGTTTCCGGGCGAGTGAATGATGTATTTGTACTGTTACAAAAGCCAGCAGTCCGGGCAAACGGTGCCTCGCATGCATAAATAATACAAAATAGTTTCTATAACTTTCACACCGCTTCAAATGATAATTTGCCGTGAAAAAGAATCAATTACCGACGAACTATGATTTTTGTATCAATCGCGACCCGCTGATTTTAGTGTTCGGCAGAGATAACCGTGGCATATAAATGACTCCTATTATTAACCAGGGTACGATGAATGTATCGTCATTAAAATTCACTTTCGCACTTCATTTAAAAATACTTTATCTGTCGCGATAAGCGATCTCTAAAAAGATGCTGCGTCCCGATTTGAATAAATGATAGATAAAGAAAAAAAAGTTGAAGCAATAAAACAGTTTAATTGAACTAAGATGGCATATCATAACTTGAACACGAATTCGTGGTTATCTGGAGTAGATATTATCTAAATAGTTCTATAGTATTCGAGAATGAAATTAAATTCAGTGATAGATATTTTCGGAAATCATAATAATAAATATTTATTGCAATTGAAAATAAAGAGGCAAATCATTTCATCAGTAATGGTTGTTTAATGCTGTCGTATCCGCGAACAATCTCTTAAGAATTTCGAGGATGCAGGCAATGATGCTATGATGCGCGAGACAAGGAAAGGGAAAGAAAAAAACAACATTTACATATGTGTCATGTAAAGTGGCACCGACAAGGACGGCTCACAAGGAGAGTACAATAAAATTCTTTTGTTCAGCTATTTAGGAACAAAATCCATAGTTCATACATGTCTACTAGATGACAGATGTGACATCGTTAAAGCGGTTGTAGTTAAGACTGTGTGCCGAACTCTGGTCATTACTCTACAGACTATGTGTTTCCGGTAACGTTTACTCATACAGTGGTTATTAGATATCACCCTACATGCATATACTTGTCTCACAGACAGAGAAAACTTTGGTACAAAGAACGTCGGGCATTTTGTTCTGTTGTCAACAGTCCCGGGGTGGGTTTACAGACGACTCTGGTGTCTGAGATAAATACGCTTTTATCTTGATATAAATCCGTAGAACTGCTACGAATTGTCGCAACCGGCGTATTTACCCACTGTACTAGTGATTCTGTACAACCGGCGTATTCAACCACTGTACTAGTGATTCAGTACAACCGGTGATTCAGTACAACCGGCGTATTTAACCACTGTACTAGTGATTCTGTACAACCGGCGTATTTACCCACTGTACTAGTGATTCTGTACAACCGGCGTATTCAACCACTGTACTAGTGATTCTGTACAACCGGCGTATTTACCCACTGTACTAGTGATTCTGTACAACCGGCGTATTTACCCACTGTACTAGTGATTCTGTACAACCGGCGTATTTACCCACTGTACTAGTGATTCAGTACAACCGGCGTATTTACCCACTGTACTAGTGATTCTGTACAACCGGCGTATTCAACCACTGTACTAGTGATTCAGTACAACCGGCGTATTTACCCACTGTACTAGTGATTCTGTACGACCGGCGTATTTACCCACTGTACTAGTGATTCTGTACGACCGGCGTATTTAACCACTGTACTAGTGAGTCTATACGACCGGCGTATTAACCCACTGTACTAGTGATTCTGTTCGACCGGCGTATTTAACCACTGTACTAGTGATTCAGTACGACCGGCGTATTTACCCACTGTACTAGTGATTATGTACGACCGTCATATTTAACCACTGTACTAGTGATTCTGTACGACCGGCGTATTTACCCACTGTACTAGTGATTCTGTACGACCGGCGTATTTAACCACTGTACTAGTGATTCTGTACGACCGGCGTATTTACCCACTGTACTAGTGATTCTGTACGACCGGCGTATTTAACCACTGTACTAGTGATTCTGTACGACCGGCGTATTTACCCACTGTACTAGTGATTCTGTACGACCGGCGTATTTACCCACTGTACTAGTGATTCTGTATAACCGGCGTATTTACCCACTGTATTAGTGATTATGTACTTCGGTCGCTCTCCCTTTTTATATTCGCTTGTTGATGTTCGCTCTCTGAATGATTTATATAACAGTTTTCATTAGATGTACACGAGAATAATTGATATAACAGTTTACATTAGTGTGCACACGAGAATGAATAATACAGTATTTTACATTAGGTGTACAACAGAATAATTGATATAACTGTTTACATTAGTGTGCACACGAGAATGAATAATACAGCATTTTACATTAGGTGTACACGAGAATGAATAATACAGTATTTTACATTAGGTGTACACGAGCATAATTGATATAACAGTTTGCATTAGTGTGCACACGAGAATGAATAATACAGTATTTTACATTAGGTGTACACCAGAATAACTGATATAACAGTTTACATTATTGTGCACACGAGAATGAATAATACAGCATTTTACATTAGGTGTACACGAGAATAAATTATACAGTATTTTACATTAGGTGTACACGAGAATAATTGATATAACAGTTTACATTAGTGTGCACACGAGAATGAATAATACAGCATTTTACATTAGTGTGCACACGAAAATGAATAATACAGTATTTTACATTAGGTGTACACGAGAATAACTGATATAACAGTTTACATTAGTGTGCACACGAGAAGGAATAATACAGCATTTTACATTAGGTGTACACGAGAATGATTAATACAGCATTTTACGTTAAGTGTACACGAGAATGATTTATATGAATTATTTTACATTAGGTGTACACGAGAATTATTAATATGGTATTTTACGTTAGGTGTATACGAGATTGGTTAATACAGCATTTTACATTAGATGTACACGAAATTATTAATACAGCATTTCATATTAAGTGTACACGAGATTGGTTAATACAGCATTTTACATTAAATGTACACGAGAATGATTAATACAGCATTTTACATTGGGTATACTGAAGAATTATTAATACGGTATTTTTCATAAGTTGCACATACAACATTTTACGTTAGATGTACACGAAAATGATTTATACAACATTTTACGTTATATGTATACGAAAATGATTTATACAACATTTCACGTTAGGTGGACACGAGAATGATTTATATAACATTTTACATTAGATGTACACGAGAATGATTTATACAACATTTTACGTTATATGTACACGAAAATGATTTATACAACATTTTACATTAGATGAAAATGAAAGAAAAATCACCAAACAAACATTACATTGTATACAGTGCAATATACGGAGTTATTGCAGACCTCCAACAACGGCATCACGTCCAAACAAAAGAATATAAGGGGGCAATTTGCCAATATAAATAGTCTTAAAGCAGCAAAGAAGTAAAGTCATACGCAACAGCAATATAAATAAAACCCATTCGTTTGTAAAGTAACCGCGCAAACTTGCTGGGACATATAACATTACTTTATTACAATAACATATTCTCATATCAAAGACTAGAGCAACCATTTAATCATGCATCTCCACGTGTTGCGCCAATTAATCAATTAAATATATCATTTCAATTGATAATTTCTCAGAAATAATATTAATAGTAATCACTCATCGTAGCAGGATCGCGGATTCATATGTTTCGCTGCAGCCGTTCTTGTATTCAATTGATACGGGGATGCGAGCTCTCATAAAATTCTATAAAATAATGATAAAATAGAGTCGTGCTTTGATATTGGACTCGCTCTCGTGCTTTCCGTGGCTTGGTTTTAATAACGCTAATTGTTTAGTTATTGTTCAACAATGATTTCTTATCAACATTCAAATATTTGTTGTTACTATAAATAAAATATGGAAATGAATAATGACGCAAGTTACACGCGGGGTTCTTCGGAATAATGGTAATTAAAAAACGCAATAGTCATAGCGGTAGATACCGCATACATTTTCGTCGGTGCATAAAAGATAGGGGTATTATTCCGTGGAATGATTTATTTAGCAAATGAATGTTTTATCAAATTATTGAAATTCACGTGATTTACATCTAATTTAGATTCCTCTTCGATTATTTGATATCTATTATGCACCCGTGATAGAATTTCGATGAATTTCATGAATTGTATAAATGCAGTAAATAAATAATCAAACACATTGCGCAGACGAACAATATTTTATCTCACACATAGGAATAAAGAAAGCAGACGAAATTGCGTTGATTTTTTAATGTAAAAAAAAGAAACAAAAAGAGAAACTGTAGAAGTGCGATGTTGTGTTTTGTAACGTTTAAGTTAATGTGCGCTTTTCTCGTTTGAAGTGTTTATTTAGCTGAGTGTAAACGAAAAT
Organism: Panopea generosa; assembly: GCA_029582155.1. Classification (NCBI taxonomy): domain Eukaryota; kingdom Metazoa; phylum Mollusca; class Bivalvia; order Adapedonta; family Hiatellidae; genus Panopea; species Panopea generosa. The sequence goes on along the minus strand of CM055896.1, from coordinate 28,347,104 downwards.
GTTTTTAAATAGAAAATATTGGTTCAGATATGCTCAAGACATAATTATGATACTACTACTACTACTACTACTACTACTACTACTACTACTACTACTACTACTACTACTACTACTAATAATAATAATAATAATAATAATAATAATAATAATAATATAATGATTATAATAATAATAATAATAATAATAATAATAATAATAATAATAATAATAATAATAATAATAATAATAATAATAATGTAGTTACATCACCAGGACAAATGTGGTGTGTGGTAGTCGGTATTATAAGATGACTGTTGAATTTATCGTCTCTCGTAGTATTTATAGGAATATCAATTTTCCTTTTTTGTAGCTATACGATGTGAAAGTGTTTGCATTTCTCCGGCGCAGATCTTAGAGGAATTCCAAATTTCCAGTTTTGGGGCTATGCGATGTCGACTTTCAAATTTCTAGTTTTGTGCCTATGCGATGCTGAATTTCAGATTTCCAGTTTTGTGTTTATGCGATGTAGAATTTCAAATTTCCAGTTTTGTGGCTATGCGATGCCGAATTTCCAATTTCCAGTTTTGTGGCTATGCGATGCTGAATTTTAGATTTCCAGTTTTGTGGCTGTGCGATGTCGAATATAAAATTTCCAGTATTGCAGCTATGCGATGTCAAATTTCAGATTTATAGTTTTGTGGCAATGGGACGCCGGAAGTGTTGTCATCTCTCGTAAATCTTACTAGAAGAATTTTAAATTTCTATATTTGTGACTGCGATTCCGAACGTGTTGGCGTATATTTATGAAGAGCCATTAATAGAATGCCATTGCTTATTATTAGATTTCACTACCAATAACGTGTTTAATTGATAAATGTATAAATGATACAAATAGTAATTTAAAGATAACTTAGACTAATTATACCGCTGTGCACTCTTCTTTACATTTTACAGCTGCTGAGACAGTACCTCTTATATAATAATAACGACTCGCGCACTACGTAAACATGACATTAATTGTTATATAATAACGACTCGCGCAATGCGTAGACATGACATTAATTTTTTATATAATAACGACTCGCGCAATGCGTAAACATGACATCAATTAATATATGATCATAACGACTCGCGCACTGCGTAAACATGACATTAATTGTTATATACTAATAACAACTCGCGCACGGCGTAGACATGACATTAATTGATATATACTAATAACGACTCGCGCACTGCGTAGATATGACATTAATTGTTATATACTAATAACGACTCGCGCACCACGTAAACATGACATCAATTAATATAATTATAATCATAACGACTCGCGCACTGCGTAAACATAGTAACCCACCCGAAGTTAAAATTAAATAAAAACGTAAACTTGGTTAATTCGTCACTTTTATAAAACAGACACCGCCATGTGTTCGGTTGACTGACCAAGACACGTGACACAGTATTAGAAGTTACCTACGAGTAAACATTATCATACAAAACCATATAAACCATAAGACGTATTAAATCATAAGATGCTCAGTGATGCAGAGTACATGTTCTTATATAAAACAGATAAATTGAAAGATGCGAAAGTACGCACGATTTGGAGTTTATGTCTTGCATACATGTTATCGTGGCATGGATACACCTTCAAGGATGTAAACTATTCGAAACATGTACTATCCCACCAGAACCAGATCCCCTTATGGTTTCCTCAAATATCACAACATGACTGGAGTATCAAGTGCACATTCCGCTAGTGTGCTTTTATTTTGAAAACATGTGTGTTATATAAAAACGTATATATAGTATTTCAGAATTTGAATAACGAAACTCGATATATGGCAAATGGTTACGGCAGTGGTTTATCAGTGGTCCAAACACGTGTGTTTGTGTGTGGCTATGATTTTTATAATACTTTTAACACCAGAAACAAGAAACCGTGCCTGTGTGAGTGTGTTTGAGTCTGTGTGATTTTGTGTCTGTGTGTTTGAGTTTGTGTCTGTGTGAGTTTGTGTCTTTGTCAGTTTTTGTCTATGTGATATTTTTGTGAGTTCGTGTCTATGTGAGTTTGTGTATGTGTGAGTTTGTGTCTGTGTGAAATTGTGTCTGTGTGAGTTTCCGTCTATGTGAGTTTGTGTTTATGTGAGTTTGTGTCTGTGTGAGTTTTATCTATGTGAGTTTGTGTCTGTGTGAATATGTGTCAGTGTGAGTTTGTGTTTATGTGAGTTTGTGTCTGTGTGAGTTTTATCTATGTGAGTTTGTGTCTGTGTGAATATGTGTCAGTGTGAGTTTGTGTCTATGTGAGTTTGTGTCTGTGTGAGTTTTATCTATGTGAGTTTGTGTCTGTGTGAATGTGTGTCAGTGTGAGTTTGTGTTTATGTGAGTTTGTGTCTATGTGAGTTTGTGTCTGTGTGATGTTTGTCTATGTGACTTTGTGTCTATGTGAGTTTGTGTCTGTGTGAGTTTTGTCTTTCTGAGTTTGTGTCTGTGTGAGTTTTGTCTGTGTGAGTTTTGTCTGTGTGAGTTTGTGTCTGTGTGAGTTTTGACTGTGTGAGTTTGTGTCTATGTGAGTTTGTGTCTATGTGAGTTTTGTCTGTGTGAGTTTGTGTCTGTGTGAGTTTTGTCTGTGTGAGTTTGTGTCTGTGTGAGGTTTGTCTATGTGAGTTTGTGTCAATGTGAGGTTTGTCTATGTGAGTTTGTGTCTGTGTGAGTTTTGACTGTGTGAGTTTGTGTCTATGTGAGTTTGTGTCTATGAGAGTTTTGTCTATGTAAGTTTTGTCTGTGTGAGTTTGTGTCTGTGTGAGGTTTGTCTATGTGAGTTTGTGTCTATGTGAGGTTTGTCTATGTGAGTTTGTGTCTATGTGAGTTTGTGTATGTGTGAGTTTTGTCTATGTGAGTTTGTGTCTATGCGAGTTTGTGTCTGTGTGAGTTTTGTCTGTGTGAGTTTGTGTCTGTGTGAGGTTTGTGTCTGTGAGTTTGTGTCTGTGAGTTTGTACATATGTGAGTTTGTTTCTTTGTGAGTTTGTGTCTGTGTGAGTGTGTATCTATGTGAGTTTGTGTCTTGTTTGTTTGAGTGTGTTTGGGGTAGGAGGTTACTAAAATGCCGTACGTACTTGGTTTTAATGTGTTTTACGTTGTCATATTATCGTTTAACCATGAAAAACGCAATCCTGTGATATTTTAGTACTTTTTGGCACGATTTGAGTTATTGGGCTAAATCAGTAACGCACTGACAACAAAATATCGACATGCCGTAATCGCTGCCATACCTTCTAACTTGCTATTGTTAAGTTTTAATGATCCCCTTAAATCAGCAATCATAATTTCCAAATTTTATAATTATATAATTACGCTTTAATTTCTGACGGATGTAGAACCCGTGCATCAGAATGCATAATTGATAAGAAGCGGCATGCCCGCGGACAGCTGGAAGCCATTTTGTTTCAATACTCACGATTTATGTTATTCTCAATCCGCGCTTCCTTTACTCATTAATCAAAACAAATTATCTTTTCTTAATATTATTGCAACCGTAATAGAAAATATCATCCAAACTGCAGATTACAGATTAATGAAACATCTCGTCGCCTATCGTTGTTGTGGTGTTTTTATTCTGCAGAAGGAACGCGCTACATGTGATCAGGAACGCAGTATGTACACGCACCAAATGGGAGGGAATTAATCCTGGTATCTTTGTTCTCACAACTTGAAAGTCATGTTTTGGATAAATCACATGTGTTTGAAATATTGAAATAAAAAAAAACTGAATATATAGTTATAAAATAGCCAAAAGGACAGTAGGGATCACAATTAAAGAATTGTTTTATTTTCCACAAACCAATCCACTCCGAAGTCATCAACATAAAAATGTACGAAAGATATATCGCCAATTCTGCAATTGGGTTTCAGAATTTGCGTTAAGTTTTTGTTCCGCAAACTAGATTCTGTCATTGTAACTTTTGTATGTGATAAAAATTATCTTGGAATAAACGTTCAATCATTCCATTTTATGTTACTTTTGAAAGTTAAGTTTGATTCCAAGTCAACCTCTAAACAGCACATACAAAAATGCACATGCTGAAAACTCTATTATCTACACTAAAATTCAACAAATTATGAGTTGGTTCCCAAACATTCATACACTATTACATAGTATCTAGGGAAATCAGGGAACCTGTAAAATATCAACATTATTATTTTATTATCACGAAACTGCAGTTCAAGCATTAAATCTTATTTCCTACCTTCCCAACCAATCTAAAATATTCGGGTGCAAATATTAAACTGAAACGAGACCCAATAAGGAAATTAAACAGCAAATATATTCTGATACTGTTTAACTTGTACAAAAAGATAAAATGATAGTAACCAGAGATAAAATTAATTTGCATAGGTTATTTTCACACCCAGGTGAAAATGTTTTGTGGTGGTCCGCAGTGCGAACGTTTTATTCCTCTTCAGACTTTCTCATTCGGAACGCCTTGGCTGGAACAACATATTCTGTTTCAACGAGAGTGAAGCAAACCGAATGCTGGTAGCGACGTTTGACGGCAGTGCACGGGATTAACCCCCGAAATGAGATATTAAACAATCAAGATAAACTTTTTATTGTACCCTGTTTGGGGTATCGCCTTTCTATTTATACCATATGCCTGTACATTTTCGTTTAAAGTAATTGCAGGAAATCAAACAAGCTCGTATTTTTAACACTGCCGTACACATGATGTCTAATATTTCATCATAATCATCCTCGGCATGCCAGAAAAATGTCACTTTGTCCACTTGTGTTTGCTGATACTGCTGTGATCAAACATGTTAGATACACTGTACATTAGACTGGATCAAACAGAGAGAAATAAGATATGTCAACTTTGACTCTTGAACTTTAATTCTTAAACTGAACTTTTGAAGAATATAATTAAAAAACAAGAGGAGAGACTTGCGCAATTGTGTCTAAACATGACTTCTTGTAAACAAAAGCTGAAATTAACATTAATCAAAGAGTTATGTATGGAAAGAGTAGTTTATTTAATGGAAGTGTGTTAGTTTAAATAAATATATCACTAAACATTGTACATGTATACCTACATGTTTATATATCACACAACATTGCACATGTATACCTACATGTATATATATCACACAACATTGCACATGTATACCTACATGTATATATATCACACAACATATATCACACAACATTGCACATGTATACCTACATGTATATATATCACACAACATTGCACATGTATACCTACATGTATATATATCACACAACATATATCACACAACATTGCACATGTATACCTACATGTATATATATCACACAACATTGCACATGTATACCTACATGCATATATTTGTAAATAAGTCTTCTTAGTTTTATCAAGTTTACTTTGGGCTTTATTTTTATTTATTTTTTCATTCTCGAATACATAAAAACAAGTTTAACAACTTTAATTACAATATATATATATAGCGTTTACACTAGTAATACTTTCATATGATAATTATATATGTATGCAGTGTCGTTTTGTGTCGTATTTTTGTAATAAATCAGTGATGCACAGTCAGAAAAAAAAGTAAATAAAACACATTTTTTTCTAAAGGTTTACTTTTTTTCTTTGGAGCCATTTATTGTCATACTATGACGATGGCGATAATATCCCGGTTGTATTCGTTGCTTGATTTATAATTAACACAGTTTTAAACGTAGAATACCTGCGAGACACTGCTTCATAGACTCGTCATAATATCATAATAATGTGTTGGTAAACATGACGAAAAAAACAAAATAATTGTTTGACACTCAGTCCATTACTAATGAAGCTATGAAAGTAACCATTTCGAGACCATGGACTTCAAAATTGCACCAATCATGGTAGAAAAATAATCAATTTAGTGGTCTTGCGCTAGTTTCGACTGAAAATAAAACTGAGAATATTTTTTTAAAAAAAAACATATTGATATTAAAAAAAATGTTTGATTTTTTTCCCTTTATATCAATAACATTTAAAACTATTCAACACATTTTCCATTTGAAGTCATATTTAATATAAAGGGGTAGAGCTATGAAAGGTCAAATTCGGCCTTGTCTTCAAAATGCTTGAAATTATGGGAAATTACTATAATGCAACATTTCATTTTTATGAATGGACACGTTGCACGATAAAACATTATTTTTATGATTTTCTAGACATTATAATTATACCCATTACTTATTGAAAAATATGCTTAAAGACAAACTGTGTACTTGTTTGCGACACCTTCCAATCTGTTTTTAGCTCTACTGGCCAAATGCCAGAAGTGCTTATGCGAAGGCGCGTTGTTCGTCGTTTGTCGTTTGTCGTCTCCAAAGTGTGTTAGCAGCACTTTCTCTGAAACCTGTCGGCCAGTTAAACTGAAACTTCACATGGATGTTTCTATTGCATAGGAGACCATACAGAAGATTTTATTTTTCGATTTGAAATTCAAGATTTTTAAAAATATATTTAAAAATAATCCGAAACACGAGACAAAAGGGGACACGTGTTATTATAATAATTTATTTTTTTAAGTGGAAATGATTTTGCCTATTTCTTCACAGAAGCACTGTGTGGTGGAGAAGGTGCAGTTTTGTAAAAATGACTGGGTTCCACTTTCTTAAGAAGTCAGGAGGGGCCCCAAAAGGGTAAAAATTGGGAATTACAAAAATCGTTTTCTTAAGAACCAGTATGTCAGATTTGTTCATATTTGGCATCAATTATTCCTATGTGTAGGGGTTTCATTGCAGATAAGAATTTAGGGGCTAAAATTTATAGGGCTCCTGAAAGAGGACTTAGAATTTTACGTAGGAATACTATGGGAAAACAGAAAATTCTCTTTTTTTTCATTTATTTAGGCAAAATTATTATTCAATTGGAGTTCTGAAGTATCATCTAGTCATAGGAAATAAGATTTGGATCAATGAGGAGAACTGACTTTCCATAAGGGGTCAGGGTTGGTCAAAAAGGGTTAAAATAGAAAGTTTTCAAAAGTTTTCTTCTCAACAACCGGTCAGTTTATTTTTTTCATATCTGATATGGATTATCCCAATGAGTATGGGTTTAAAGTTTGTACAAATCAATGGTCTTGTATTTATAGGGCCCTGTAAGGGAACTTTGAGTTTTATATAGGAATACTATTGGGAAACGGAAAATTCACTATTTTATCATTCATTTATGACTTTTTTTATTCAGTTTGAGTTTTGAAGCACTTTGTAGTCATAACAAATACGATTTTGTTCAATTCTAAGAATTGACTTTCTAAAAGGGGCCAGGTGGGGCCACAAAATGATTTAAATTGAACATTGTCATAAATCTTATTTTCAACAACCGGTCAGTCAAATTTGTTCATATTTGATATAAATTTTCCCTATGATTAAGAAGTCTAAGTTTGTACAAATGAAGGGACACTGGGATGTATAGAGGCCTTGTAAGGGTCTTTGACTTTTATATAGGGATACTATGGGAAAATGAAAAATTCTCATTTTTTTGTCCATTTGGGTAAATATGTTGTTTAGTTTGAGATTTAAAACAATTTTGTTCAATAAAGAGGACTGAATTTCCATAAGCGGTCAGGGGGCGGACGGGGCAATTAGGTAAAAATTGGGAATTTTCACAAATTTCCTCTCAATAACCTTTCAGTCAAACTAGTACATATTTGATATAAATTATCCTTACATAATCTAGGATTGAAGATTCTGCATATCAAGGGGCTGGGATATATTGGGGCCCTGTAATGTGACTTTTACATAGGAATAGTATAGGGAAAACTGATTATTTCATTTTGCATCCATGTGTACAAAAAAACTTCTTTTTAAAATTTGAATCATTTCTGCTCATAACAAATCGCTAAGAGTGGGTGATTGAAGTTCTGACAAATTAAGGGGCTGGGTTGTATAAGGGTTCTGTACAGGGGACTATATTTTTTTTTACAGATGAATGGTATGGGAATTTAAAGTATTTCTTTTTCATAGCAATTAAGTTTTTGTTCAGTATGGGTGTGGTTGGGGTATTTATCCATAAGTTGTTAAGACGACCCCCAAAGAGAGTAAATATTGTGGAATTTCAAAAAGTGCTACTATGAGTCAGTAGAGCGTCCTCAGGCCCTCTTGGGCCTCTTGTTAAATAAAGGATATCATAAGTTATATAGTGTTATAATGGTTATAAATGGTGTTAATTGAAACGCTATCAACATATATGAAATCGTGTCTATAAGGCGCTCTATCCGTGAATGGAACTTCATTATTTTGCATTCCAACCAGGGTCTTTGATTCAGATAAAAACATTCCAAAATAAAACGGTTTTGATAATATAGAGGAATATCCCCTTTGTTTAGAATCACTTAAGTGAAGGAGTATTGTTGGTATTATTTACAAGATAATTGCAGAATAGGAGCTTATAGTAGGAGGTCACGTACAGCAACACTTTTGTCATGTTTTTATTACTAGCGCTACAACACTAAAGTATGCGGTCGCAAACCCGTACAATGATCCAGTTCAGTTCTAACTGGTCGAAACTTATGTTGAAAGAGCTTGTGGCCCAACTCCATTTAATGTTGAAATAAAATATGTTTTAAACTAATTACCTCAGTTGTAGCAAGGAATTATAATCTATAGTTCCTTGGTTGTGGCTGTTTCCAAAATATTTGTATGAGCCGGCCTTGGATCGAACACACAACTTGCCGCATGCAAGGTGGCGCCACTGGGCAATATTGGGGGTAACTGATATATGATACATGATAGCAAGGTAAACCACTTAGACAAACGATTGATGAAGTGTCTTATTTAAATTAACTCTAATATTAACGACACCATCAATGAAAACGTAAGTTGATATTTCACTTTGTAGTTTTTCATTTAATAAACACCATAAATTACAAACATTAGTCCATCCCAGATGATATTAATCTTCAAAGCCTCAGCTAATTGTCGGTAACAAAGTAAATACATGTGTACATGTTGACATCGGTAACCTCATCTTGCCTGCCATTATTTACTCATCAGTCTATGTAAGTGGCTCCATTCATTCTGAAAACTTCACAAATGTCACCACGTGAAATTGCGTTTATCCGTGTCAACAGGAAATAGCGGAAATAAACACCTCTACAATCGGACATTGTTATTTCCACGTGACATAGACGTACGGTGGCCCAACGGTACAGGAATGTCTGCCTTCACCTCATAATCAAAGGCTTTACAAAACAAACAAAGTGATAACTTGCCTATGTTTTCCTCGGAAGCGTGTAAAATACATCCCCTGTCAACGTGTTGTAAGTAATTTTGTGAATTACTGAACTAATTGTAACTTTGGTCTGTGAACTCACCACCTCCCATTGTGATGTGTGCATGTACATTATAAGAACACACTTTGAATATTGTGTAAAGACTTTTTTTTTTTATTATTTAATTTAAGATAAATGACACATAATTTATTATATAAAAATAATTCATCATATTTTCCATTTTGCTCGGCATACATGCAATCATACATATTATAACAATAACGGATGAAAACGAGAACTTGAATCAAATTATTTATAGAGTTTCTCTGCTATTTTACCATTTATTGCCTGTACATAACATCTGTACATAGCATCTGCACATAGCCTGTCAACATGCTCATTTTTGTTTCCAAAACACATGTTTAAAACAAAACAAAATGACACTTGTTCATTAAAGTTATATAACTGTGAATTGTGTTCATTTAGTAGATAAATGAACAAAAATATATGCAATGAATTTATTACTTTGTTTTGTTTTGTTGTTTTTTTTTTTGTTGTTTTTTTTTGTTGTTGTTTTTTTTTTAACATTTTTAACATAATAAAAAGGAATGACTGTGGTAAGGAATGTTTGGGAAAACATTTACCAGCTTGCAAAATGGAAATTAAAATGAGTACAGGAAAAAATCACGAGATTTCTTACTGTGAATCAGTACATTTTAACAATGAAAAAATACAGATACATAAACACTTTTCACATATCCGGTTGGCAATCATGCATCAAGGTGAAGCTGATCAAAAACGGTGTTGTATTTCGTTTTATTACCACTGGCTACCTACCCGTGCGATTAGAGATGAATATTTCAAATGTGGTTGATTTAATTTACGGTACATCAACATATCAAACCTGTAGAAAAGAAAAATGAACTTATTGTCTGCTGGGTGGAAAGTCAGTGACAACTTCATCGCAATATCAGCCGAACAGTGTTTGCATTTCGTACTCTATTGACGCCATTTTGCGGTGTCTTGGTAAAGCATCTATGTGACACAGATCCATGCGGATCAATTACAAATAATAAAGAGAGCTATACCATTTGTTGAGGAAGCCTAGCTATTGATATTATCGTGCCATTTTCAAATCAATTTATTTAGCTACAAATGGTTATGATTGCTATTTTACTGCACAACAAAATAATTCAATCAATATAAATTTGTAGAGATGTCAATTTTACGTGCAATATATTTACGATGATATTGCTATGACGCTGAATGTGTCATACGGACACTTTCTGGTAATAAACAATATCCTGATCGAGAGCTCGGCTTTATCATTTTCTTTATTCAAAACGCAATAATTCACAAGATATCACAATCTGATAAACTACCGTAGCTTTCATCCAACCGAACGATATTTTGCATTGGAAGAATGGTAAAATGGTAATGGTAAAATGGTAAGTGTTACCCCTGTCCGTCTGTTCGTGCATCTGTGCGTGAATCATCAAATCGGCCATGTATTTAATTTATATTTGGTGTGTGTCTGTATACATTTGTATTTATATAGAATACAGGTTCAGATCGATATATGTCAACGTCGGCCAAATTTTACAAAAGTGATGGCACTTTTATGTAAAATACTAGCATATAGCGGGGGCATTTTTATGGACATATGTCTAGTTTAAGAAAAGATCAATTTTTATGTCACGATATTGGCCCTTTATAACATCATTGTATCATTGGAGTACCTACTTTAAAAGCACTTTGTGAATTTGAATAATATTTTAACATAATTGAAATTTTATTTAAGAAAAAAAGTATGGAACCGTAATGTAGACCAGCAAAAAATGTAAAACAAAAATGTTTATAGAAATTATCTAAGTTAATAACGTTGTCAAAGTTTGACATTGTATTACAACCTAGTAAATCCATCACATCTGTATTGTCTAGTAAACGATAGTTGAATAAACACATCATGTGCGGACTCAGTATTGTTCACCAGGTGGCAGTAGTATATAAGTCTCGAAAAAATGGTGTATATTTGGAAGTTGTGTTCGTGGAAGCACAGCTTAATAACTATTTCATAACAATATAACCCCGACAAACTAAGAGATGCTGCGAAATTCGGAAGAAAACTACAAAAACAGTTAAAGTCATATTGGTACTAACGCATAATTATGTATCATTGATTTGCAGCTGAGAGTGGTACTTTGTATATTTTGTAAATGACCAAAGGCACATTTGTTCCCGATTTGGTAATGAAACTTGAAAATTTGAAGCTACACACAGATCCATTTTGTTGCTATAATATTTTTTAAAAAAAAGATACTGTCAGTAGAAAATGTAAAATTACCAAAACTTTGGTGGGGGATATGCAACCATCCATATATGCGAATTCGTCTAGTGATAATACAAATGTTATACTTGTAGATCGATTTAGACCATCCTTATATAGTCTTATCTATTAATTGGAACATTGAACGATAGTTTACATTTATTAATAGTACGTAATTTATCGATATATTGATTAATCGTTTCACTGAACAAAATATATCAATCAATCAATCACATCAAATCAGTCAATAACAAATCACATCAAATCAATCAATAAATCTTTCAATCAATAAATCAATAAATCAATCAATCAATCAATCAATCAATCAATCAATCAATCAATCAATCAATCAATCAATCAATCAATCAATCAATGAAATAAATAAATAAATAAATAAATAAATAAATAAATAAATAAATAAATAAATCAATCAATCAATCAATCAATCAATCAATCAATCAATCAATCAATCAATCCATCAATCAATCCATCAATCAATAATATATTCCATCAAAATCCATCAAAATTCATCAAAATACATCAATCAACAAATAATCAACCAACAACTCAATTAACCAATTAACTAAAAAACTAACTAATCTATCAAGCAATCAATTGAAATTATTATTTTAAAATTATCGTTATAGTAGTTCGTCATTATGGTGATTAATGATAGATATTAAAACAATCGTTACAGTGGTTTGTCGTTATAGTGATAAATGATAAATATTAAAATTATCGTTACAGTGGTTCGTCGTCACGGTGATTAATGAGTTTGATACAGTGATTCGTCATTATCGTGAGTTAGTCTAAAGCCATTTAAACGTAAATTATTTTTTTATGAGTTTATTGATTCATGATTTTTCGCAACTCATCTCAAATTAATATAAGCCAACGCATTGGAGGGCATCAGCGGCTATCTGGAAGTGCGTAATGCACTGGTAAATCCCTTTTATAGCACGTTAAACAAACAAGTCAAGTCCAACTTCAATTAAAGAACACGTTCGATCATGCAGTTAATTTAAAAGGTGTTTAATAGTGACAAAATGAGACGTTTCAAAATCCGTTTAATATTTTGCATTTGGTTGTCAAGTTTAAGAATATAACACATAGCCACCGTTATATCGAAAAAAATATTATGTGTACTAGGTAACCAATAAAAGATTCCGATTGATTTAAAGTATCAAATCTTCAATAAAATACCACTCCAGTTCCTTTTGTTGTAATTCTAATTTCACGGGATTTATTACCAGTTGTTTATTTATAATATTAGATATCATTCCGCATGTCAAAACCACAGATAAATGGATTTGGGTATCTTTTAGATTACAATGAGCACTGGGACGAGTAACGTTTCTCGTGCTTTGTTTAGGATCGGTTTGATATTTGATTTAAACACTGGCTGGTGATACCGGAGATATGAATAGAGTGGTTTGGAATTTATATGAAAGAACTAAAAAAAATCATTTGGCCTGATGGCTACATGTCAGTTTATACTTGGCAATGCCAATAAAGTATTGTTGTTTTAAGACGATCTAATGACGGAGACACGTCTGTTTGTTTGCATGTCATATAAACAAGGTACAAAGAATTCACGTGTAACTCGTGTTCTCCAGCGTAAAATATTCAATTTTTAACCAGTAGAAAACGTATGAACACGTTCAATTTCAAAATCAGTCACAGTCATACAAATACACATTATAACTTAAGATTATTTACGTACATAATTATAATGTATAACTCGGCTTTAAACTATATTTGTTAATCATAACGATATATACTCATTGAGAAAATAGAGAGGAAATGAGAGAGAGAGAGAGAGAGATAGAGAGAGAGAGGGGGGGGGGAGAGGGAGGAAGGGGGTACAGAGTTACCGGACGGACAGACGGACAAACGGTCGGAGGGGTGGGTGGGCGCTTTTACTAGTGGATGTCACAGTATAAACAAAAAACAAGCGCGGAAAATGGAGAAATAGTTTGTAAAGAAGTGGGAGGGGCAGACTGGTGGTCAGACTTTAATTTATACAATTATATAATTTATTATATTACTAATAAATTTTCCCTTAAAGAACCCCTCCCCTCTCCCTTCAAGATTGATATAATTCATTTGTGCGACAGTTTTAATAATGAGGCGCATGATAGGACATAATTCTAATTCCACCATTTGACACTACTCCGGGGTTGTCATGATATGTGCAGTTTAATTTTGTAATTGAAACCTACTTAGATAGCGGCGGATACTTTAAATTGACTCGGCAATTGTTTAGGTATTACTACAACCGGTTTCGGAATTTAGATAGCATTTATTTCGGTCCACAGACATTTTATCAATAAATTGAAGCAATAATACTACTATTTGGCAAAACTTAATCAATTTAATTTATCGCTACAGAATAACTTATTACAAAAATTGCTAAGTATCCAGTCATGGGCTTGGGTATAATTGTCTAAATGTAAACTGTCGCATTGCTAAAGTGGCGAACGCCAAACTGGGTACAAGGATGAAACCGGTTCAAAGAGATAGCGAAAATAATGTTATTGTTTTAAGGTATTAATCAGCCTTAATGAAACGTTGTTTTCCTTTCTCTTTCCTTGGCCGCCCATATAACTAAATATGGTATACAGTAAAACAAATTGTTTTGCTGAAGAAAATTCGTTTAATCACGTGACTATTATTTAACGCTGGGTGAAAGGTAGGATGAATTGTCATCAATGGTGACCCCACTTGGTATTTATTTAAACAAAGATTTAACTATAAGCTTTGTTTTTGTTTTTGTATGTTTTTCTTATATCATTAAGTTCTATTTCTTCAATTGGTTTCATGTCAACATAATTATCACAGTCGTATTACCGGCTACATTGTTATCTGTCATTGTTTTATAGTTGTCGTGGTGGGGGGGGGGGGGGGGTCTGACATAGCCAGTCATATCAGGCAACGTCACCGCTGAGGTCGTGGGTTCGAGCCCAGCTCGGTTCAGACAATGCATATGAGAATGTTTACGAGTCATGTGTGACGTTAATTCCCATTTAAAATAGCAGTGGGAAGTAAGTTTTATTTTCGTTTTTCGTCTTTTGATATTTAAAGGCGGAACTCTTCAAATTGGGGGTTAGGGTAAGAGTCAGCGTTAAATTCATGATGAATATCGAATATCGAAAGACGAATATTAGGCTAACTTCAGTCTGCTTTTAAATAGGTTCATTTAGAATCTACCGTTGAAATGCGACTGCTTTGCTGAAACGTAACCCCGTCTTTTCTGCAATTTTTTGTACCCATTAAATTTATAAGAGACATTTTCTCATATTCTGCCATACCGTATAATTATTTTTATTACTCGAAAAACCATCGCATGCCATTAAATTAGGGTAATGGATGTTGAGATATAACTTTAAATTGTTCATTCTTGGATATATAATTATATAAATATATATAATTATTGTATATATGTGTGTTTATATACATTCGACAAAATATCAATCTTTATTGAAAAATATTACTGGAAGTGATGTATGAAAGCGGTGAGAACAACTCTCATTTTGTTTGCATTGCTATTTTTCTTTAATGTGCTCATCTATTTTACTTAGCAACCAAACCAGTCAGTTTTAGTATTTTCCAATAGATGAGGATATCGACTAAATTTAGAAACAAACACAGCCCGTGTTCTAGTAACCACTGGTGAATGTACTCATTCTTTAATCAATTATATATAAATACTTAAACAAGAGAATTACACAATATTGTGTAGATATGTAATTTCCATTGCTATAAGAAAACTTCTCTCAATTATACCAGGATGAATTCTCCGTTTACGCTCCTCGTGATAGATTAATTATTGCACCATTAATGCCGCATTTATTATAAAGCAGTCTGTATCTTTTAATAATGTTCGTTGATATCAAATCTCAGAAACGAATTTATATAATCTAATTTTCGTTAATATTTTTTTTTTGTACATTTGGAATTAGAGTATCTAAATAGGTTTCTGTATAACTAGTTTTCTTGTCTAATTTCGCTATATCTTTCTCATCATATAAAATATGTACAAGCTGGATGGAAGATACGTATTTGAGGGTCGTTACTAAAGTTTGAACTTCATATAAGGATACAAATAGCTGGCATGTTTACACTCTGACAAGGTGTTACACTTATTGGCAATGGTATTATTTCGCTTTCTTTTTTATTGTTGATGATTATAATAATGGTAGTGGTGGTTGTGATCATGACGATGATGATAATGATACTGATGAGTGATGACGAAGGTTATGACGATTTGAAGAAGACGATGACAATGCTGCTGCAGGTAACAGTGATTATGATTCATATGATGATGCTGATGATGATGATGATGATGAGATGATGATGATGACGCTAAGGTGGAGAAGAAGAAGACGAAGAAGAAGAAGAAGAAGAAGAAGAAGAAGAAAAAAAAAAGCAGGAGGACAGTATGATAAGAAAATTAGAGACACGGGGACTTTAATATCGTTTTTTTTTTCTTTTATATTTCGAAGAATATTTTAATTGACCCTCTACTTATTATATAAAAAATATATAAAAAATATATAAAAAATCAAACCAATTAAATGAGATTGACTATTCTAGTGTTTTCCGATGAACTGATTGATATGCCGTGTCTTTAAGCTTTATTTCTTATTTAAACTGTTTTCAACAGCTACAGTAATAATATTCGTCATCTAAGATGCAATGAAATGTGAATTAATAAACAAATAATCATTACCCCCGTGGTGATAGTTACGTTTCTCGCAGCTAGAGTGATAAAAATACAAGTTGAAATGTCCTAATGGGTTATTTTTATTTACTAGAAAGCATACTCCACGAGCCAAAATGTGCCGGAATGCTTGTCTTTATAAATTAGCGTGTTTCTTTCGAGGTGAATGGATGAAATAAGGCTGTTTTTAAAACCGGAGATTTTACGAAATGATATCCCAGCATGACTTTATTAATTTTACAGATTTATGAATAAATCATGGGCTTCCGAGAATATCATAAGACTGAAGAAATATATATACCATAGCACATTAGCATCTTAAAGAAGTATTAAATTAATCTTAAAATAAATTTCGAATTACAGTAACTTTATTATATAAATTATAAAACGTAAACTATTAACGGTTTACTAATTTGTTAATTAAAGTAGAGGGCGAGATGCTATTTTCTGCTGATGCGTACTTATTTTACACAACAGGTCAAAATGCCCCATTTAAATCCTGTATTTTTCGAAACTAAATACAATTCCGCTTAATTCAAACAGTCCGGCGTTGACCAGTTGTAAAATTGAACAAATAACCGACATATGTCACCGAAGGACCAATATTTGCCGATCGACTTTGCGTTCATTTCCGTCATTTACATTTACGAAATCCGCGGTCTTGATTAAAATGAAATGTGAAAATGTTTATTTGGAATAAACAAAATCAAGGAAATGTGCTAAATGGATTCCTTCGTAAAGAGACGAACAAATAAAACCGGTAAAACAGTCGTAGTATTAAGACATTTAGTACAAATGATTCTATCACAGTTCAAAATAACACTGTTGTGAAAACTTTAAAATATTTGACAAAGTTAGATACATATTAATATGCTGAAGGCTTTAGCAAACTGAAGTTGAACAGTGTGTACAAACGCAAGATTAGTGTCAAATACCATAACTATATTCAGTTTTATTAGACTAAGTTACAGAATTATACGTGAAGTATTTAACACATAGTGTCAGGTCGTTGAAAAAATGCATGTCTTTATTGTCGTGCAGATAGCCATGCAGTTCTTTTGAACACCATTCATAAACTCATTTTGAACAAAGAGGCTTGTATTGAACTGATAAACAATGTTATATGATAGCAACGTATACTCAATATTTTTTGGAAAAAAAACAATACTAAGGTATAAACTTAGGACCTATCTAAGATTTAAACTATGGTATAAACTTTGGTATAAACTCAGGTATAAATTAAAGTACGAATTAAGGAATAAACTTTGATATGAATTAAGGTACAAATTTAGGTAAAAACGTATGTATAAATTACAATATGACCTAGGAAATAAACTAAGGTACAAACTTAGGTATAAACTCAAGTTAGGTATGAATTAAAGTCTACAAACTTAGGTGTATACTTAGGTACACATTAAGTGCCAAATAACGTTTATCCGCCAGCAACTACGTCAGTATGAAGTATGTAATGGAATAGTTATTTTTTTATAGTGAAATGAATTAGTTACTATTTACTATTCGTCTTAAAGATTTTGTGTAGCACAAAATCAGAAAAAAATCATATATAGTTAAAGCAGAAGTAAACAAAAAAATCAGCAACGTTGATGCAGACAAATGTATATCCGAATAAAATATAGTCTTGATATGTAAAGACTATAATTTTAAAATTATAAAATGCAACGTGTGTGCTTTATTGAAACACTGAAATTGACCTCGTTATATTCCATACTGCAGTGTGTCGTTATAAATATAGATTTAACTATTCCTTTGGGTATATTTCAATTTACAAAGGTGACTTTTACACAAGTACAAAAAAAAGTTAATCCTCTACGTATTCAATTATAAATAAAGTATCAAAGATTTTTTTTCTTCAAATTTCAATGTTCTTTATTTTCTGTTTTAATTAAAAGACATTATTACCAGAGTTGTCAGGATCCTTACATACAATATATTGGTTAATCGACTTAAAAAATGACACCGAGTGGTAATGCCGTGAACTCTGCAATGTTCATGTTTTATTTGCCTCCCCTCTTCAACACGTGATTCAATTATTTACCTAAATGATAAGAATACGAAATAAGTCTGAATTCTCAAATAATTATACAATTCCGATCAGTCATTTGAAGATTTTCAATTATGAAATGGTTGTCATTTACATTTGGATTAAACTGTGTCTGTTTATTCACGTGTCTGACCACTGGACATCGGAGCCAATTACATTTTTTTTAATATTTGCGCATTATCAGATGTCTAACGGTCAGTCCGAGCGCCATGGTGTTCACAGATGAATCGGACAAAAGCAAATACGTACAAATATAAGAAGTTGAAATAAAGGTTTATATGTGGCTTAGACAAATACCAAAGTCTTGGAATTAAATTTTGTGACTGATCTTTATGGATGAGCCAAATACAAAATCAATAGACTAATGTTTATTTTCTACCTTCATGAGACGGTACAAAGGCATTGATAATATTTTAAACAAGAGGTTCGGGGTGGTATTTGTTTTTATATTTGACTGTTAAGCCTTTGTGTTTGTTTAAGACAATAAAACTTTCTGAATAAACAACTTAATGGCGACACTAAATTATCTTGGTTGCGACTCTTATTGGTTTTATGTTTTAACTTCAAATTGTATAGAGCCCCGCATCAAATTATATTTCAAGTATTTTTAAGTTTTTATCAAGATTTGAGATCGTCTCGGTGTTTGTTTTATGAAATATATTAATATGTTTGTTGGATTGAAGTACTCGAAAGTTCAGTTTAACGTGATTCATGTTTGTCGAAGATCGTTACACAAATCGCAAGGTATCACTTGGGGTCTTGACCTAAATGTAATAAACGGAGTAGATGATATGTGTGTTAGCTCTCCGCGTGTCACGGGTATGACGCAGGATCATGTAAATATATGTTACCGCCAGGATATAGGGGGCCATAAAAACAAAGTCGCAGCACCGAAGTGCACAAACCAATGGGTAATAAATTAGACTTATATCAATGTTAGTTTAATAAATGATTAGCTCCCTTTAAAATTGAGTTTACTAAATAAAAACATACATTGAAAATCGTGAACGAATTGCTCATTTAAAAAATATCTTACTGTTGTCCCGATTCAAATAAATTCCACCTCTTGAAAACAAAACGCTTTATCGGTGTTGACCCACAAATTAATTAAAAATTATGATAGAAAATACGTCTTTAATTTCTGAGAGTGATTAACTCCCTTTAAAGTAAACTACACACCGGCTACGATACAATTAGTGTCAGAAGCCTGAAATATCTAATCTACTTTTTTGAAAATATAGTGGTCAATAGTATAGCGTGATTTTTCCATACGAAGACTATGTGCTCATCTAGTTATGACAGTAAAATCGCTATAACGTACTGGAAAAGATATGTTATGTGAATAATCTCACTATCTAGTTTAGACATCTTACTTTTACCGGACCCCATTTAGACTAGACTGGTTCCTGGATCATTTTCTGTCTTTTCAGAAGTCGCTTCGGGAGACTGTTAAATATAAATCAACATTGGTAATGGTATATTATGAGTAATTTCTTACGAAGCAATGTTTTGATACAGTCTAAATAGTCAATTTTATAAAAGCAGTCGACGTTTCCACTTCAAAGAAATTCCCATCAACGTTTCTAATGATGTACAAGAAAAATGGGATTACTACGCTG
Source organism: Panopea generosa (assembly GCA_029582155.1). NCBI lineage: Eukaryota > Metazoa > Mollusca > Bivalvia > Adapedonta > Hiatellidae > Panopea > Panopea generosa. The sequence goes on along the minus strand of CM055896.1, from coordinate 28,327,152 downwards.
CGGGCGGTGGTAATGCCAAATATTGTTATTGAAACAAATGACGAAGAAATCATCCTTAATGTCCTTAATGTTTCATTTGTGACTGTTAAATACAATGATTTCCAAACATAATTGTTTTCTAGTTACTTGCACATGATGCAGACTCCACCAGATAACAATTGATTGTTCCTCGGACAAAGTATCATGCTATTTAAACAATCCTACTTACCAATGCCCACACCTTATTTTGGTAGACGGATACAACTGATTAGACCTTCTCTTTTCGGCATGCACTAGTACAATACAAATGCTGATTTCACTAGCGGATCTAGAGGTAGGGGGCGCATCGTATCAACTGATAATCCAGTGTTATAACCGGTGTTTTACTTCTACGTCATCCACGCCTCCAAACTGACCAAATATATATTAAGCACTTATCCACTCCCACCCCTAACACACTCTCTTAACCCTTTCTTACATATTAATTTACACCTACCCCCTTACATTAAATATTGATTTACCCCTACCCCCTAATATGATATATTTATTTACACCTACCCCTAACATGAAATATTGATTTACCCCCTAAAATGATATGTTTATTTACCTCTACCCACTAACACGATATCTTTACCCCTACCCCTTAACATGATATCTTGATTTCCCCCTGCCCCATAACAGTACGGATAAAATCACTTTGAGAAGTAAACTCTGGGGCACGGCAGCCGGACCATTTACAGTTTTTAGTATTCATATATGACAAATACAAATTTAAACGTGAATTGAAAAAAGTTGTTACCCGACAGTTCATACATATAGATTTTTTTGATTTTTTAGATAAAGGTTATACATGTATATATATATATATATATATATATATATATATATATATAAGGCTACTTTTTTCCTTCAATATTTTAATATGCGTCTCATTGTGTATTTATATAAGTAATACAAATGTAATTTCAGTCTAAATTCTGATGATAATTACATAATAACACTCATTCCGTCTGGTTTCACCTCCTCAAAGGTAAACTAATCTGCTGTTCCATTAATATCAATATCGAATGCTTTATGTGGTCGCCCCACGTTAATTAATCGACTAAAACATACGATTCTCTCTTTTCACGTCATTGCTTTTGATGATTTTGTTTTAGGTTTTCGTCTTAAGAGACATTTAGCAAATTAAGAAGAACAATTTCTGAAGTGATTCAGGGACATAAATTCTCCTTTACGTGAACTCAGGCGAAAAATCGACGGAATTGTAAAATGGAAAAACAATAATCGTACATAATCTTCCAAATTAGATAACCTTTTCGCAATTAACTCTCTTCTTTGTATTTCTATCTTGTAATACACCTGAAACACTATTTAATAAACGGAAATAATTCTCGCTGTTCTTCGCGCTGCCTCAAGGGACAAACGAGAGTTGAGCGAGATTTAGAGAAGTTTTGCCAAACGAGATATTGGTTTGAAACACGTCTGCTTATCAGACGACAATGCACTAGGGGCTATTACATTTGTACAAAACAATGACTACACTCATATCAGAAATCTGATTAATTACTGGTTTTATCTTTTTGCCTTTCAATTTTAGTGTAATGGCGGAAAATGAGCGAGAAAAGCATCATAAAGAACAATTAATTTCCCAGTGTAATATCACTTTACCATATTATCTTGTTTATGGATTTGTATCTGGGATTCATTTTTCAATCACTAGCAATCACATCTAGAGATTTATTGAATTGGCTCAGTTGAACCTTCTGTGTGTTGCTCTGGAGGTCTAGCACTGTTAGAAGTGGCGCTCTTTCCAATTCCTCAGAGGAACTTGTATCAGTCATAGCAGGCTTTGAGACCAGTCTCTTTAAAGTTACATATACGCCTCAATCGATCATTTTCAATTGTATACTCTTTTGTTCGTGCCATAACACCGTTTTGTGTGCACTTTTATATCCATTTTGGGTCATGTTTTATTTATTTCTGTGGGTGTGTGTGTGTGTTGTTTTGTTGTTTTATTTTGCATTGCACTTTTTATGAATATTTAGCATAGATATCTATATGACATTAACTTTAATATAAGTACCAGCACCTAAAGTAATTTAATGGTGCTGGAAATGCTAAATTTCTACTCAGTTATTAGTCTATTCCATTTCCTGACGCCGTACCGATTCACGTCTGTTCAGTAAAACCAAGCGGGAAAACAGGAAAATCCCACATTTCATTGCGCTTTTGGTGGTATGGGAAATCAACCGATAGCTGCCTTATGACATGTTTTCACTCTTAACATTACATTGTGATGATATATATATATATATATATATATAAAACACATATTAATTTCTCAACTAAACTTCATATTTATATGCTTCAATGCCCACATAAAGTCATGTGTTTTTGCGGTTTATTGAAGTAGATGACCAATCAGCTTGCTCCAAATCACTTGCAATGTACGGTACATTTAGCATGATACCCCGGGTCGGTTTTACGGTGTAATGATTAGTGTTTCACAAAGTAATGATTACGCAGAACAAAGTAGTTCCATAAGTTGAAGATAGAGCATATGAATTGTCGCAGACGGCTCTTTGAAGCCGCCTCAGTAATACGTTGATGTGAAAATTTACTCCTAACATACAATTATAATTGTTCATATTTGCGTCAGAGCTAAAAACGCATGGGCTATTTCGGAAACGTCCGTATGACATTGGATTTGCAGTTATGTGAATGCTTTCTATGTAAATGAAGTACTGATAACATCTGCGGTATGTTATGGTAAAATCATTAAGAGTGCATTCGGTTAAAGGTATATCATTAACATATACGTATGTCAGATCTTCGTGAATTATGATATTTGTCATCCGAAACAGATGTATAGCTGCATAATACGTACTAATTAAGAGATAAAAACACGAGTGAGAACGATACAGGCGAGTAGGCGGACGGACCAAGAATCGGACGGACAAATAAGGGATAAGGAGAGATTATGTCATTTACGTTTTGTATAAAGTAATATGAGATATATAGAGAGAGAGAGAGAGAGAGAGAGAGAGAGAGAGAGAGAGAGAGAGAGAGAGAGAGAGAGAGAGAGAGAGAGAGAGAGAGAGAGAGAGAGAGAGAGAGAGAGAGGCATAGTACTTAACCAAATACACGCCTTATCGTTTTTCACTACTTGATTGTATCATATATACATATGCATTCTTGCATTAATTCATATTCATATATCTTTATATTGCGTTTAAACACCAGGCACAATACATAAAAAAACGTTGAATCTTGAGCAGAGTGATATCGCATCACATTTGTATTTTATGTAGTCTCATCATACTCATCTCATCCCATAAAATGTTAAGTACTAGCATTTCAAACTCAAAATTATTTTATTGGTACCAGTTTTATTTCAAATGATACAAAAAACTTCACATTGTTAGCGTCACGCCGGCTGATCTACTGTGCGATATACCAAGTACGACCGTAATAAAATTTTAATGCGAACACTTAAAAATAATTCTGACAGTATATTTCCGAAATCACAGCAAATCTCATGTTTCAGCCATACGGTGCAAAGCAGATAATGAAACGGCTACAATGGGGCGCAAATAGACATTTAATATGTATCTAAATTTCGAAATATCTTTGACACTTCGGGGTTAATTTAAATGTCCGATTCGCTCGGTTTCCACAACAATTGATGTTGTTTGAATTTTGTTTATGCACGGAATTGTATCTTTGTTCGAAAAATGGACAAAATGTTTCATTTGATATGCATCTGAAATTTTAAATTATTCTAAATAAACAGATGGTATTAAATGTGAGTTATCCGTATAAAATATCTTTCAACATTAATTTACGTCTTACAAAACACGGGAGTGTGATACAGATAACGTGCCAGTATTAATCACATCCACACTGTATTAACATATTTTTTCATAATGTTATTTTTCGAATTTTTTTTTCTAATTTAAATAATTTATGATGTGACTTTTGTAGATTGTGTCAATTCCATTGCATCTACGTGATAATCTGTTAATTAGCCAAATAAAAACTTCTTATTGAAGATCGGAACATTGGTCTGGCTTTATTCATTTTTCTCTTGATCGACGTGGTTATATTAGTGTATACACTTTTCTGTAGCTTGATTGAATGTTGAATGGGACAACTTTCCAAATGTTCTCACCATTATCAACAAAGAACGGGAAACATTAACACGAAAATGCAAATATTAAATGATATTAGAATAGATACAATACAAGGCGCACATTTGAAATGACTATTGCATTTCCCTGCATTTTGATCATACCTGTCAATCGAGGACTGGCTCAATTTATATAATATATATTCTTTATTTCTTCCAAAAATATAAGAGGAAGTGACTTTTTCAACAAGGACGAACTTTCTTTTTTTATTAATTGCATAAAATACATAAAATTAGTTATGATTTAGTTTAAATTTATTTATTCAATATCGATTATAAAACCAGTCTTAACTTAGACAAATCATGGTCGAATATTTCTTGCGTAAAACAGTCTGAGTATATAACTATACAGTGTCTTGCTCAACGACACCATACACGTGGGAGGGCGAACCTATCGGATGCCGATCCTTGGTCCAATACTCTACCACTAGTCCACGACACCATACCCGTGGGAGATCGAACCTATCGGATGCCGATCCTGGGTCCAATACTCTACCACTAGTCCACGACACCATACCCGTGGGAGGGCGAACCTATCGGATGCCGATCCTGGGTCCAATACTCTACCACTAGTCCACGACACCATACCCGTGGGAGGGCGAACCTATCGGATGCCGATCCTGGGTCAAATACTCTACCACAAGTCAACGACACCATACCCGTGGGAGATCGAATCTATCGGATGCCGATCCTAGGTCAAATACTCTACCACTAGTCCACGACACCATACCCGTGGGAGATCGAACCTATCGGATGCCGATCCTTGGTCCAATACTCTACCACTAGTCCACGACACCATACCCGTGGGAGGGCGAACCTATCGGATGCCGATCCTGGGTCAAATACTCTACCACTAGTCCACGACACCATACCCGTGGGAGATCGAACCTATCGGATGCCGATCCTGGGTCCAATACTCTACCACTAGTCCACGACACCATACCCGTGGGAGATCGAACCTATCGGATGCCGATCCTTGGTCAAATACTCTACCACTAGTCCACGCGCTGCATAAATGAGAATTGACACGCTTAGAAAATCGTCGTTTTAGTACATATTGCACACTCTGGCATAATACATATTGTAACATAAAGGTCGATGACGGAGTGTTGGGTTGGTGGGTACGTTTGAGTGTGTTTGTGTGTGTGTGTGGGGGGGGGGGTATACGATTAGGTGCGCTTTTGGGGGGGGGGGGCTTATCCATCACGTGATAAAGTAGTAAAACCAATTTCTGTACACATATTATGACAAGATGCGATACCTATTTAGCAGCGGAAGAAAATTAAAACCGGGTAAAACAGCCTCTGCTATCACATATACAACACACAATGGATGCCCCCTCGGTGATCATAAATAATTCAATCGACCCTATACAAATCAGCGAGAAGCTGAAACGACTGAACAATTACGGTAAAAAAATAATGATTAAAAGATATTCAGTTTCAACTGTACGGCCGAGCCCACCACAAAGTCTGCAATGTTGAGCGATATTTCCACCCGATCCAATGATGTAACTAACCATTAACAAAGCATGATTCCAATCAGTCAGAAGTTATGATTACTAAAATGTGTTAAAATTACCATTATTATTGTAGAAGGAGTCATAAACTGTATCTGAAGTCAGTATCAACGCGTCATCACTGATATAAACTCTCAAATGAATTTTATAATTTTAATATAATATTTAAATGTTCTCACAGCATCTGATAAGAACCTCGGTGGTACAAAAGAGCCACACTAGTGTGAAGATGCTCTCATAATCACTTTACACAATCTTGCGACATCTGAAACCGTGGTAATATATTTTTGTAATTTACAATAGAAGAAATTCTACGCCCAAACCAAAATGTAATTGCTTCAATTCATGAAGCTTTTAACGATTTCTATGTATTCCATTTTTCTAAATCGCTAAGGTGTTTAATATTTCATTGAGAGTTGAGCAAAAATGTTACATCTATTTGTGCCATTCACATTATTTGCATATTGTGGCTACTTTTTCTAAAAATGAGTCGACACCTGCAATACTGATTGAAATCATTTTTACATCTAGATTATGTGGATCAGAGCTGTTGTTAAAATAACGAACGTGGTAGGATAAAATGACCATGTACGTAATTACAGAGTCACAATCGCTCCCTGGGTTCCGTGCAATATTTAAATGGAGAGAAGGTGTGAAGCGTTCAGGAAAAACACAAATAAACCATGTCGTTTTGTATAAGCATTTTGAAATGATTTATAGGGGGAGGTCGAACATTTAGGAAATAATACGCAGATAAACTGTATTATTTAATATGAACATTTCTTTTAAATATAACTCTTGGAGGGAAGTCAGAAATTAGCAACACATTTGACGTGCAAATAGCCGCCTTACACCAACGACAATATACAAAATGGTTTAAAACTTGTCGGTTTACGTGACACGGATACGATGTAACGGTATAGTACTGGTCATAATAGGTTGTGAATACTTGAAACAAGAGTTGCATTAAATTGTATATCTTAGGTGTATTAAATCTAACGGTGTTATTATAAAAAATAGTTCCAAAGGAAGCATGGCTATCTGCACAGTAGGTGGGTTTTGGTATAATACTGATTAATTTGTATGGATATTTGATACATATAATACATAAAAGTAACATGTTAAATTATCAATGTACATTTATTAAAATTTTGTAAAAGGGACTTTTATAAAAAAATAAATAAAATCGGGGCTAAGATATTGCGATACGCGTGTTTCCGGTGATTTGAATGTTCCGTTTACCAGCATAAAAGTCTTATTAAGCTAATGAATACAAAAGATGACATGGTGTATACATACTCAACGAGTGCATGAAAGTCAGCATCGCCAATAGTTCACATACATCATTCCACCAGGCTATAAGTTTGGCAGCCTTCGTTTGCGATGCGTGACACTAGTTGGTCACGTGATGTATAAGACAGGTTTTTACAAACCTGTCTAACCTGTCAACGAACAAATATCATCCCAATCTCACTTTTTTTTATTAACTGTGACGCTTATGTTAATTAAAAAATATGTATTACTTTCACACTAAACCATTTTGTCATATTACATTACCACTGTATTCATTAGATATAAAACTATACTTTGATTCGGGATGCAAAAAACATCAGGGCTGTAAAGCTGAGGTTTTATTTGTTATATCTGTAACATCTATAACAATAAATTTTCAACACAAAACATTAGAGGTGACAGCAAGTAGAGTTATATATATATAGGTAAAATAAAATAAGGAGGCTGAATAAGAATGATTCAACTTTTATTCAAATGTACTCAAAAATTACCATAAACAAAAAGTATCCTACTTAATATATCATAAATTCGTTTGGTTTCAAATTTAATATATTGGTTATTCAATGGCTGCTATGTTGGTCAAATAAATAATCCACACAGAGCATTTAGAGGAAACATTAGTACACTATATCAACATTAGTACACTATATAGGTGATCAACATTAGTACACTATATAGATGATCAACATAAGTACACTATATAGGGGATCGACATTAGTACACTGTATAGATGATCAACATAAGTACACTATATAGGTGATCAACATTAGTACACTGTATAGATGATCAACATAAGTATACTATAGAGGGGATCAACATTAGTACACTTTATAGATGATCAACATAAGTACATTATATATGTGTCCAACATAAGTATACTATAGAGGTGATCAACATAAGTACACTATATAGGTGATCAACATTAGTACACTATATAGATGATCAACATAAGTATACTATAGATGTGATCAATATTAGTACACTATATAGATGATCAACATAAGTATACTATAGAGGTGATCAACATTAGTACACTATACAGGTGATCAACATTAGTACACTATAGAGGTGATCAAACACTATACAGGTGATCAACATTAGTACACTATAGAGGTGATCAACATTAGAACACTATATAAGTGATCAACATTAGTACACTATAGAGGAGATTACCATTAGTACACTATAGACGAGATAAACATTAGTACACTATATAGGTGATCAACATTAGTACACTATATAGGTGATCAACATTAGTACACTATATAGGTTATCACCATTAGTATACTATATAGGTGATCAACATTAGTACATTATAAAGGTGGTCAACATTAGTGCACTATAGACGTGATCAACATTAGCACACTATATAGGTGATCAACATAAGTACACTATATAGGTGATCAATATTATTACACTATAGAGGTGATCAACATTCGAACACTATATAGGTGATCAACATTAGTACACTATATAAGTGATAAACATTAGTACACTATCTAGGTGATCAACATAAGTACACGATTACTGTGTTTCATTCAAGTACTTGCTAATTTCATATTATACGGACTATACCGAATTCAACGGGAAAAAGCAACGCGAGCATTCGTGCATTTGCCTGTTATACTTGTCAGTAAGACACATATATGTCCTTTGTAGAAGCAATCCATGGTATGAATGTTCTAGGGTATCTAATTTTTATTTTTGCTACCTACCGGAGATCGAACGTACAGCGGGTAACACACCTGCGATAATAAGGTTTAGACCATATAAATACTAGTAAGGATTGCATAAAAACAATGTAAACATTTGACATAATGTAGTCTACACTACCCGCGCCCCGCCCCAACGCAATATCAAAACGTATTATTACAGTTCCGACCAAATTAAAAATCGTGTATACCAAATTTATTCAACGAAATACACAATACAAAAACTACTATATTAACCACAGGACAGGAAGGCAGAGTTACATTTGTGTCAGAACAAGGCGATCTGTCGATAAATTATGGCACCATCACCTTACATCGAAACAGGTGCGAAGTTTTAACCAATCGAAACCTACCATCACTTTATGTGCGGATCTCGTCCTTGTCGGTATGGTTACAAGTTTAACATATTTATGACTACTTTTATTGATAATATTACACTTTCGCTAATTAAATACGTGCGAAATGATCGCTAACCGTGTCTGTTTCGTTTGTCAAACATTGGACAGGACAAAAACGTTTTATTTCAATATTTTATTTCATTGTTAGCCGGATGATGTATTATATGAGTTTATTGAATATGATGGGACTGTTTGTTTTGCATAATAAATATACTGTCACCAGTTTTGTTTTATTTATGGCCATTTAGAAGACGTTAAAGATGGAACAGTATGCAGCTGTCCTACCAGTATAACAATACTTGCATAAATCATTTAAATACTGTCACTTCTTTAAAAAGGAATCCAAGGTGATGACATTCATTAAGTTGTCGTTAAAAAGAAGATGTCATTAATATCGTTATTGATTTGTGTAATTTATCGCTATTTTAGCATATTTCATTTGAGAGAAAAAATGTTAAAAGACGGACGTTACGTAAACAAAACACATTTACTAGCATACTTGAAACGGATATATACACGATAAATAGTTTTACTTGCATACGCACTCATTGAACGATATATAAACGATAAATACATATACTAATATACATATTAACTGGGCGATATATAAACGATAAGTACATATACTAGCATACACACTAATTGAACGATATATCAACGACAAGTACATATACTAATTTACACACTAACTGGGCAATATATAAACGATAAGTACATATACTAGCATACACACTAATTGAACGATATATCAACGACAAGTACATATACTAATTTACACACTAATTGGACAATATATAAACGATAAGTACATATACAAATATACACACTAATTGGACGATACATTAACGATAAGTACATATTCTAATATATACACTTATTGGACGATATGTAAAGATAGATACATATATATTTGTATATATATATATATTTATATATTAATATACACACTAATATACACACATATGCTAGAATCCACACTAGTTGGACGATACGTAAACGATACATACACAAGTAAACACATTATTTAGACGTTACATATGTGTACTTGTATACACACTAATTAAACATTTATTTTTTTTAAAAAAATCAAAGTCAAACCAAACTGTGACGCCTTTTGTTCAGCTTGTATATGTGTATATGAGAACAAATCATATAAATGAATATAGTTAAATAGAAGTAGATGGATACGTCATAACAATACGATACTTAAATATTCGCGGCGTGCATGATACGATACGTATATATTTCACGTTAACCATGTGTTTACCATGTGTTTAAAAATGTATTATGGGCCGTTGGCCTACATTACTGAAATAAAATATTGTTTATATTATCTATATAATATTTGCATCGTGCATGACACGATACGTTAATATTCGTGGCGTGCATGATACGATACGTAAATATTCGCGGCGTGCATGATACGATACGTAAATGATATATAAACAATGAACAGGAAAGATAGGTATAAACGCACATATGAATATCATATGATAAACATGTGATAAACATATGATAAACATATAAACACTTCCATATGAAAGCCATTAAAAAGGGGTTGACTATGCAAGTAATTCTTATATAAGTCCCGTATGAGAAACATATGCACATACGATGCAATGCCGATGTAGATGTGGTACAATTAAACAAATGTTGACAATACATAAACAATAACAAACTAATTACAAACAAACTTGACATGATACATAAAGGATATATCGAAGGTTCAGCCAAATACTGTTCTAACTACGAGGGGTTATCCAGAAGTTCATGGACAAATTTAATAAAATCCATATTTATGCAAGTACATCGCTATACAAGTATTTGTAACTTATGTATTGGTGTATTTCTCATCGATGAACGGTGTTTTAGTATAATTCTTATGTCAGTAATAATGTTATGGTATCCATAGAAACACACATACATGATAAGTGCATATATAAGCATAACATGGGTATAAGCAGTGTTGCGTTGAGCCATCGATATCATAAATGATCCTCATTTAATTAAACTAACAAAATACGGACCATGTGCAAGACAAAGCTTTTTGTTGGCGGTCCATTTAAGACATATTTACCTATATATATATATATATATATATATATATTTATCTTATTTCAGTGCAAGACCGGGACGGCCACCGAAAAGAAGTCCCTCACTACACGCCAGTCCAGAAACAATCGACAAGCTCAAGAAATCCCGGTTCGATGGCGCCGACTACTACAATGCCAGATTCTTTGGTAATTAGCAGTAAATTAAAATTAGTCCATGCAAACAGATCAGCATGATATTCCTGCTGTTGTTGTTATTGTTTTTGTGTGTGTTTCTGATAATATATTCAAGGTATTCATCGGGTATTCCCTCAATTAGATATATTTTCATTGTGTTTTAAAGACGTCAAGCGTTAAAAGGCGATAAAATATATATTATCTATACGTACTATAATGTACTGCACTCGTAGTACGTTCAAGGTGAAAACTCAAATGTTTCTATGCAAATAGCAACAACTACTTGTTTCAGTTTGGTGGGTATGCACATGTGCACGAGTTCTGCATTTTACAATGCATCCAAGTGTTGCGATTGTGACCCTCGAGATTTAATGTGAACTACTTTCACTCGCGGATTCAGACTAGACCAGCGAGTTCTAAATATCAAAACAGAATCCATTTCAGTACTTCGTATTATATACTCGCACGCACGCAACAACTGAAAAGCATCGTTTTTCATTAAATGGATTTTTATTTAACTTTTATTTATAAAGTTATATTTATAAAAATGGTGAGAAATTAAATTATTTCATCCAATGGAGTGGAACATCATTATTGAAAAATGTACAATTTGTCAATAACAGAAGAACTCGAAATCTATCTATTTGTTCATGTCGGTAAATATGCCCCAAACTAATTCATCAGAAGTCTACTAAGGTATGAATCATGACGACCATCCCGACCGCGCGGCGAAACCCCTCGTAGGCTTTGGAGTTGTACCGTGTGGCCTTCATCAAGAAAGAGCGATTGGGGTGTCCCATGTATCAGTATAAACTACGCCAGCCTCGGGTTCCAGTCTGCCATTATATCAAAGAGAAACGTAAGAGGTGGCTATCAAATAACGGCAACAGTGCATAAGTAATACGATTCCATGAAACTGCACGTGCAATTTACCGCGTATCTATACACAATTCCCCCACACCGGCCGCTTAAAGGCATATCGGATGGATTGATGGACTGCAAGACCACAATATAATCAATTGACCTGATATCAAATACTTCCTTTTAAGTCCCAAACGTGAATAAAAGATGCGAATCGAATGATTAGACGGTCATTGAAACACAATGGGTTATCTCGCATTGCTCAAATTGATACAAGTGATATTTTAGTCAAATAAATTCTAGATTTTATGAGAGGGTGTAAGAACCCTAAGAACACTTGTTTATCAAGATAACATTCACAAAATTTTATTTCTCTTCAAAATACTTGATATTTGTTTTTCAATTCTAATTCTCAGAGGTATAAATTATGAACTGAATAGAGCAGATAAGATACAAATCAGTTTGATGGTGAATTTTAGGTCAAGGATCGCCATTTCGAGATGCATCGAAATATTCACAGAGTGCCCTTGTTGTCATGCATTGAAATATTGAAGTAAGGCTGTTGTGATTTGCTCCTGTAAAAGTCCCGTGTTTTATCGTGCTACATGTAGTTCCAACTGTGTTCCCGGCCATGTTCCAAATCTGTTTGTACTTTTTGGTTGTGGAAATAAATATAAACATTTATTGGTGTAGAGGATAGGAACAGTAGTTGTCCTTGTAGGGATACTATTAGTACTGCAGTATGCAATACTACGGGTTTGGGTGGGATAAATACTTTGACATACTCACACAAGAACTAATGGGAAACTCTCTCTCTCTCTCTCTCTCTCTCTCTCTCTCTCTCTCTCTCTCTCTCTCTCTCTCTCTCTATCCTCTCTCTCTCTCTCTCTCTCTCTCTCTCTCTCTCTCTCTCTCTCTCTCTCTCTCAATACATGTGTCATACATTTAAGCATCGCAGCTTATGTTCTTCTTCCAGCGTACTGAAGACTCCTCACTGCATCTATGAAGGATTATAGGTGGAAATCTCATTTAGGTAAAATAACATGTAGTCCTACCCGATGTCTTCAATTTGAACTGAAATAAATTATGTTTTAATACCTCAAAAAATAGAGGCCAGTACCGCATGTCACAGAATTATGAAAAAATCGTTTAAATTCTCATTTTAAAGTCAAGTTCATTATCAAGACGTGTTGTCTCCGAAATATCGTCTAAAAATCACAACACGAGTTTTATTATCCTGAGCCTATTCTAAATATCACTTGTGAATGTTTATTTAAATCGACGCATTAAATCTGTATTGATACAAACGATTTCTGTCTGGGAAAGGTGACATTTTAATCAAAATAAAATACGGTCTTATCGCATTCCGCCAGTGTCAATAAAATCATTTTTGTAAAGTACCACATTGTTTTAAGTATCAGTCGAAACATATCTTATACCGTATTTATACTCAAAGGAATCGGTGGGCAAAATTGTAAAAAAATGAGCTTTTTTTTCTTCTTTTTTCAATCTCAAGATTATTTTACTTTTTGATGTTTGCGGTTGTGGGATCTTCGATACCATGTCACTGTTATATTGTTTTATTAGTGTGAGTATTATTTACTCAAACAAGGAATAACTCCATTTCATTTCAAATTTTATTTAAGAGGTACTTGCATACTGACGGAATTTGCCGAGTATGTACGGTGATGGTGCTCGTGCATTTGACGTTTAAACGACGGGTCGGACCTTTCATTTATTTTCGAAGAACACAAGTTTTTCCCCCCTCGAATGTTTGATATTTAGTATACAAATCATCTGGTGTTAATAAATGTTATATAAATAAACTAGATTGGTTATTTCTGTTCCTACATTTATATATCCAATATGGTGAAACTGCGAGTATATAGTGTTGGTATGACAAGTCACTTGGTGACACTGCGAGTATATAGTGTTGGTATGACAAGTATCATGGTGAAACTGCGAGTATATAGTGTTGGTATGACAAGTATCATGGTGAAACTGTGAGTATATAGTGTTGGTATGACAAAACAGCTTGATCTGGAGCTGGATCAAATGTCAATACATAATGTGTTGCTTAAAGGACAATATGCAAAATTAACAAAAATGTATATTACATTATAGTATTTCAAAAAGTTGAGTTGAGGAAAATTTCAAATTAAGATGTTTGGTGAATCTTGGGTCGGAATGTTGATTTGGGTAGACACGGTATGTATGTTTGGTGAAACCAAGGACTTGTCTCTATATAATTCTTTGGTGAAACTGGGGACGGAACGTTGATTTCGGTAGACACGGTATGTATGTTTGGTGAAACTGGGACCGGAACGTTGATTTGGGCAGACACATTATGTATGTTTGGTGAAACTTTGGGACGGAACGTTGATTTGGGTAGACATGGTATGTATGTTTGGTGTTTGGGGTTCAATCACAGCAGAACCCTGGGACGCTATCTTGTCACAGATGAGCTTGATCCATCAGCTTTGCGTATTCAAGGAGAAAAGTTATCAAACTTAAGTTTGGGATTAGCCACTGGGGGAAAAGTATTTATTAGCGCCCCCTACACGTATAAATAAATACGAGAATTGATCACCAGGACTGGAAAAATAAGAAAAATGTCACTCAAATGGAGTTATTTGCTAATATCTTCAATCTCCCTCTCGACCACACAGTAAACCCAGGTATAAAATTATTTAACTATTTGACAGTTTAGATTTCAAAATGACATTCGTATGATAAAAAGCACGGCTTAAAGGGTGAATTTTCGTTTTCTACCGTGGCTAATGATCAATGACATTATTTTGTTTCTAATAATGTAATCCGTAAATCATTAGCCGTATAAATCAGTTTATTTGATTTTGACTTTAAACCGTTTTGGGAGCTCAATTGGAAAGATGAATTATCGATATTAAGGAGTTGAACGTCATATCTCATAAAAACAAGTTCATATCTATGCAGGTGGTATCTGTGAATTGATAAAGCCAAATTTTCAATTTGTGCAGTTTTGCTGAAACCTGACAGAAAAAGCATCATTACATAATTAAACACGACGACTGTACTCCCATCAATCAATTTGACCAATCCATAATTAATGAAGATGAAAGTGGCGAAACTGCGGTTTTCAAATTTTTATTGAATTAAGTCCATGTTATTGTGTTATCTTACATTATTCTTCATTTAGTGTCTTTTTAAAAATGCAAAATATTTAATTTCTTTCGGATCTTGGAGGTGTTGTTTGGGATATTGTCATTTCACTGTTAGTGCAAAAATGATAATTGACGTCATCAGGGCAAAATTAATAACACCGTGTGCTTAGCGTTCGCACTTTGAACATTACAAATATGACCTGCAAGAACAGAAAGGGGAAAACAAGACTACGCTCTGCGTTGGCTATACATCATTATGCACGTTCCCGGCTAATGTGGTTGAATGTACTACGGATCATTTTATGTCCCAGACTCAAATGCACGTAAAGGCTGTTTTTACAATATGTATGCCCTTAAACGGTCAAGTCTCCTGCGATCACAGGCACTGGTCAAGCTTTCTTATATATATATATATATATATATATATATATATATATATATATATATATATATATATATATGGCCATACTATAAATAGTATATATATTGTACTATTTTCTTGTTTAGTATATATTGAATTTGACCAGTGCCTGTAGATACTATGCTAAAGTACATACTAAACTAAAGTATAGTGACCAGTTCCTGTAGTTACTATGCTAAAGTATAGTGACCAGTGCCTGTAGATACTATACTATACTAAAGTATAGTGACCAGTGCCTGTAGAAACTATACTATACTAAAGTATACTGACCAGTGCCTGTAGACACTAAACCATACTAAAGTATAGTGACCAGTTCCTGTGCCTACACTTTTATCACATTAAAAATCTATCTACAACAGAACGTCAATCATTTTACATGTTTTTAATAAATGTATTAGTATAACTTACATTATACTTATGGTGTCAGTGAGCAATGACAAATGTTATAACCTAATCGGTTTAACAGAATCCATTTTCTTTAATTGGAAGCAGATAGTCTTTCCTTTTTCGGTGCTTGTTTGTTAAGTTTTGGTTTTACCTCTGTAACGTATCTTTAAAGCTGTTTCTATTAAACAACACATGTTAATTCGCCGAACATTATCTTATCTTGTAATTTTAATAAATAAATTATATACAATAAACGGTCGCATAGAAGCTGAGGTTCAGTTCCTTGTTGTACAGTATGCCCGAAGCTCTTCTCGTCCATATAACTAGAGTCACGGGTACTCCGTGTATTGTTTATATGTACATTGTGCTGCTGTCTTTCTCACTAATGTGTCCATTTATTTTACATTTATCATATTCTTCAACATTTACCGTAGTTTAATAGTAACCGTTAGTTCATTTGCCTAAGTTTGAACATTCCTTTTTCATTTATTCAACCCGTAGTTGGTGCAGGAGGGTCAAATACGACTTGCAATACTTACACATAGTATAGATTGTTACCTGGACCTGGGTGTCAAAAGCAATGTTTGCCCAGGTCCCCGCTAATGATGAGTTTTACAATTACCGGAATTTTATTATTATCGTTGCTTCGCTGCTGCTAAAAACTAACACACCCTGGAACCATTTACTTTCCAGACACGACGAAAAACTTTTTGAATGGTTTCCCGCCCCATCCATACACAATGAGTCACCTCCCTTTCATGCAGTTGAATCATCCGCTGCTGGCACCACCAGTTACTCTGGCAATGGCACAACAACTCGGACTACGTCACGAGGGATTACTTGCACGTGACAGCCACCCTGTGGAACAAGACAGAATTCAAGAAAAGTAAGTGTCTAACGACGAGCTAAAGCTAGATATGAAGAAAATAGATCTATTTAAATTTGTATTTTATTTACTTGGATTATTTATATCCTTATACATGAAAAAGAATGTTTAGATATATTATCATGCAGCGAACATCAAATACAAATATGTATGGAGCTATACCTATAAGTTTACTAGCTTAACTTACTTAGCTTAGTAAATACTCAAACAATTAAGCATGCAGAAAAAAAACTTAAATGTCAAAAACACTTCAAGTTTTAAGCATTTTCTTAGTTAGGTGAATGTTGCTGAAACTCGATTCAGATTGAGTAAAATATTCAGTTTCATATAGTTTTACTAATTTCCAATAAAAATTAAATAAAAACTTTTTTGATTGATTGTCTTCCGAACTTTCCAAAACGGAGCCGGTTACATCGAAGCTGTGGCACAATGAAATGAAACAATGACAACGTATAACACATACATATACTACGTTTATTAATAATCAAAGTAGATTTAAATTATGCGTAGATCTAATAAGTTTTAAAACATTTTCCTGACAAAACAAATATAACATTACGGATATTTTTAAAATGTTGTTACAAGTAGGATTTAATAAGCCATGTGTATCAAAATAATCAGGTCCTTTGGCTGTTTATGATTGTTAGAGAAATACGAATTGATGGCAGGCAGTCTTTTCATTTTTTTCTCATATTTCTTCGCTCAGTTTCCCTCGAGCTACTACACATGGAAGACAGAACTGCATAACGAAATGTAGCGATGTGGAATACAATTCAAATTGTCATAAGTTGCCGCGGTGTTATGGTTTATTAAAAAACATGTTTCACTCATGCGCACCCTGTTTGTACGATAAGAGGTTCGTTGACGTTGCATAGCTTTTGTACCACAATTAAAACAAACTTCAACTATATAATAATAATAAAATGGTGTTCATTTGAATAGTAATAGATAAACCAAATGCAATTTGTAGTTCGTTCTCAGTATTTTATCTTTAGATCACAGCCAATAAAAGTGTAATAAAACCATATTCACTGCCTGTATTATGGCGTTTATATACAATACGCTAGAATGGTTGATGTACATAACACATATATTGCTTGACGGCACAGCCTCAAAAATAAATATACATATATGTATATATTATAAGTTTTATATGCGTATATAAAATTCACTGTATAAGCACATGCATGAGGCCGTGTACGATCTAAGAACCATCTACTACTTGTAGTTGTTATGCAACTTCAGCTCTTTGTCGAAGTTAATTATATTATATGTTTACAGTGACGAGAACAAGGACAGGTCCTCACCCAAACCTGGTGACGTACAGTTTCACCCAGCTTACCACCCAAAACCTATCAAGGATCACGACAGTAAGTCTTACTCTGCACAGGCACTCGTACATACTCGGTTTATTCCGCCATCCTTCGGTTTACCGATTGAGAGAAATCGGCGGAGTGTTCCGAATGACTGCACATGTACAAGGCATACATCTAATATGCCTCTTATTATTTGGTATTTCCTTTTTTTTTAATTTCTCCAGACCTGTTACAAAGCTGATTCAAAGGGGTTAATAAAACGACATTACTTGTTTTGACAGGTCTGCAGATCGTTGTATCGTATTGTTGCTCGATTTTGACAAGATTAAAAAATATCATACAATCAGCGACGTTAAGTCTCTGGTACAATGACCGAATGAATATATCTTAAGTGTCACATGTGATTTGTGTTAAATAAAAAGTTGTTTTATTTTTGTTACATATCTCAAAGCATAATCTGATATGACAGCAGCGTTTTTATCTGCAGCATCATATATCGTCTGTTTTGTTATAGACAACGCACCACTTAATCTTCATATCAACGGACATGCCGAAGACCTCCGAAAATCGCCGACGGTCAGATCCGACGCCACAGACGATAATGAAGATATAGATGACGATAATCCTTCCGACGACGACAAAAGTGCAGGTATTTACCTCAATATAGTAAACGTTACAGCGAAATGATTCTGAGTGTGAAAACGTTTATATTTTTAATTAACGGGGCGTGCGGAAGCGTTATCTGTAATTGCACATGTTCTATCGTTTCTGCGAATAAAATACAGAAATTATTTCTTTTGGGCGTTTGAATAAAAGATGATAGAATAATTACATACAAATATCAAATGATTAAAATGTGAAACAATTTTAATGTTTATTTCAATGGCACGCGCCGTCATGTGCAGAAAATATGCGCAGCATGACGTTCCTTTGAACTCGCGACTGACGCTGCGTCCTGCACTGCGCGAGATGCATCTGGACTTCTATTTCATTCGTTCTAAAACAAATGAAAAAACAGTTAACGAATGAAAAAGATATGAAAAGGAAACGAGGTCTTTCGTAGTTATTTTGCAATATTGGAAAAGAAAATGAAACACATTTTCTCCCTTTGAATTCGGAGTTTCTGTGAGTTTTTAATTCAATTGCACCGGTTTTAACATTAAATCTATGGTAATTATCGTTTTCTGATGGTGTGTGCGAAATGTAAAGCGGCGAATCAATTATTGCTGATAACAAACATTCCTTATAATAATGAATCTACACGGCGGTACAAGAGCATGACTTGAGGTACCCAATCATAAAAACATTTGTATGATTTCTGACTGTTTTATCTTGTGAAACTTAATGTAATTTACCGTTTTATATCTTCAAATCTGGCCATTAAAAAGATACAGATTTTTATTTTGTTCTCGGAAAGATAAAGAAAAATATGTTATATATTAAATTCACTTGAAATAAAGTCATTAAACCAAGTATAGAGTTTATATACAAAAGAAAGATATGATTTGTTTTTTCTTTCATTCGCACTTGCATGAAATACGCGATCTAAGCCAGATTTTCGTCTTCTGTTAATAATATCGTTTCTCTTTTAATTGTTAATCCGCTCTAGAAATCATAAAGCGATTATATTTAAACAGTTTCTTTATACATTAATCACATTACATATAAAACAGAATTAGACTTTACATCTGAAGAACGATGGAAATAAAAGTTTCTGAACTCAAAGACGCCGATAGCCGTTCTAGGGGTTATAAATGTATCCAATTGCAAATGAAACTTCACATTTACACTTTGTTCTGCACGGTTGTATAATTATTTTGCACGTGTTACGTAATTTGATTTCGTTTCGGAAGTATGAACAAAAACGTGACTGACGTGATGATGTATTGGAGTAAGTTGAAAATGGACAACGCAACACATACATACGGCACCAACAGTCTACAAATAAACCACTTGCTTAAGCCGACGGTTAGAATGTTGACTTATACCAATGGTTTATGCGAGATTTTTAATATTACTTTTTTAACCATTTAAGTCATACCAGCTTGAATACACTCAACAACTTTTATAATCACTCACCTGAATTAATTGATATTTCGTTGACAAGAGTTAATTCCATAATCTAATCTTCAATCTAATGAACAAATGTATTGTGCACATTTTCCGAAAATGTCATTTAAATTAAAAAGCAATAAACATGTACCAACTTTTTGAAATGCACCACCCTTTAAGGTAAAAATCACATTTATATCGGTATCATGTATGTACGCCATTTGTAGTGATTCCACCTCATTGAAACGATGTATTTCTGCAAGTATCTTCGGACAATGTTATTCTCTGTCTGGTTAACGTTCTGATACTAATGCATCAAATGTGTGGTTTAAAGTTGCCTTGTTGTTTAAACAAATGTAATACATACCGAATATTGGGTCAATGTCAATGAGGTCGCGATATAGCGCCTTAATCATTGCAAAACTCGCGTTGACGAAATATCAATACATTTTATAAAAGTTGAGCGTACTGTTTTCAATAGTAAATTATAATGATTAATGCATTATTTAGGTATAACTTCAACGCAGATATACTGTATTTCTAGTCTTCATAAAATAGAATAATTATTGTACCTTTAGAATTATTAGAATTTAGTTAAGTGAAACCCGCTATTTTCACGTCTGGAGTTTTTCTTTTTTTGGCTTCCCTCCAAAAAATTGTCAAGTTTTATTTTTCTTGAAACGTTTAAGTCACAAAATATTGGGAGTAAATAACATTTACATTTTATCCTTAAACTCACTAGAATGTAACATATTTCAAACCACTTTATATAGACAAATATCAAATTGGCTATACTGTAATTCTTAAATAATTGTATCATTGCGGGGCATTAACGCAGTGGATAAGGTGTTGGCCGCTATGGCCAGATCGCGAGCCCAATCCCGTGTTCGACCCACACTCAGTGCTGGTTCTACACAGGAAACGGAAGCGATTGGTATTATCTTCGAGCTTACTTCGCGTCAATTAAATAGAATATACTTAATAACAGTATTACTGCAAACATGTCAGTTTCGCTTAGCTACCGATACACTCTATCAATTGATACCGGTAGAAACCAAACATTGCTCTATGTAAACATACAATTACACGTTAAATGCATTTCTGTTTTTGGTCCCGTGGTCGAGTGGTCCAAGGCACTCCCGTCTAATCACCACTTACCTTTCACCGCTGAGGTCATGGGTTCGGGTGTAGGTCGGTGCAGAACTTTATGTGAGAAAGTTAGTCAGTTATTTATGGAAGGATAGTTGTCCTACTCGTTTCATTCTGTTGTCTATCTTCACCTATTAAACTGGACATGTCATATATAAACGGTCATGTATTAAATGGCGTTGATCCGCATTAAAAGGTGACATATTGGTGAAAACCTACAAAAAAGTTTAATTTCTTTCATATTAAGTGTTTATCATAAATGTAACATATTGGGAACAATTATACCATTGCCGCATTTTTAACTCGCTCATATCGGATATTGCGAGTCGTTTAGTACAGCACCAACTTCCGGTGCTTGTGAAATAACATAAAAACGTGGAGAAAACCCGTCGTATCTCTGTTATAAACCAGTCCAATTGTTCAACGAAATAATTGAAACGAGCAATATATTTATTAATTCTGATTTCCCCCACTTTCACATGCAATAAAATCGCAGCATTAATTTCTTCAATTTATTTCTGATTTATTTCTGAGCGTTGGTTCGCTTTCAATGATCCGTTCGCGCCATTCAATTGTACTGTGACAATTAGCGCGGATTAATTTCCGTGGGTAAATTGTTTTTAATCTGATATTGTTAACTTGGGTCGTAATTTCCAATCACAATCGCATCCAGATTTGAACGTTTGTTCTCTATCTTTCTCTCCCTCTCCTTTCCTCACATACAGACTGGTTCACCGACAACAATTGTCGATTTAATGAAGTGCCGAAACATAACATCACGTGAAACAGTTTGTTTTCCTTTGTTACATTTTGTCTGTTAACCATTGTCAATAACAGTCATGTATATTTGTTACCTTCTCTCTAACATAGTGAACCGTATGACGTTGTGAAGTACGACACATTTTACAACATGTCTTTTAGAAAAATAACCAAATAAGTAGACTGGACTTAAACTTGCGAAATTTTGAAGTCGGACTCGAGGCTCTAATTCTTGAATTTTTGCCGTTCAGCTAACTTGACCGACTTGATTTATAAAGCGTTTCTATGAAATAATCGTCATTATCATTCTCAGTATCATAAAAGACAATTGATGCTTCGGGCAATCAGACATATCACGCATTAAATGCATCAGTCAGTTTGAATAGGTACATGTATTTTCCAAACGAAAATACTTAAGTAAATCGCTTGAAAAAGCAAAAAAAAAAAATTAAAAAAAATTTCTTGCTTGTTTTTTTTAAAATCTACAACAGTTAATGTGATATTCGTATTTCATCTTTCGATATTCACCATGACACTTACCAATCCTTACACTAACAGTCATAGTCGCCGTATGGAAGAGATAGAAAAAACGAATATCAGCCTTGTAACTGCTGACAGCCGGGGGATCATTGTCCAAAGTTGTATACTCACCAGACAAAATATTACCACAATACTCACTGGCCTCACGGTACACGCTTCAGCAACAATACATGATCTGGACACACCTAAGCATGATATTTTTATTTTCAGCTGCTTCATTTAATATGTCAACACATTCAAAATGAGTGAGAGATTTCTAATTTCTGATTTCCATACATGCCGATAGCCTGTTGGATTAATAAGAATAGTTGCTTCCAACGACTTGTACGATGTCATTAGAGAATTGAATGTTAGATGTATAGCACCCACGGGTTTAATGTCGGATAACACAAATAATACAAGGATATTGAGAATTGAGACAAAATGAACACAGCATTGGATCATGATATCTGTGTGATTAAAGAATAAAGATGAAACAGAAAAGTGCTTCGAGGCCTAATCAGATTATCGGAAATGCATTATGGGAGAGCTTGTCTTTAAATGACTTTATAGCATTAAGCATTAACAATTATAATCATGTCTGCTGTTTAAATGGTATAATGGCAGATAAACACGGGATAATGTTGCTTAAACAAACACTGGCTATTTTCAGGAACCTCTTTAAAGTTATTATAAGGTTTCTTCAACTTTGTAAAAACACTCTTCTCGGTAACAGTCCAAACACACACGTAACACCAACACGCACGCACGTACGCATGCATGCACGCACGCACATACGCATGTACATGTTCATCAATTTATTCTAGTTTATTATTGTCACTTTTCCATTTCCTTAAATTTTCATCTCTAATCTTGATTTCTCTACAGTTTCCTCTGTCTGTCTGTCTGTCTGTCTGTCTGTCTGTCTGTCTGTCTGTCTGTCTGTCTGTCTGTCTGTCTGTCTGTCTGTCTGTCTGTCTGTCTGTCTGTCTGTCTGTCTGTCTGTCTGTCTGTCTGTCTGTCTGTCTGTCTGTCTGTCTGTCTGTCTGTCTGTCTGTCTGTCTGTCTGTCTGTCTGTCCTTGAAATCATGTACATGCTGGACTATTTTCTTATTCACAGCTGACAGTGCGGACCTCATGGATACATTGTCTCAAAGTGAACAAGGGGACGTCACACCGCCCCAGAGCCCTTCTATTCCCACAAACCTGAGCAACGGAACGTTACCTGGGTACTCCTCCATCGAAACGCTTTTAATGAATATTCAGGGTTTACTCAAAGTGGCAGGGGAGAACGCCAGACACCAGGAACGACAAATATGTGAGTATAGATACAACAAAACAGTTCTGTTAACGTTATTTAAGAGCGCACATGAAATGTAGTAGTAGTAGTAGTAGTAGTAGTAGTAGTAGTAGTACTAGTACTAGTAGTAGAAGAAGCAGCAGTAGTAGTAGTAGTAGTAGTAGTAGTAGTAGTAGTAGTAGTAGTAGTAGTAGTAGTAGTAGTAGTAGTAGCAGCAGTAGCAGTAGCAGTAGCAGTAGCAGTAGCAGTAGAAGTAGAAGTAGAAGTAGCAGTAGTAGTAGTAGTAGTAGTAGTAGCAGCAGTAGTACTAGTACTAGTACTAGTACTAGTAGTAGAAGTAGCAGAAGTAGTAGTAGTAGTAGTAGTAGTAGTAGTAGTAGTAGTAGTAGTAGTAGTAGTAGTAGTAGAAGTAGAAGTAGCAGCAGCAGTAGTAGTAGTAACAGCAACAGCAGCAGCAGCAGCAGTAGTAGAAGTAGTAGTAGCTGTAGCAGTAGTAGTAGTAGCATTAGCAGCAGCATCGGCAACAGCAGCAGTAGTAGTACTAGTACTAGTAGTAGAAGTAGCAGCAGCAGTAGTAGTAGTAGTAGTAGTAGTAGTAGTAGTAGTAGTAGTAGTAGTAGTAGTAGTAGTAGTAGTAGTAGAAGTAGTAGTAGTAGTAGTAGCAGCAGCAGCAGAAGAAGAAGTAGTAGTAGTTGTAGCAGCAGCAACAGCAACAGCAGCATCAGTAGCAGTAGCAGTAGAAGTAGCAGTAGTAGTAGTAGTTGTTGTTGTAGTAGTAGTAGTGTTGGTGGTGGTGTTGTTGTTATCATATTTCTACTATTGTTCATGCTGTTGCTGCTGATGATTCTATCATTATATATTTAATTAAAAATTCATTTTGTAAGCCATCTTAATATAATTATTTACTTCATGGTACAAATGAATACAACTTGAATGTATGTATTTCTTATTTTTTAGCGGAGCTTAAATCAGAATTATTCCAAGAAAAAAAGGCAAAAGAAGAATGTGAAAAGCAGCTGTTAGAAGAAAAAAGACAAAAAAGTACATGCGTTTTAAGTTCTCTATACCAGATTGCTTTTTCAAAGTTTAAATTAGCTATCAATTTATATATAGCATCCGTAAACGTAACTTGCAAGTCCCAACACCATGTGTGAACACACACGAGTACTTAATGTATGTTCAAGTTTCATTGATTAAAGGAGTATTACAGTTTTTAAACTTCGTGAATTATCAAATAGTCTATCCGAATCCCAGGTATCTCCCGAGTCAGGTCTGCTGAACACCAATAAAGATTCAAGGAGCACTTAACGCTTTGCCAAACTGTCATTCAACTTTCTCTGAAGCAACTGACCAATCAACGTGCTCAAATCTCACTGCTATGTGACCCAAGCCGAGAGAGCTGTGTTCGTTCTACGGTCTTTTTTTCCAGAGAAATAACACAGACTGAATCCAGGCATAATTGACAATTACCGCACTTTCATACTGATTTCATCCAATAGCCAGTCATACCAGAAATAAGTAATATCCTCGCAAGTCATAAATATAGCAGTCAAAATTAAATAGTAAACATTATTCATTTTTGTCTTTTGACGTTCAAGAAATGGGAATGCACATGTACATATATGTACAGACCTATAGATATAGAACCACCACTGGAGAAAGAAAGTGTTTCCCTGGGTAGTCGCATAATGGCGGTTATAAATAATATTCGTTTCTTATTCTTTAAAAATGCATTTTCCTTATTTTAAAGCTCATTGTTTTATTTGAATGGTATTATTGATGCATTTTGAACATTTTGTCTGCATTGTCACGTTTGAATTGTGAATTAAGAAAAAAAATGATGCTTGAAAATTGGGGCATGAATACATGATTTCGGAATTTTACTTTCACCTTGTCAACAGTGTACACACTGAGCAGAAAAAAAATCTTATATGACACATTACCCCTAGTTTTCTCATCATATTTTGATAGTGCAGAGGTTGACAAGGTTTCACTTCTTTCACTTGGGTCTCTCTCTATGAATAACAAGCCTTCAAACTTATATTATTTACTATAGAATAAAGAACAAACATCTATGGTGGGATTAAACCTATACATAAATGGGAAACTACTGTGTTGTAAGATACACATACATGTAATTGAAGAAATAAGAGTCTTGCTTGTTTGTAATGCAAGTGGATTGTGATACCGAGTCAACTGGTCAATTGTTGACACACAATATAGATCAACATGATCTTTTTAGTAAATTTGGTAAATCTATCTTAAAATAGAAAATATCACTTTGTTTAAATTCTCCAAAATGAAGCCCGTCACCATTACAATTATAATCAATTATGACGGAATTAAAAACTGCACGTGATATTAATTATTGTAGTAATCTAATTAGATATTACCAAGAAACTCATTAATGCTTTCTAATTAACTTTAGATATCCTTCAAAAACGCCTGAAGAAAGAACGACGGGCAAGAAAGCGGGTAGAAGAAGGTTCATCAATAATGCCAAATGGAGCAGAAATCCGATCTCATCCTACACAAAAATTCGACTCGCCACAAAATGTGACGAACACAGAGACAAGCAAAGGGAAACAACAATCATTCGGTAAAACAAGATTTACTCCTGATTTGTTTCCCTTATTTTGACACAGACTTAGAAAAAAGGATAGAATACTCTTTCATCAAAATGTATTATTATCCGCTCAAGTGGGTAACAGGCTTTATAAAAATGGCGTCACGGTACTATTACCCGCTCAAGTGGGTAACAGGCTCTATAAAAATGGCGTCACGGTACTATTACCCGCTTAAGTGGGTAACAGCCTTTATAAAAATGGCGTCACGGTACTATTAACCGCTCCAGCGGGTAACAGGCTATATAAAAATGGCTTCACGGTACTACTGACCGCTCCAGCGGGTAACACTATTGGTCAAAACATTACACTAACGATTAGTGAACACGGGCTTTTTTCCATAAAGTGTTAGTAAAGTCATCAGAAGTAAGGAATCGTTAGTGTAACGTTTTGACCAATATATTGTTACCCGCTGGAGTTGTTAATAAGCACCGTGACGTATTGATAAGATACGGATTCAGTCATAGGACTCGGGACACGAGGAATACGTTTCCAAATGAGATAATAGTCACAAACATTTAAAAATAGGTCGATTCACGGGCAGGGTGTTGTTAAACGTTTTGAGTATCGCACACAGTTAAATAGATAATGACTTGTCATGTTTTTTTACTTACTTAATTATAACAACACGCCTCTATTTGATCTTGGATAGTAAGAAACAATGGTTAATGAATGGATTGGATTGATAAACATAAACTTGCAAAATACCTATCCCCTGTATCGGAACGAACCGATAAAAAAATAAAATCAGTGGAGTCTCTTTCTTTCTTTCTTTCCTTTTCTTCAACCAATACTCTCTTTTTTATTTTTTGAAATATACTGAATAAACCATTATTTCTTTAGTAAATTTTTGCACATTTGGCCAAATTGAAATTATTTCGGAACAATATGATAAAGTCTATAAGAAATGTAAAATAACTGTTATGGAACCAGATTTACACAAGCTTTTAAAGCTTTTTTCTGTATCCTTTCCACATAATTCGTTAAACGTATGACTTTATTGTTAAATGTATGCTAAATATATGTACTTATGTGAATAAAATATTGTTTAAACTAATATTCAGCTACATTAAGTTGGTCGTCACGAAATTGGTAGCAGGAAGTGACAAAATAAATAGTCAAAAGGTCCGCAGAAATTTTGGAAAATATTAATATTTAAATATTAACAGTCTCTGGAAAATCTGCATAATATAACGTGTGTGATAGTAAACATATAAAAAGTATATACATGTATATACATAAAGTGTGTGTTTTACTATTACAGACGAAGACAACCGAGACCGGTTTGGCAGCGCCAGTAGTCTCCACGAGGCTGACAGGATTGTACAACCAAGTTTCCCTAGCGTCTGATCGTAGGCATTGAACAGTTTAAAACAAAGACGGCCAGTGTTCTCATCCAAGCAGAAGTCCGTATACATTGGAATACAAACTATTTTTCCCACTTCCGTCATTACATGTACGTGACCACATGTTTTGATGACGCGTTACAGTTGTGAGATAAACATGTAACATACAGATATACTTAATTGTGTTTAGGACAGGACGAGCAGTTATTGTACAATTTAAATGTGCATTTTACAGTGTATAGAGATGAACAAAAACACTGGGCATTATTTGTGTCAAGTGAGCTTGTCCGATATATCGTCGGGTATACAAACAAATGCATGAACCTTGTGCGAAGTGCTTTTAAACGGATTAATATTGAATAGCTAATGGTGGGGTTAATCAATGAAGACATATAGATCAAGTACAACATAATAAGTGGAGTAAATATACGGTGTGAAGTTTACACAGTGTGGACTCCCGACTTGACGATTTTCACAGTGTAGACGGTTTACGCGGTGTGAAATCTCCGGCATGACGGTTTACGCTGTGTGTATTTCACGACACGATTGTTTGCACGATGCGATTCCACGACATGATAGTTTACGCGGTGTGGATTCCCGACATGATGTTTTACGCGGTATGGACTCTCGACATTATGGTTTCCGCATTAAAGCGACACTTCATACAATATAATTGAACATTTTTCATAGTTTATTCTACAGAACCGGTTGTTACTATTACAATTCATGTATTAATGTAATTACAAAAATGTGATTTCAAAACCACAGAACGCATTCTTGGCAAAAATTGTCATGCGAGAGCTCGAAAAGTCAATACCACGCGTCCGTAAGCCAAGACATTTGTCATCGCGAAATAATTTAATAAAAATCAGCAGAAGATCTATGTCTTCCGATCCAAGTTTGTTTTGGAACAAACATTCGAGTTCTTGATAAATGCACCCATTCGCTGTTGATATGTCATTAATATATAACGGAGACATTATTTTGTAAATGGCTGCCCTTAATGTCGGTTTGATGAAAAAGGTGAGTGTCTCAAACAAGACGAAAGACACAGAATCAAATGTGCTGGGGTCGTGTACCAGTGTCACACCTTAATTTGGTTTTCACTGATAAACGATAGTGTAGTATGTGCTTGGGTCGTGTACCAGTGTCACACCTTAATTTGGTTCTCACTGATAAACGATAATGTAGTATGTGCTTGGGTCGTGTACCAGTGTCATACCTTAAATTGGTTTTCACTGATAAATGATACTGTAGTATATGCTTGGGTCGTGTACCAGTGTCACACCTTAATTTGGTTCTCACTGATAAACGATAATGTAGTATGTGCTTGGGTTGTGTACCAGTGTCACACCTTAATTTGGTTCTCACTGATAAACGATAATGTAGTATGTGCTTGGGTCGTGTACCAGTGTCATACCTTAATTTGGTTTTCACTGATAAATGATACTGTATCATATGCTTGGGTCGTGTACCAGTGTCACACCTTAATTTGGTTCTCACTGATAAACGATAATGTAGTATGTGCTTGGGTCGTGTACCAGTGTCAACCCTTAATTTGGTCCTTACAGATAAACGATACTGTAGTATATGCTGGTGTCGCGTACCAGTGTTAACCCTTAATTTGGTCCTTACAGATAAACGATAATGTAGTATGTGCTGGTATCGTGTACCAGTGTTTACCCTTAATTTGGTCCTTACAGATAAACGATAATGTAGTATGTGCTGGTGTCGTGTACCAGTGTTAACCCTTAATTTGGTCCTTACAGATAAACGATACTGTAGTATGTGTTAGGGTCGTGTACCAGTGTTAACCCTTAATTTGGTCCTTACAGATAAACGATACTGTAGTATGTGCTAGGTTTTGCCAAATACCGCGACATATTCGAATTCAGACACTATTTCGGTAGCAATTATTTAATACGAGACATTGTCAATTTGAAATAGACACATTTCTGCTAGAAATCATGAATAACATTTACATTAAAGGTGATTTAAAGTACAAAACTATATTCTATTTTTATACTTATTGACGAAAATGATACATATGGCGACTACACATCACCCTAGCGTTCGTACCTATATATAGAGCAGAAATGACATTTAAGATAACTCATGTCTTGTTTTTATTGGTATTGTCATGTTTCAGTGAAACTCCCACCTCAATATATGTTGTTTTAGTTATTTATGGTTTGTACAGATGTATAACAATTATGTTCCAATATGTAGAACATGTAAAAATAATTCACTATACAAACGTATAATAAAACTGTTCTCAGCATCGTGTCTTCTTTATGTTTGTCACCTTTTTATTACCCCCGCCATTCAAAGAATGGTGATGGTGAAAGGCATTATGTGTTACCCCTGTCCGTCCTTCCGTTCGTCCGGTAAAACTTGGTACCGATCAATATCTTCTGAAGGGATTTATGTATTTAATTGGTATTTCTAGATTCAGGTTTATGTAAACATAGGTTTTATATACAAGAAAAAATGACACCGTCCTGCAACAAATGTCTCAGATTTCGCAATATCAGTTAACAAAGATTATAACGCCAATTAGGTCAATTATAAATTTTCCCAGTTACAATATAACTAAGTTTGGCAGGTTCAAGTAGTAGAAAGAATGTCGATATTTCTGCAAATTTAAACAATTAAAGGACCATAACTCTGGAATAACGGGTAGAGACTACATACTAATGTAGTAAACCCTTAAAATAAATACAAGTACAACATTAATCCTTTCTAAAATAACGGGCAATTTTTTCTACAGGAATGTTTTGGACCGAGCTGGGCTCAAATTCGTATCCACGGTGGCGAGACAAGCGATCTTAACACCGAGCCTTATTAGATGATTTGGCCACCAAGAACCCATCATCACGTCAACCCATCAATACATAAACACCAAAGATGAAGGGATCAATGTAAGGTACAAGAGATCAATCAGTCGATATACGAATACCCATAACATATTAAAAATGAACCTACAAACTATTTCCAAATTCACCAGAGGAAAAACCAAGCCGACTTTTGATACCAGGAACCTATTAATGAACATGTACATGTAGTGCTTAAAACATAAACACTAACGTTTATCAATCAGGTCACTATATGTACATGGAATTGGTCGCCCTATATCGGAAAAAACACACGAAATGTATGGTGACATATTTATGCCAGCCTGACAGTCATGAAGTTGACAGTTGACATTCTGCTCACCATGGTGACAGAACCCTGAATAAGCTACCTATTCAAATAGTTATGGCAACATTAGCAAGTCACAAAATGACCAAAAAAGCTTAATATGGTTATTTATTCAGGTGAAAATACGGATTTAAAGTGTGAACACAAATACAATTGAGGTCAACATTGCCATGTGTCCAATTAAATTACATAGTGCAAACATTTTTTCTCTATTTTTAGTAATGGTGACCTTGATTTAATTTAACTCTGAAACAATTCGGTAACATGTTTATGTCAGGAACCTGGGTTCCAGTGGACATTACTGGTCCCTATGGACATTACTGGGTCCCAATGGACATTACTCCTTTATATGAGAAAGCCTAAAACCCCTATTCATAGAGATATCTAAAATAGATATCATGGTCATATAACCTCTTAGAAAGTTGGGTGGATATCCTATCAAAATGGAGGTTACTGAAGTGCACACAATGTCAAATATTACATTTTTGTAGATTCAAGGCACAACTATGGTACAAGTTTAGCCAGTTCAATAACTTATCCAAAATAGTATTATTATATAACTACAGATTCAGTTTGGTGGTTATCTAATGACAACTGTGGGTGCTAGAGTACACACAAGGTCAAATAGTGACATTTTTTACATTTCAAGGGCAGCTACAATAACACTATCCGATTTTGCCGTTAAGAAAACGTGTCCAAGGTATTATGGTTATATGTGATTATTGGAAAAGTCTGCTGAAGACCCAATGAAAATGCTGAGCATGTCTGGACACATGGTCAAATAGTTTAAATAAAATCTCTGCATAAATTATGCTGGTAATAGAAATAACCATCATGTTAGCCTTGAGTATCACTGTCATGTAGATATGCTGGTAATAGAAATAACCATCATGTTAGCCTTGAGTATCACTGTCATGTAATAATGCTTGTAATAGAAATAACCATCATGTTAGCCTTGAGTATCACTGTCTTGTAATAATGCTTGTAATAGAAATAACCATCATGTTAGCCTTAAGTATCACTGTCTTGTAATAATACTAGTAATAGAAATAACCATCATGTTAGCCTTGAGTATCACTGTCGTGTAATAATGCTGGTAATAGAAATAACCATCATGTTAGCCTTGAGTATCACTGTCGTGTAGTTATGCTGGTAATAGAAATAACCATCATGTAAGCCTTGAGTATCACTGTCGTGTAGTTATGCTTGTAATAGAAATAACCATCATGTTAGCCTTGAGTATCACTGTCGTGTAGTTATGCTTGTAATAGAAATAACCATCATGTAAGCCTTGAGTATCACTGTCATGTAGTTATGCTGGTAATAGAAATAACCATCACATTAGCCTTGAGTATCACTGTCATGTAGATATGCTGGTAATAGAAATAACCATCACATTAGCCTTGAGAATCACTGTCATGTAGATATGCTGGTAATAGAAATAACCATCATGTTAGCCTTGAGTATCACTGTCATGTAGTTATGGTGGTTATGGAAATAACCATCATGTTAGCCTTGAGTATCACTGTCATGTAGTTATGCTGGTAATAGAAATAACCATTATGTTAGCCTTGAGTATCACTGTCATGTAGTTATGCTGGTAATAGAAATAACCATCATGTTAGCCTTGAGTATCACTGTCATGTAATTATGCTGGTAATAGAAATAACCATCACGTAAGCCTTGAGTATCACTGTCATGTAATAATGCTGGTAATAGAAATAACCATCATGTTAGCCTTGAGTATCACTGTCAGGTAGTTATGCTGGTAATAGAAATAACCATCACATTAGCCTTGAGTATCACTGTCATGTAATAATGCTGGTTATAGAAATAACCATCACGTTAGCCTTGAGTATCACTGTCATGTAGTTATGCTGGTAATAGAAATAACCATCATGTTAGCCTTGAGTATCACTGTCATGTAGATATGCTGGTAATAGAAATAACAATCATGTTAGCCTTGAGTATCACTGTCATGTAGTTATGCTGGTAATAGAAATAACCATCACGTAAGCCTTGAGTATCACTGTCATTAGTTATGCTGGTAATAGAAATAACCATCACGTTAGCCTTGAGTATCACTGTCATGTAGATATGCTGGTAATAGAAATAACCATCATGTTAGCCTTGAGTATCACTGTCATGTAGTTATGCTGGTAATTGAAATAACCATCATGTTAGCCTTGAGTATCACTGTCATGTAGTTATGCTGGTAATAGAAATAACCATCACGTTAGCCTTAAGTATCACTGTCTTGTAATAATGCTGGTAATAGAAATAACCATCATGTTAGCCTTGAGTATCACTGTCAGGTAGTTATGCTGGTAATAGAAATAACCATCATGTTAGCCTTGAGTATCACTGTCATGTAGTTATGCTGGTAATAGAAATAACCATCATGTTAGCCTTGAGTATCACTGTCATGTAGTTATGTTGGTAATAGAAATAACCATCATGTAAGCCTTGAGTATCACTGTCATGTAGTTATGTTGGTAATAGAAATAACCATCATGTTAGCCTTGAGTATCACTGTCATGTAGTTATGCTGGTAATAGAAATAACCATCATGTTAGCCTTGAGTATCACTGTCATGTAGTTATGCTGGTAATAGAAATAACCATCATGTTAGCCTGGGCCATGCAATTTGGAAGTTTTATTTTGATACCACAAAGACATTTACATTTTTTCCTTTTTATTTACTGTGACATCTTGCAATGTTTTTACAAAACAACTACATAATTAATCATGTTCCCTCCACTGCAACGTTTCCAGTTACGTAAGCAATAAACGTCTGTAGAAGTGCCACGCCGTCACCCGTTGCGGAACTGAAAATATAAACCAGGGAATATATAACAAGAGGGCCATACTGGCCCTAAATCGCTCACCTGTGGAAGAGGAAACAATGCCAAAGACAGCAATGTTTGCAGGTGCTGGAATGTATATAAAATCATATAATGCATTTTTTGTCGATTCAAGGACCATAACACCTGGCATTAATTATCAAATTTGGCCAGTTCAAAAACTCGTCCAAGATATTATGGTTACATAACAAATGTGTAAGTTTAATGAAGATCAAATATAAACTGTGAGTGCTAGAGTGCCCGCAACATCAAATACACACAATTTTTGACACATAAAGGGCCACAACTCTGACAATATTTAGCCAATTCGCCAGTTTAAGAACTCATTCAATATATTATGTTTATATAATAACTGTGTAAATCTGTCAAAGATTAAATGAAAACTGCAAGTGCTAGACGCATACATTGTCAAATAACACAATTTTTGACAATTCAAGGGCAGTAACTCCAACACTCATTATACAATTTAGCCAGTTCAAAAACTTGAGCTAGATATTATAGTTATATAACTACTGTGTAAGTTTAATGAAGATCAAATAAAAACTGCAAGTACTAAAGTGTACACAACATCAAATAACACATTCTTGATGATTCAAAGGCCCTAACTGTGACAACAGTTATCCCACTTGACCAGTTCAAGAACTTGTCTAAGGTTATATACCTACTGTGTAAGTTTGGTGGACGTAAGTGAAAACTGTGAGTACTAGAATGCACACAAGGTCAAATAATGCAATTTTTAATGTTTCAAGGGCCATAACTCTGACATTAATAATCCGATTTAGCCAGTTCAAAAATATGACCGAGATATTATGGTTATATAACTACTACATAAGTTAAGTGAAGATCCAATGAAAATGTGGGTGCTAAAATGCACACAACAAAAAAGGTAATGGACTGCCAACTGATGATGGACAACAGGCGATATGAATAAATCACCTTGAGCTTTGCTCAAGTGAGCTACAAATATAAACCAGGAAACATGTGCAAATATAAACCAGGAAATATCTAAATATATGAACCATAAAGTATGTGAAAATAAACACCAGAAAGTGTGCCTGCTATTGAATTGAAAAAACATGTGTCGTTAATAAATGGATCGGCTTGTAATTTAAATGATATGGGGGTCACACCAAGAACAGTAATAAATATATAGAAAAGACACTAACCAAATTCATTTATAAACATAAATTTGTAATTAATATTATTATATAATGGTATTGATAGACATATAAATGAAACTGTGTTAATATAAATACTAACCCCACGTTCAAAGTAAGTAGTACCAATAATTCTGTGTGTATATCGTTTGTGAACAAAATTTGTTATTGAATTGTCCATGTTTTTAATTTTGACTATGCATGACCTACAGGAAGGCAAAACTATGATGGTGAAACTTTGAAACAACAATCATGAAAAGTTGAAACTACGATGGTAAAAGTCGAAACGATGGTGAAAAGCAGAACCAACAATCATGAAAATTTGAAACTACGATGGTAAAAGTCGAAACGATGGTGAAAAGCGGAACCAACAATCATGAAAAGTTGAAACTACGATGGTAAAAGTCCAAACGATGGTGAAAAGCGGAACCAACAATCATGAAAAGTTGAAACTACGATGGTAAAAGTCGAAACGATGGTGAAAAGCGGAACCAACAATCATGAAAAGTTTAAACTACGATGGTAAAAGTCGAAACGATGGTGAAAAGCGGAACCAACAATCATGAAAATGTGAAACTACGATGGTAAAAGTTGAAACGATGGTGAAAAGTGGAAACAATAATGGTGAAAAGTTGAAACTGTGATGGTGAAAGTCAAAACAACAATACAATGAAAAGTCGAAAAAACATGATATCTTTCTTTTGAACAAATCATCTTTAAACTTTTTTATTATTTTTCGTCTTACTGAATTTAATGATTATGCCATGATGGCCCCCGATGGAACACCATAGTTTACACATCCAGCACCATCCTGCATCTGGACATGTGAGAAACTTGTGAATAAAGGTAACTGGTATTACCTGATAAGAAAAGGTTGCTGAAAGCAGAATTTGGTCTGATCCCTGTATTTCAGGACTGATAAGAAATTCTCCAGCAACTTAGATGGCCTTGTCTTGTCTATCTTCGTCATCACAATCTGCAGGAAAAGATGGAGATTTGACAACAAAGTTCATAATGTTATATCTTTCTTTCGAACAAATCTTTAAACTTTTCATAAAGGAGTGTATACGACCATTAAACATGCACCCAGTAATGAGGCATTTATTAAGTTTTTTAAACCGGTCTTGTAACCTATGTGTACATATTTTGATTAAAGACTAGCTATCAGCATGTCAGGTCATTTTCCCCAGTATTAATGGGGGAGACGTCTTTATTACGTTGGGATGGGATTTTATTTATTAAGGGGGTATACTGTACATTAATTTATAGTAATTTTCAAGGGACACTCGACTTACATCGTATTTTATTTTAATGAAACTTCTTAACATATGAAGAACCCTCCAAATAATCCTTTTTAAACTTCAAATTAATGTTTAGAATTATGAACAGTTTTTATAAAACTGTTGAATTTTTGCTGTTTTTTTAAAAACAAGATACAAGTACAAAAATTAAAAGAAATACAAATTGATATTTCCTCAGGCTTTTTTCTATCACCCTTTTAAAAAAAGAAAACAACAGCAAAACTAGCCTATTACCTCAATATAGATTAATAAGTAGATAGATAGTTCTGTGCTAAGGTCTCAATATTTGTTACCACATGTTTTCAAATATGTTTTGAAAATTATGGAAATCAAATACAATTTTAGGCAAAAGGGTGTGGCCATAAGTTCTCTCAACTTTAGATCCATTTGCAAGAATTATGCCCCTTTCCGAAATAGAAATATATATCTTGCCCATAATTTTTGTTTACATGGTATAAACAAGAAAATATCGGTGGAACCGACGGATGCTCCCCCAAGTGAGTGTTTGACTCTGTACCGGCTACTTGGTTGAAAAATACCAAACTGCATAGCAGGAACAATAT
This sequence comes from Panopea generosa, assembly GCA_029582155.1. Lineage (NCBI taxonomy): Eukaryota > Metazoa > Mollusca > Bivalvia > Adapedonta > Hiatellidae > Panopea > Panopea generosa. Next base: position 28,289,985 of record CM055896.1, on the reverse strand, counting down.
GTGGCTCTGCGCTTGACAGAACTCATTCGCAAGCATTGAACCGTAACAAAAGGACAATATGCGCATATCCTAGCTAGTTTTATAAAATTAAAACCAGAGGTTGTAGCGAAATAGCGTCATGAAGACAATATGCACATCTCCTTTTGGTAATGATGCATCCTAGCAAGTTTCATAAAATTCCAACCAGAGGTTGTAGAGAAATAAAGCAGTAGAATTTGGTCACAGACAGAATGAAACGGCCGTAACTCCGTGAAAAAATCATCGAATTCAAACAAAAACATAGCAAGATTCACAAAATTCCAACCTGAGGTTGTAGAGAAAAAGCGCTGACAATAATTTGGTCACAGACTCAATGAAAGGGCCATAACTCCATGAAAAATCATCAAACCGGATCACATAGACAATATGCGTATCTGCACTTGGTAATGATGCATCCTAGCAAGTTCCATAAAATTCCAACATGCGGTTGTAGAGAAATAGCGCGGACATGAATTTGGTCACAGACAGAATTAAAGGGGCCATAACTCCGTAAAAAAATCATCGAACTACAATACAAAGACAATATGTGCATCTGCATTTGGTAATGATGCATCCTTCCAAGTTATAAAATTCTAACATGGGGTTGTAGAGAAATAGCGCGGACAAGAATTTGGTCACAATCAAAGGGCCACAACTCCGTGAAAAATCATCGAACCAAAACACATACACAATAAGCGCATCTGCACTTGGTAATGATGCATCCTAGCAAGTTTCATAAAATTCCAACGTGGGGTTGTAGAGAAATAGTGCGGACAAGAATTTGGTCACAAACAAAATTAAAGGACCATAACTCCGTGATAAATCATTGAACCAGAACACAAAGACAATATGCGCATCTGCACTTGTTAATGATGCATCCTAGCAAGTTTCATAAAATTTCAACCAGAGGTTGTAGAGAAATAGCCCGGACAAGAACTTGGGGATGCACAGACGAAGCGGCAACTATATGCTTCCCCCTTTGGGGGAATATAAAAATATTTATATTTTGAACCCATGAGTACAATTCTCAGACCAAAAAGTTTCATTAAATTAGACCCCTAACAATGTTTAAATTTACAAGCATTTTAAGCATATCAAACTATTTTAAACTAATACTTTAATCATTTTGTTCTTATTACTTCGATATTTTCATTTTAAAAATTGTACAAGTCTAACTTGTAATTTACTTCTTTCTAAACAAAAAAATCTTATTCTTCGCCTTTTTTTTCTCTTCTCTCCGACCTATTCTGTCAAAATCCTAAACTTTATTTCTGATATTACGTTCATAAACAAATATATATGAAGATTGTAAATTGCATTATGTATGTAATAATAAATTGTATGTGAATGTACTATGGAAATAAAAAAAATTGAAAAAAAACAAGTCTAACTTCACAAAGAAACAAAACTTAAGAACGTACACAAAAGTTGATATTCATATCTTTAAGAATTCTATATTTCTCGGCGTCCACGGAAGTGGGCCCTACTTTTCCATCAATCAGAAGAAAGGTCATCTTCAAACTACCAATATACAATAGAAGTATTAACATATACATAATAGCAAAAGTCAAATATAAACATTTGTGGCCAAATAAAAATCAAAGATTACGATGTTCGTACCAATTCTCACCAATGACTCAATAGCAGTCCCCATGTTACAACAAAATGTTAGGTCATCCTTTAAAAAATGTTTGTTTGCTGTGCTCTGACTCAGTGTTTTTCGTGTAGGTAGGTAGGTAACTAATTTTTTTTTGCCAGATTTTGATTTTGCATAGTCATTTCCAACAAAAATTGAACAAGAAATGTCACTAGTAAGTGTTGCATGCCCCCCAAATGGTCTGTGAAAATAACAATATATGTTATATTAGGTAGCGATATATCCATGAATATCAAGAGTTATGGAATGATGTTTCAGACATGCAATTTCACGTTTTTTTACATTAAAGCATGACCTTGACCTTTTTGTAACCTTGACCTTGACATCTGATGGAATGGTCTAGGTATTTCTACAGGTAAATGCAGGTGACACATCATCATGACATGCTGATCACTTGTGCAGGGCTTTGCATTAACGCTTATCCGTCTGTCCAAGACAGCTGAACCGCGGGTACGGAAAATTCAGAAATTAAACACGGCATCTCTTTTTCGCAAATCCCCTATTTTTTTAAACCAGATAAAACAATTTATTTAGTTAATTTATATCCATAAGACTAATACCATAATTCTAAAATAAAGTAGGACAAGTTGTTTTTTGTCAGGACAAGCAGATTTTAGAAATACTTGTCCGACTGAACAAGTGATATAAAAAGTTAATGTAATTACCTGACTTGTGTCAAGCTATTTTAAAATCTCTCCATGTAAGACAAAGTTACAGACCAATTATGAAATATCAAACAAACTAAAAATGTGACCTTGAGATAAGGTTCTGAGTGTTAACGTGACACATTGTTATGTCATGTTGATCAACTGATAAATTGAGCTAAGTGTTTTTTGAAATCCATCCATGTATGATAAAGTTACAAGACGGACTTGAAATCTCAAACAGATTCAAAGTGTTGTCATACAAACTCAGTGTGACCTTGAGGTACGGGTCTATGTCTTACATATGACATGTCGTCATGTCATCTTGATCAAATGAGCCAAGTAAAAAACATGTTACAAGTTACAGACCAGACACACAATATCAAACAAATTGACAGTGTGACCTTGACCTTTGAGGGAAGGTTCTGGGTCTTACATATGACACTTAACTATATCATGTTGATGAACTGAGCCAAGTGTTTTTGAAATTTATCCATAGGTGACCGGACATACAATCTCAAACAGACTGAAAGTGTTGTCAAACAAAGTCTGGGTGTTAAGTGCAAAAAGTCGTCATGTTATGCTGATCATAATTAGCAAGTATTTATAAAATCCATCTATGCATCACAAAGTTACAGGCCAGACACGAAATCTAAATCAGACTGAAAGTGTCATCAAACAAAGTTAAATTGTGACCATGATCTTTAAAGTGGGAGTCTTGGTGTAACGTGCGACATGTCATCATGTTATGTTGATCATTTCACCATATGGCACCCAAAATATTTGGGGGGGGGGAGCATAAAAATTCAACACTTTGAAAGGCAGTAAAAAAGTTTAGGTAGCTCCAATTGAGTAAGTAGGTAAGAGCATGACAAACATTTTTTTTTAAATGGCTTTACTATGTCACAGGGACAATAGGCCAATGACTATGTTCATGATAAAGTTTAACTTTTACTTGGCCACATGCAAATTTCAACAACTCACGATATATGGAATACGGAACCCTTCAATCATATTCAGCCCTATAACGTCAGTCTCCGTGATACCAACAGTGCCATCCACCAGGAATAAGGTGCGACACAGCCTAACAAAGATAATCATTTAAATTAAAGATATATATTTACTTCTTCAATAATCAATACACATCTGACCTTGACCTTAGGCAGCCAAAAGATAGGACTTGAACATAATGCTATCTATTAACATGTCTTCATTTTAAGTGGATGAAGATGTGACTTTTATGCAATTTTCCCTTTCACAATGCAGTATGAATTTTCTTCAAAGGCTAGACAAGAAATTATACATTAAATCTTTGACCTTAACTATAACCTTGACTATATGAAGACAACACTTGGATCAAACACACGCTCTCCATTTGCTGTTTTGTAAAAACATATTCCTTTGTTACGTATTAAGTAATCAGCTAGACAAGAAACCCTTGCTAACAGATTGTTATGTGCCCTCAGTATATATATATATATATTGTACGGAGACATTAGTCTACAGATTGTAATGCAATCTCAGCCTGAAGATTGTAATGTAATTCCCAACATGATTTTAAGTGTATTAACCAGGATATCAAACATAGTCTTTATCACTGTCATCTTACTTGGGCCTGGTGAACAGGAAATTTTCCACAGACTCCACATAATGATCAGGCATTCTGTAGCCATACCCGGGCATATCCACCACACTAAACTTCTGTCCAACTCTGAAGAAATTCAACAACTTGGTGTGACCCTGAAAACAAAACAACAAATATTCTTTCTCATTGTGCAGAATACAGACACTTAATACAAACATTATAACACTAGAGTGTAAAGGATACAGAAAACAGTTTTTACATAAACATAGGGGCATAGGGGTAAGTGCCAATTTTCAACACATGACAGGTTATTTATGGTATATGCAGCTTTATTGGTGGGAAAAAGACACCTTCGAATGAACATGAGTAGAAACAGTATCTTTCCACAAGTGACTGGTAAACTTCCTCACATAATCATTTTTTGGCCCAAGCTGGGCTCAAAACTGAGACCTCAGCACGGAGAGGTAAATGGTCATTACATCATCTTGGATCACCTGGCCATAGAGGACTCCAAATCAGGTCATTACTGGTAGCAGAACATTGAATTAATTAATGAGTTGCAAATATGTATATAACTTGTACAGGCTTCATTTATTAGCAACGATTAGAATTCCTTACCTGCATTTAAACACTGATGCATGTAACATGTATCTTTATCTAGACATTCTATGTCATTGTAAGCATATCTGAATAGACATTTTCCAGCAGAACGATAGTGAATTGGATGGGTGTTGGCCGCTCATGTCAGATGCTGCAGGTTCGATTGCCAGCTTGACCGCCTCTCAAATAACAACTCAGTACTGGGTCTACCCAGCAAGCGGATTTGAAAGCGGTTCATTTAAGTTTTGTGTTTTCCTCACATTCAAGCTAAAATAAATTAGTATCAACTAAATTAAATCAACATTTTCAAGTTTTAAAATCATGGTTTCTTCTTAAAATGTTGATGTGTTATTTCTTCATATCTTTATATACTAGAAGAAATATTTTCAGCAAGAAAAGAACATGTATATCTATATGATGGTAGTGGACATTCAAAACACTGTGGGTGCTTAGTCTGGGTGCTTAGTCGGTCACGCAAATCAGGAGTGTTATAACTGCATAAAATGCCAAACTACTTTCTAACTTGCCAAAATATATAATTGACATTGAATTGTCACACTACACTGTTTTACATCAAAGGGCAATAACTGAGAATGTAAAAAATAAAATAATGGCAAATAAACACATGTATTAGCTGGTTGCTTGTCTTGTATACTTACTGGTTTTTGAGATACTCTAACAGATAAATCTGGCACTCCACTCAGTAGAATCTTAATGAGAGATGACTTTCCTACATTACTGCGGCCAATAAAAGCAACCTGAAAAAAAAAATTTGTGACAATTTTTGATAATTCACGATGAGACAATTCCTATATTCCCAAGTTTGAACCTCATCTGTATACAGATTTATAATGTACACATTACCCAAGTTTGAACCTCGTCTGTATACAGATTTATAATGTACACATTTCAGAATCTGAGATTTTAGTATCTGAAATTATATAGAAGACTAAAATTATTGAGTAAAAATAGTAATTATAGCAACGTTTAATTATTACTCAATGTCCGACTAAAATGGATCAAAAATGTCAAATTTGAGTTTGACCTGTAAGATATACTACTACATGTGTACACAGGTTCTGAGTTTGACCTGTAAGATATATACTACTACATGTGTACACAGGTTCTGAGTTTGACCTGTAAGATATACTACTACATGTGTACACAGGTTCTGAGTTTGACCTGTAAGATATACTACTACATGTGTACACAGGTTCTGAGTTTGACCTGTAAGATATATACTACTACATGTGTACAATGGTTCCGAGTTTGACCTGTAAGATATACTACTACATGTGTACAATGGTTTCGAGTTTGACCTGTAAGATATACTACTACATGTGTACACAGGTTCTGAGTTTGACCTGTAAGATATACTACTACATGTGTACACAGGTTCTGAGTTTGACCTGTAAGATATACTACTACATGTGTACACAGGTTCTGAGTTTGACCTGTAAGATATACTACTACATGTGTACACAGGTTCTGAGTTTGACCTGTAAGATATACTACTACATGTGTACACAGGTTCTGAGTTTGACCTGTAAGATATATACTACTACATGTGTACAATGGTTCCGAGTTTGACCTGTAAGATATACTACTACATGTGTACAATGGTTTCGAGTTTGACCTGTAAGATATACTACTACATGTGTACACAGGTTCTGAGTTTGACCTGTAAGATATACTACTACATGTGTACACAGGTTCCGAGTTTGACCTGTAAGATATACTACAACATGTGTACACAGGTTCTGAGTTTGACTTGTAAGATATATACTACTACATGTGTACACAGGATCTGAGTTTGACCTGTAAGATATACTACTACATGTGTACACAGGTTCTGAGTTTGACCTGTAAGATATACTACTACATGTGTACACAGGTTCTGAGTTTGACCTGTAAGATATACTACTACATGTGTACACAGGTTCTGAGTTTGACCTGTAAGATATACTACTACATGTGTACACAGGTTCTCAGTTTGACCTGTAAGATATACTACTACATGTGTACACAGGTTCTGAGTTTGACCTGTAAGATATACTACTACATGTGTACAATGGTTCCGAGTTTGACCTGTAAGATATACTACTACATGTGTACAATGGTTTCTGTAAGATATACTACTACATGTGTGCAATGGTTCCAAGTTTGACCTGTAAGATATACTACTACATGTGTACACAGGTTCTGAGTTTGACCTGTAAGGTATACTACTACATGTGTGCAATGGTTCCAAGTTTGACCTGTAAGATATACTACTACATGTGTACACAGGTTCCAAGTTTGACCTGTAAGATATATACTACTACATGTGTACAATGGTTCCAATTTTGACCTGTAAGATATACTACTACATGTGTACAATGGTTCTGAGTTTGACCTGTAAGATATACTACTACATGTGTACACAGGTTCTGAGTTTGACCTGTAAGGTATACTACTACATGTGTACACAGGTTCCGAGTTTGACCTGTAAGGTATACTACTACATGTGTGCAATGGTTCCAAGTTTGACCTGTAAGATATACTACTACATGTGTACACAGGTTCCAAGTTTGACCTGTAAGATATATACTACTACATGTGTACAATGGTTCCAAGTTTGACTTGTAAGATATACTACTACATGTGTGAATGTTTCCAAGTTTGACCTGTAAGATATACTACTACATGTGTACAATGGTTCCGAGTTCGACCTGTAAGATATACTACTACATGTGTACAATGGTTCCAAGTTTGACCTGTAAGATATACTACTACATGTGTACAATGGTTTCGAGTTTGACCTGTAAGATATACTACTACATGTGTACACAGGTTCTGAGTTTGACCTGTAAGATATACTACTACATGTGTACACAGGTTCTCAGTTTGACCTGTAAGATATACTACTACATGTGTACACAGGTTCTGAGTTTGACCTGTAAGATATACTACTACATGTGTACACAGGTTCTGAGTTTGACCTGTAAGATATACTACTACATGTGTACACAGGTTCTGAGTTTGACCTGTAAGATATACTACTACATGTGTACACAGGTTCTGAGTTTGACCTGTAAGATATACTACTACATGTGTACACAGGTTCTGAGTTTGACCTGTAAGATATACTACTACATGTGTACACAGGTTCCGAGTTTGACCTGTAAGATATACTACAACATGTGTACACAGGTTCTGAGTTTGACTTGTAAGATATATACTACTACATGTGTACACAGGTTCTGAGTTTGACCTGTAAGATATACTACTACATGTGTACAATGGTTTCGAGTTTGACCTGTAAGATATACTACTACATGTGTACACAGGTTCTGAGTTTGACCTGTAAGATATACTACTACATGTGTACACAGGTTCCGAGTTTGACCTGTAAGATATACTACTACATGTGTACACAGGTTCTGAGTTTGACTTGTAAGATATACTACTACATGTGTACACAGGTTCTGAGTTTGACCTGTAAGATATACTACTACATGTGTACACAGGTTCTGAGTTTGACCTGTAAGATATACTACTACATGTGTACACAGGTTCTGAGTTTGACCTCTCTGTGCATGTATATATCATAATCATACACTGCACATCAGATATATTCAGACATCTGATGAGTACCTTCTCCTGATAAAACTTGCCACATATGTTAAATCTGATATTACACTCCAAAGACCCCAGCCGGGTTATACCAAGTCTTGAAAAATGGTACTAGAAGCTTCCTCGCTTGGTGGTCAGCGTTTTGAGAATAGCTCTAAGTCTGGTCAACTTGGTGTCACGACTGGATTGGGTATCATACCATGTATCTGCAGCATGATATTCCTATGTGGCAGTGTTTGGAATATTGTCTCAAATATCGAGATATAACTGAAAATTGATGAAAGCAAAGCTTAACAACATACAACAATAACAACACTCCAATGAAGTGAGATTGCCCATACCTCTGGTAGGTTGTAGTCTGGGAGATGTTCTGTAAAAAGTGCTGATTTAACAAACTCTATCTTGTGTTTTGGTCCCGGCAAAAATAACTTCTGTGCTTCATTTATCTCCTCCATTGTTGGTTTGAACACAATGTCATTCTCATTTATAATCGGTGTCACTGAGAAGTAAACAAAAATAGTCATACATTTCTTTCAACCAGTAATACTTATATATCATGGACCTCTAGTCTAGTAAGTACATGGTACAGGTATTTGAACAAAGTTTTTATCAAGAAGATACATGGCAAGGGTTTAAAGTTTTCTTCAGGAAGGTCAATGATGCAGATTCAGTCTTTATCAGGAAGTAAGCACATGTTGTGGCTACATGAATCAAGAAGATACATGGCAAGGGTTTAAAGTTTTCTTCAGGCAGGTCAATGATGCAGATTCAGTGTTTATCAGGAAGTAAGCACATGTTGTGGCTACATGAATCAAGAAGATACATGGCAAGGGTTTAAAGTTTTCTTCAGGAAGGTCAATGATGCAGATTCAGTGTTTATCATGAAGTAAGCACATGTTGTGGCTACATGAATCAAGAAGATACATGGCAAGGGTTTAAAGTTTTCTTCAGGAAGGTCAATAATGCAGATTCAGTGTTTATCAGGAAGTAGGCACATGTTGTGGCTACATGAATCAAGAAGATACATGGCAAGGGTTTAAAGTTTTCTTCAGGCAGGTCAATGATGCAGATTCAGTCTTTATCAGGAAGTAGGCACATGTTGTGGCTACATGAATCAAGAAGATACATGGCAAGGGTTTAAAGTTTTCTTCAGGCAGGTCAATGATGCAGATTCAGTGTTTATCAGGAAGTAGGCATATGTTGTGGCTACATAAATCAAGAAGATACATGGCAAGGGTTTAAAGTTTTCTTCAGGAAGGTCAATGATGCAGATTCAGTGTTTATCAGGAAGTAGGCACATGTTGTGGCTACATGAATCAAGAAGATACATGGCAAGGGTTTAAAGTTTTCTTCAGGAAGGTCAATGATGCAGATTCAGTCTTTATCAGGAAGTAGGCACATGTTGTGGCTACATGAATCAAGAAGATACATGGCAAGGGTTTAAAGTTTTCTTCAGGAAGGTCAATGATGCAGATTCAGTGTTTATCAGGAAGTAGGCACATGTTGTGGCTACATGAATCAAGAAGATACATGGCAAGGGTTTAAAGTTTTCTTCAGGAAGGTCAATGATGCAGATTCAGTGTTTATCAGGAAGTAGGCACATGTTGTGGCTACATGAATCAAGAAGATACATGGCAAGGGTTTAAAGTTTTCTTCAGGCAGGTCAATGATGCAGATTCAGTGTTTATCAGGAAGTAGGCACATGTTGTGGCTACATGAATCAAGAAGATACATGGCAAGGGTTTAAAGTTTTCTTCAGGAAGGTCAATGATGCAGATTCAGTCTTTATCAGGAAGTAGGCACACGTTGTGGCTACATGAATCAAGAAGATACATGGCAAGGGTTTAGAGTTTTCTTCAGGAAGGTCAATGATGCAGACTCAGTGTTTATCAGGAAGTAGGCACATGTTGTGGCTACATGAATCAAGAAGATACATGGCAAGGGTTTAAAGTTTTCTTCAGGAAGGTCAATGATGCAGATTCAGTCTTTATCAGGAAGTAGGCACATGTTGTGGCTACATGAATCAAGAAGATACATGGCAAGGGTTTAAAGTTTTCTTCAGGAAGGTCAATGATGCAGATTCAGTGTTTATCAGGAAGTAGGCACATGTTGTGGCTACATGAATCAAGAAGATACATGGCAAGGGTTTAAAGTTTTCTTCAGGAAGGTCAATGATGCAGATTCAGTATTTATCAGGAAGTAGGCACACGTTGTGGCTACATGAATCAAGAAGATACATGGCAAGGGTTTAAAGTTTTCTTCAGGCAAGTCAATGATGCAGATTCAGTCTTTATCAGGAAGTAGGCACATGTTGTGGCTACATGAACCAAGAAGATACATGGCAAGGGTTTAAAGTTTTCTTCAGGAAGGTCAATGATGCAGATTCAGTCTTTATCAGGAAGTAGGCACATGTTGTGGCTACATGAATCAAAAAAGATACATGGCAAGGGTTTAAAGTTTTCTTCAGGAAGGTCAATGATGCAGATTCAGTCTTTATCAGGAAGTAGGCACATGTTGTGGCTACATGAATCAAGAAGATACATGGCAAGGGTTTAAAGTTTTCTTCAGGAAGGTCAATGATGCAGATTCAGTCTTTATCAGGAAGTAGGCACATGTTGTGGCTACATGAATCAAGAAGATACATGGCAAGGGTTTAAAATTTTCTTCAGGAAGGTCAATGATGCAGATTCAGTCTTTATCAGGAAGTAGGCACATGTTGTGGCTACATGAATCAAGAAGATACATGGCAAGGGTTTAAAGTTTTCTTCAGGAAGGTCAATGATGCAGATTCAGTCTTTATCAGGAAGTAAGCACATGTTGTGGCTACATGAATCAAGAAGATACATGGCAAGGGTTTAAAGTTTTCTTCAGGCAGGTCAATGATGCAGATTCAGTCTTTATCAGGAAGTAGGCACATGTTGTGGCTACATGAATCAAGACCATACATGACAAGAGTGCAGAGTTTTTATCTGGAAGTCATGAGCCACATAACAAACGTGACACTTTCAGAGACAGGTGGACCAAACAAGTACAAGCTGATACCTCTGAAGAAATGTTGTTGCTTTAACTTAAACAGGTCAACCAAGCAGTAAATCATCAAAAAGGGGCAAAGTTGACTGCTTTATTTTAGACAAGTGGCCAAAGCAGCAACTCATAAATAAAGAGGCTGCTTTATTTTAGACAAATGGACCATGTAGTAACTTATGAACAAATAGCTCTATATTGGATAGGTTACCCAAGCAGCAACTCATAAATAAAGAGGCTGCTTTATTTTAGACAAATGGACCATGTAGTGACTCATGAACTCATAGCTCTATACTGGATAGGTGACCCAAGCAGCAACTCATAAATAAAGAGGCTGCTTTATTTTAGACAAATGGACCATGTAGTTACTCATGAACAAATAGCTCTATATTGGATAGGTGACCCAAGCAGCAACTTATAAATAAAGAGCAAATTTGAAAACATGCAGTAACTCTATAAACAAAAAGTGGACTGCTTTAATTCACACAGGTGGACCAGGCAATAATTCAGGAACAAATAGCAAAGTGAACTGTCAGCTATCAGAATTGCTTACTGTCATCAAGAGTATTGAACAACAATTTTTGCCTTTAATGATACCATTCAATGATTACGAAACATCAAAACCTGTTTACTGATACTGCAAAACAAGGATTTGATGGAAAAACACATTCACCAATTAATCAGTTCTAAATTATTTTACAAAAGAAGTCTCCACACAATGGTGTCATAGTGTAAGTTTTCTATTACATGGCAGTAGTAAATTTTAAACAACACCGAAGCTACAGCACATTACAACAGTCTTTAACAGGTTCTGGAACTGTTTAAATAAGGCATGGATGGACAACTCTTTTACAATATAGATATCCGATCTGCTGTCCAAAATAAAATAAAATAAAAAGGCTCCTTAGAGACATGTAATTTGTCACACTACTGTTTAAATTGCTTTATTGTTTCCAATTTATCAAAATATTGACTTTGACCTCAAGTGTTTAGTCATTATTGTTTGACTACCAATTATTAACGAACATCATTACACCACTAGTACTACTGTACTTACCAACATGTTGTTGTAAATCTTCTATTGGATTTATTATAGGTGTGTGGCTATGCTGGCCTCCCCTGTTTCGCTTTGCTATATGTCTCATGCTTTGATATATTATGGGTAATTCACGAGAGTTTGTTCTTAACCTTGCAGTACCATTGGAAATGTTCATATTGTTGTTAAGGCTGTGGAAATTTCTTGTGTGACCATCCGTGTGCCTGTTCTTGTTATGTGGGGAAAACTTTAAAGTAGTCTGATTTCCTACAGATTCACTCTTGTTAAAGGAAAAATCCCTTGTCAAAATACAGGACAATGGTTTAAATTTCTTTCTGAACAAAGCATTGTTTGTACTCATTTCCGAAGATCTTTCAGAATAAATAAATTTTCTTACATGATGACGTGACATCTGTGTAAATGTCCGGTTCATTTCAAACTGTGTCTTTCTCTTAGTCAAGAATTTTAAATTATGAATAAGAAACTTCATTTCTGATCTGTTCATTTTCACAATTTTCTCAAATCTTATTCCGCTTGCTTCTGCTCAGTGTAAACAATTTCCTTCTTGTTAGGGGACAAACTTTACCTATAATATAAACATTTTATATTTCAATCTCTACTATATATATACAGTAAACACATCTCATATTCTGTCTAATGGATAAGACAATCAGAGGCCTTTCAGGTAAGTGGCTATATATAACATGTTAATTTTCAAATAAGGCCATTTATTTTAAATTTGTTTGCGGAATCCACTGTCTCTAGTTTCTCCATTTGAGATTTTTTTTTTTTCATGCAGCCAACAATTTAAATCAGTAAGAAGTTAAATAACCTGTGGACTTCCATGACAATTAAAACAAGAATTATACATAAACAAGAGGGCCAAGATGGCCCTTTATCGCTCACCTGACTGACCTTGAGTCACCCAACATAAGTAGATTATATAATACATGTATGCTCAAAATTCCAGAAAGATGAGATGGGCAAGTAGTTAGAATTTTGATTTGTTTTGAAGTTGTAACAGATGCGTAGAAGAGTTCAAACTTGGTAGAGGTTCACCTATGGTAAATGTCAGTAAAATTACATCAAAATCAGGTCAGTAGATTCTGACAAGAAAGCTTTTGAAGTTTTTACTATAGATGCTAAGTCTTCGAACTTAGATAAAAATCCAGTTCCAGCACAAAACTAACCTGTTATGTTTGAGAACGGTTTCAAACTAAAGCATTAAACTAAACTATTGTGCATGAAACAATCCGCAGTTCCAGCACAATAAATATTCCTATGAGTTTCAAACACAAGCCTTCCCAAAGTATATCACTTGAAAGAATCTTTGTCGCAGTGCATTCTCTCCCAAAAACAATTAAGCTCCTCCTCCAAGATTTCAAGTACATTTTGACACTTTAAATCTCAAGCAGACTTCTTGCTGTTATGAAACTAGCTAGAAATATGGTATTGCTTTATTATGAAGCAGTAAAACATCCCTGTCTGAACCAGAAAAACTCTGACTTTTATATTCAAATTAACACCTATTATAAAAGTTCAAATTCTGTTCATTGTACAATTCCATCAAAAAAGTTAATTGATCAGTACGTTTTTACCTTTCTTTCTTTCTTTCTTTCTTTCTTTACAACAACAATAAAACTGCCTAAATGTTAGCTTTAAGTCAATTATGCTATTGTTGGGCCTAGTTATGTCACAGAAGGGACATTTCGAAAACGTGCGTTTAAAAATAATTACACAAAACGTTGTTTTTTTCAAATCAACATGATATTCCTTGATGGGAATAATGAGAATTTTTTTTTAATTTATACTTGATACCATGCATTCACTCTTTTGACAATTGTCAATAAAACATTCATATAGCACAACTAAACACTATGTATGTAACATTTAATATAGTCTTCAATTCCCCGCCATGTGTCAAAAGAGTGAAATGCACTGCACGGCTTATCTCCATAGAAGCTGGACTGCAGTTGGCTGGAGAGTCGGGTCATGAACTCAGATCAGCTGTCAATCACAACTGAAGGAAAATTTAAATTTTACAACAGTTTTCAAAAAAGATTTTTTGAATGTGTCACTTATAAAGTACAACTTATTTCCAAATTCACATCTGCCAAGTTTCAACCAAATCTGTATGACTTTTGAAATTTTAAAAATCCCACCACTGGTGCTATTCTTCCAGTGAGTACAGATAATTTAGTGTAAGTGGCCATTTATCGGTGCTGCTGGCTTTTATACTGTGACTCCAGCCTTTAAGCAACGAAGTATGGGGTTAGTACTTGGATGGATGACTGCTGTCACTTTAATGGTAACTTTCGAACCTGTGTCTACACAAATCCTTCTTGGGAAAAGTAGAAATATGGTTAGAAACTATGGGAAGCTCCATGCTGCACAGTTGGGCCACAGTTAAAAAGGTGAGAAGTGCAGTGAATACACATTGGTCATTTACAACAGCCTTGCTGTTGAACTAGTTATTAGCATGTTATAGTGACATAGTTAAATGTACCGTATGTATTGGAAGTTAAGCAACAAAGTATGTGTTAGTACAGTACTAATGGCTCACTTTACATTCTCTAAACCATACAGCTTTTGACAGTCCCATAACTAAAAATAATAATTTCTAGCAGCTAATCAATTTTTCAATAATATCTCTATATAAATTATTGGACACTAAAGTAGAAATAAATATGAGGGTCGAATCAACATTAGTTGTTCGGACGTCGAGGTGGCGAAACGTCCCTTATTATTATTATCGTAAAATTACGATGTGCTGTTTACAAATCATTCAACTGTCCAAATACTTACTACTTTAATGAAACCAAATATTACAAAAATACTCTGAAATGTTGCCTAAACCTATAAATAGTATAGTTTGACCGAAGTATTACACCGTCTCAACCGATGTCGCAAACCGGAAACGTGCTGAATTAAACAAAGGGAAACAACTGCGCGGAGCGGTTTGCTTTTACGCTGTATCTATATATCTTTATATTTTGCCACACGTCTTCACAGGAATAATTCGGCAGCTGCGCGCCATGTCTAATGTTAGTAGAAAAAAGAAAAGTAAAGTGTATAATGTATATGTGTTTACTATGTTGTTTTACAGGTTCAGTGTTTAACCAGACCTGCGTCTATGCCCTAGCCAGATTCAACTAGTAATCTACTGCAAGACTTCTGAATGACGGATGCTCCAATAGATGTGTAACCTACATGTAATTAAGTCACTGGTAATTTTGCATCCATAATTTCACGGTCTCAGGGCGCAATCAATCTCTATGCACTGAGGGAAAATAGGAGGTACGATTTGAGAGCCCACGATTTGATGCAGTATTGTGCCTGTTATATACGTTAATTTCCTGGACTTATATCTCCACATATATCTCTATATAACTCCTTGCTTTAGGTGTAACCCCACCATTGATTTTTGTTCTTTATTCTATAGTAAATAATAAAAGTTTGAAGGCTTGTCATTCATAGAGGGTCCCAAATGAAAGAAGTGAAACCTACATTTTACTGTTTGTCAACCTCTGCACTATCAAAATATGATGAGAAAAGTAGGGGTCATGTGTCATATAAGAGATTTTTTTCTGCTCAGTGTGTACACTGGTGACAAAGTGAAAGTAGACTTCCGAAATAATGAATTCATACCCCAATTTCCAAGCATCATTTTTTTTTTCTAAATTCACAATTCAAACATGACAATGCTATCAAAATGTTCAAAATACATCAATAATGCCATTCAAATAAAAAAATGAGCATTAAAAAAGGAAAATGCATTTTTAAAGAAGAAGAATTGAGGATTATTTACAACCGCCATTATGCGACTACCCCACGGAAGCACTTAAACCCCATTTGTTTACTGCCAGGGTAGTAAATATTTGTAAGAGGAGACTCAAATTACAATGCTCGAATTTCAAATTTTTGGCATGTGGAGTTAAACCGTTTTTGTTGGGGTTTTTTCAAACTGCATATAAACACTTTATGGATTTTTTCCCAATTAAATGTATTAGCAATAATCTAGTTGTACGCATCATTATAACAAAAACAATACATTGATGACTGTGAAATTTTGAATTATGGTTCTCTGATTTGAACCATGTACTGAATTATATAAAACCTGCCCAGAGCCTTCTGTGGCTTTTGTATGGCAGTTTTGGCTTGCAGGTGGCATGAAAAAGCAACATTATTATGATGGAAGAGAACCAAAGACTTGCAAGTTTGAATGCAAGGAACAACAATTCATTGAAAACACAAAACGTTTTGTCAACAACTGACTTTCTTGGCATCAGATACCCGACTTTATACAGCCTTTCAATGCACATTAAGCATAGAATGACAGCGCTTAAAATAAACATGTTAGGTCTTTTCTGCCCTCTTTTCTTACTTCCTACTTGTTATTATATTCTCTTTTTATTTATTTCTTCATTACTTTTGATTGTTGGTTCATGTTCTATTGAATATATACTTATCATAGGCGTAAGAGCCGGGTGGCCAAGGGGTGGGGGGGGATTGGGGGGTGGCAGTCAGCATATACTTCGGGGCCTGGAAGTACATCATCATACACTCTCTCCTCAGGTTGCTCCCCAACAATTGAAATGCTCCTACGCTCATGCTTTTTATTGCCATCTTCATTCTTATGTTATTTGTATATTGAAGGGGGGTGCCGTACTAGTAACTAATGTGGTTTTTGGTTCATAACAATACTGAGAGCATTTCACTAGCTGAACCTTCTATAACAATTTTAGAGTAGACTGGCATGTATGGTACAGATCCATATATGTATTTTTTACAATTTAGAGTGCGTGAGCTCACCAAGGAATTACCGGTATATAGAATTTCATTTATTTTTGTCAGTTGGAGTTTAACTTTTTTTCAAACTGCATATTACACACATTTTCTTTGCCAATTAAATGTATTAACAATACCCTAGAAGTATACACAGTTATAACAAAAAAAATGGAGTGGTGAATTTGAAATTTTGAAAAAGGGACTTCTTGTTTGAAACATGTGTATAATCATATAAATCCTCCCCTATATTCCAGTTGGGGTTTTAAAGCTATAATAAAGTCAAAAGTCAACATGACCTCAGTATGCCAGGAACCAGCGGTGCTACAGGTTGAGATGCTTTCTCAATTCCTCAATGCAAGATTTTCCAGTTACGTCTCTGGTAAAAATGAAAGAAACGAAACCGTTGTGTACTGAATGAATGTCAGATTCAGATTTTGAAGAAAATCTTGGACAAATAAAAAAATGTTCTCTAATCCCTATTGCTTGCATCTACAGTCTAGTCAATGTGACAATAAAATACTTTGCTGATTGGCATCTAAGCCGGTGGATCTTTTTAGATAAAACTCTGATATTAGAAATATATCTCAATGGACGCATCTCAGTGAACAAATCTCAGTCAGTAAAAAACCTCAGTAAATGCTTTCCAATGGACACATCTCAGTCAATGGATGAACACATAATAAATCACAATATCTTAAAACACATAAAAAATATCTATTTGGTTTTCATGGGTGATAGTTTTGTGAAGAATTATGATCGATAATAGATAGCTCAGGATGTTCAAATTCAGCCTCATTGTGAATTGATTTTAAGAATTAACTTGTGATGTGCAAAATATGGCCACAAGAGGCATATGCATACACTCACACACACACACACACACACACACACACACACACACACACACACACACGATGTCAAGCAATGGAGTGAATGCCATTTTAATTAATAAAAGTTTATTGCATCAATGAATTGTATACGATAGGAAACATGCATCTCCTGACTAAATGTTGATGAAATAGCACAGGGAGGATTAATTATTTGGCAAATTTATCATTCATAATTCAGAAGCAACTGATTTCTTATACATAAACTTTAAGTTGTACGTAATCTTAAATGTTAAACATGTTTCGATCATGCAAAATGATCCTGAATTAAAGATATTGAGGTTTGAAGGAAAATTTATTGTAATTTATTGTTATTTTAGCTGGAGTATACAAATTTTGTTATCAAAAGTACTAAACTGAACAGTTTTAAACACAAATTGAGAGAATTGAAAATGAGATATTGCGATAACTTCTCGGTTGCCTTACCTTCTCTAAATAATTCCTTGGTTGCATGTACATGTAGTTATGATTAATATTTCAAGTCCCATCGAAAGTTTTTGCCAAACTTTATAATCATCTACAACAAATTTCACTGTGAATATAGCGGAATATGCATAAGAAGTTTGAAACAACCCCTACATGCTCTTTATATTACGAGAACTATTCAATAAAATACAATGATAACCCATTCTTAGTGTTTTTTGTGTATTTTGTAACAACCAAAAATAAACATATTTAGACTGAAAGTCTATTCATATAACTCTCGTACAAAGGTACGTTCATGGATATATAGTAAATATATAGTTAATAAAGCGCGATGGAGGACTGACGCCATTTCAATATCCCCCATTTTTCTTCTGGGGATAACACAAGGATCAGAACAGTGTATGAAAGTTGCTTTTTTATACCATCTTTTTAGGAAATACTGCAAACAACCAAACCTCAAACTAGATATGCAAGGCATGGTATATTGTACACCACTTGTTGACTGTGCAGAATACTTATCATAGGGTAGTTTCAATACAGAAACGCACATTCCCATTTCTTTCTCATTTAAGATACGAAGGCAGTGAAAGGTAGTAATATTATTTCTATTAATAGGGTAGAAAAAAGATATCCCATGCTTCTTCACAGTAAAGAGTAGGACAAAAAACAAAACTGAAATGTCATCATATAATTTGAAAGTTTTATTACAATAAAGGATACAAGAAGAAAGAAAACAAACTGAAATAGATAGAAATTATTTTGTGTTAGGTAATAGGATATCTGCATTTTAAAATTACAATGACAGTAGTACCTGAAGACCGCAGAACTGCAACAATAACTACAATCCATAAATTAATAAATACTATATACTATGTAGTACACACATATATATATACTGCATCTGCAAACAACTTTACAAATGGAATTTATTTGTATAGCACTAGTGAATGATTTGAGACAATATTACATGATTTTAAAGTCATTCAGATTAATAAAGCCATGTTATATCAACAATGAAAACATATAACACATCAAGTGCTTAACGTGCTCAATAAATCGCAAATCTTCGCATTTTTAACACTTGTAAAAAGTCACTTTGAGTTCCTGAACATTAAGAGATAATAATTCATGACACTTCATTCATCAAAACTTATTTAAAGCTATTGTTTGGGGAACATTTTAAAACCATTCGCTCTTTTTTGGAAGATTAACTTAAGAAGAACTCGCTTGTTTACTGTAAACATTTGATACACACTCACACACGGGATTCAACGACTTTCAAAAAGGTGATCACTGTGAAAAAGTAAATAGCTTGAATTTGAGTACAAGGATTGTTTGCTGTTTCATTATTCCTTGATCAATTTTAAGTGCATATATTGTGGAACAATAGGATCTTCTACTTAATCAAAGTGGTGTATAACATTCAATGTAAGAGAAAATAAATTTCGAAAAATATTTTCTATGCCAAATTTGACTTTGGGTTATCATTTATATAAACTTTTGTACAAAATTTGAAATGAACCACAAGCTAATGCTTTGAAAAATAAATAAAATTTGATTCTTTTAGTTTCATAAAAAATGTTGTTTTTTAAAGTAAGTCTTGTGCCATTCCGAAACAATTAAGTATTCTTTTTACCCCTGGGACATTGTCTTGACAATAGTTTCAAAATTTGATGACAGGTTTTTTAACTTTATTTAGAGATTTTTAATATTTTTGGTAATGGTGAACATTTTGAATTTCTAACTAAAAATCATCTTACATAATATCACAAACATCCTTATAATTGTGCAGTATAATTTGCTAGGCAGTTTAAGAGAAAATGCTGCAAATGGACCCCGACAGAATACATGGTGTTGCATAAACTCATCTGGCCTTTGACCAGTAGAGCTGAAGATGTAGAAAATCAGTGAATATTCATACTGTTTACCCACAGAGCCTAATGTCAGTATTTTGTTGATGTAGTGCACGGAAAAGTAGCAAAAACTATTACAAACATTCAGTATATTTTTTTTCTTCTCAAATATAGTAGATATAAAATTGATCAGAAAATACAAAGCAATCATTTCTAACGCTTATACAATTCCCACATGTCATTGTTTTAACAAAACAAGAATTACGCGGAACGATATGTCTCGCCGTGTCCGCTTTGACCATAAATACACACATGGGAGAGAAAAAAATAAAATATTATATTCATGCAAGCATTATCTAACTTGGTTTATGTATTAGGTTTAATGACTAAGAAATTTTGTAGGAAGTATTGTGTGAAGTTTCGATCAAATACATTAAGTGATTTTTGAGATATGAACTTGATGGTAGTTGCACACAAAACTTTAACCAGTATTTCTAAGAAAAACATATTTAAAAAAAAAAAAATTTAACCAGTATTTCTAAGTAAAACATAATTATATAAAGAAAAAATATATATATATATATTTCTAAGTAAAACATATTAAAAAAAAAACATATTAAAAAAAAAAAAAAAATTATTAAAAAAAAAAAAAAAAAAAAAATATATATATATATATATATATATATATACATATATTTCTAAATAAAACATTTAAATAAAAAAAGAAATAAAAAATAAAAATTAAAAAGAAATAAATAATAATAAAAAAAGAATATTTTTTTTTTTAAATAAATTAAAAAAAAGAAAAGTACTCAGCATCTGCAGTATATAATGTGATGCAGGGTGTTAGTTGTAAGTATGAGTCAAGTATGAGTGCCCTAGCACTTGTACTTGTTCAGAAATAGTGTAAAAACGAAAACGTAATGTTGGAGCTAAATATCAATGTTTGACGCCGCCGTCACCAGAAAAGCAACACCTGAATCTCGTCTCTCCTTCGTCGCGGCGAGACAAAAACAAAACATTTCATTAAGTCACAGCTAAATGTTTCAATGTAAAAAAATGAAATTCAACAAACAAAATAAGAAAAAAATCAAATTTCTACTTAACCAAATTCATTTGTTATTACAGAACTATGTATGCAGATTATCTGTTTTTTAGCAAATTATTACATAATTATTATCTCAGAAAATGGAGCTTAATTTAACAAGAACTTTCGGAGGGACATCGCGCTCGCATAGTTGAATTTTTGTCATAAAAGTACAAATTTGATCAAAACTGATGACAAATCCAAGCAAATAAGAGTCATCTAACTTACAAAACTCATCTAACTTACAAAACTAAGTAAGTCTTATAACTGCAATACCTTGTATGAAGTTTCAATCCAATACATAAAACTGAGATAGGGACTTACATGCAAAACTTTAACCAAGGTGTGACTACTCAACAGAGGTTTTGCATTATCTTAGGCTGTCAATCATATTGACCTTTAGCTGTAAAACATAATATTGACCTTTGGCTGTAAAAAATCTAATTATTTAAATCTTCAATATGTTCCCAAACAATTATTTTAAATCCAGTTGATAGTGAACTTGTGTCGTCAGACTTGTACAAAAAAAATAATTACATGTATCTTATATCCACCTTCAATTATCATTCAATCTTAACAATAACATAACTATACAATTAACTTAATTCTAGCTTCTATTTACATTTATACAATGTAACCAGTGATATGTACAAATATACAAATAAACAACACAGGTTTATATACTTAATTTACAAAAAAAGACTGTGTTGCCAGCACATGTAAGTTTCAGACTTTCTTTATATACACCAAAACAAGAACTTCAGTTTAACCTGTCTTACACAGTCTGTAATTATAAAAACAAATAACAACTCAACAATCATTAATTCTAATCCTAATTCAGAAAAAGAGTTCATTTGAGCAGAGTTGCCCCCTGCTCTATACCAATCTCAATCAACAATGGATGTTTCAAGTACATGAGAAGCAATATTAATTCATTTTTTTCTTCAATAACATGCACAGTTGACAAGGCAGTGTATTACCCACTTTGTGTAACATAATACCAATATATGGATTGAAAGCTCTCAGGGACATAGATGAAATGGAAAATGAACTTAGAGAATCAACAAGGCACAAGAACAGGGTAAGTTCTTCCATGGTCTCAATGTAATATGTATGCAGAGTTTGCAACAACAGTAAATAATGGAATTGTTTTCATACAACTGCTCTCTCTAAAGTCAGTCACAACTTATAAGACTGGCTGAGTATTCACAAAATATCTCATCTGGCATAAACTCAACCCTGTTATCAGGTCTGAACAGTTTCAACATCACTGTTTATCATAACATTGATAGACACAAGGTTTGCCTTTAGAACAATATTTTGTGAATATAGTTCATCAATTTTCTAATTAAGCAATTAAAATTTCAACTTGTGTGCAGTCAAGTTGTCAGAGAATGTTTGTGAATACTGGGCCAGATTTATAATTATAAGACGAGGATGGGCGTAAAAAGTTTAATTTCAACTCGGACAAGTAAATGTAGATAAACGAAACTCTTTAGAAAGATACCACAACAGGCAGACAAGGAGAAAACCATATATGCACCATAGTTTTCTCATTAAGGGCAAAACGAGAGGCCTATAAATCTGTGAAATAAAAAATGTATGTGAAACACTCTAGTATATGGCATTTTTAAACTACTTATGCAGTTTTTACCCACATTTGCAAATGTGTAGGTTTGTTCTTTGTTTGCAGAAAGCAAGATACTGGACTTCACTTTAAATGTTAGAATACATTATTGAGGTTTGTTTTTTGTTTTACACATTGTGAATTCACATTTTCCTGGATAGAACCAGTACTAATGTATATGGAAGAAGTGTCTTGCTTCTGGACAATACACATGACCCTTCTAATGTGAAACTTACGACCACTCGATAATGAGGGTGATCAATGTACAACCACTAGATCAAGAGCTACAACAAAAATAAAATTGTGTTTAACATATAATCATAGATTTAAATATTCCTTCACATTGTTCAGAATTATAATGGATTTACAATTATTTGGAAATGGCAGAGAAGAAATTTTATTAGAGTATGTGCCTTTAAAGTGATAATTGTGGTGAGCATATTCATGGTGAGGTATCAGTTTGTGATTGCTCTACACAGTTGGACAAATAACAGCATGAACAGGAGCCGTATTTAGTCCAAACAAACAAGGTCAAGATCTTACACATGTTTATGATATATTTCAATATTGTAAATGTTTATATGATGTGTCACTTGAACACTGGGATAAATTCCAACTATACATACATTCATTAATTATATATACCTTAGTCTGTTTAAATGAATTTTAAAAAATCACCATCAGTTTGATTAATTGTTCGAGAGTCGAATAAAGATAATGTTTCATTCTGTGGACCCTAATCTTTGCCCTCGTGTATGCATGCAGATGACTTCAATACGAGGACTATGTGCTACAGACTGCTTGGTAACAAGTGGTGCTGGTACAACTCTGTCACATTGCAACCCTTACAACTCTTCATTCTCTTGATTGATAAAACAATATATAGCCCGTCTCCGAGTTCTTCTGTAAGTCTGATGACAGGCCATAAAAATCTTCCATTGCACTTGCCTCAATTTTCTAAAAGTAAAATAAAGTAAGATGAATTAACACACATTAAAGTCACACAAGCTTCTATTATACTTCAAGATCTCATTTAACAATAACGAAATAGCTTAGCCAGGTTAGCTTAGTCCGTAGTCGGTCCGACTATCCAGGGGTCGGGAGTTCAAATCCCCTCCTAGCCACAGTCTCTGTGATTATTGATAAATGACATTATATCTCACTATTGTTTGTCTCTTACCGCTGATTCTAGTGGGAAAGATATCAGTTACTTGCAAAGATGTGTGTGCTCGAGTACCGGTTAACCTTCCAGGAATCCAGAAAAGAGTGGTTAGGTTAATTGATCATCGCGATGACATAAAAAATAACAACAAATATTGAAAGGTACAATAAAAAGTTTTTTGTACGGATAATCCAAATAGAACTTAAATGAAAACATGCTGTTTCTACTACCCATAAAATAAAATCATTGCAGCACCAAAATCAGCTTTTTGCATGTCCAACGTCTCCAATCATTATTTAAAAAGTTGTTTCTAGTAACAAATAATAACATTTATCATTACTCATTAGTATATATTAGTAAGATTAATGCTGTTAACAGATCAATGTATTGCATAGACCAATGAATAAACATACCAATATACTCTATAGAAAAATGTATTAAATAGACCAACATAATATATAGACCAATGTATTAAATAGCTATTACATGTTATCGATTGATCCTTATTTTGAGGACAGACATTGGATGGATGGACACACAAACAGAGGGCAAACAACCTAAAGTCACCTTCTGTACAACCAGTACAGGATTGATAAAGAATAGAACTGTATTGGATAGATAAGATGATAGGTTTACCTTTTGACCAATTCTAACACATTCTCAGTTTGGCAAATAAAGATGAAATATATAGTTGTGACAAATGACAGACAAATAACCATGACATAAGCCAAATTGACCTTTGACCAGTAGAGCCATTAATACATTTAATGTAAATTGATTGTCCAGGGAAGCTGTTACAATGTTTCATGTCAATTATAAACATTACCATCAGAAGAGGTAATGAAGAACACTGCTGCAGTGACATGACCCAATTATACAATTTTGGGGGAATCAAATGGCATCTCATACTGTATCACTGGTTAGTTAGTATTCTTATTTACATATATATATATGTACACATCTTAAATTAAATACATATGGTCAGTATGGACTAAGAGCTTGTCTTAATAGAACTGACATCTAAAAAAAGGTACCCTGTTCAATGGCCAAGAAGATATTTTTAACAACCAACTACACAGAGAGATAAGTAATCTTACATCTACAACAACTACACAGAGATCAATTATCTTACAACTACAAAAACTACACACAGAGATAAGTCATCCTACATCTACAGCAACTACACAGAGATAAATCATCTCACATCTACAACTACACAGAAACAACAACTACACAGAGATAAGTAATCTTACATCTACAACAACTACACAGAGATAAGTTATCTTACATCTACAACAACTACACAGAAATAAATCATCTTACATCTACAACAACAACTCTGAGATAAGCCATCTTACATCTACACCAGCTACACAGGGATAAGTCACCTTACATCTACAACAACTACACAGAGATAAATAATCTCACATATACAACAACTACACTGAGATAAGAAATCTCACATCTACAACAACTACACAGAGATAAGTCATCTTACATCTACAACAACTACACAGAGATAAGTTATCTCACATCTACAACAACTACACAGAGATAAGTATATTTGCATCTACAACAACTACACGAGATGAGTCATCTTACATCTACAACAACTACACAGAGGTAAGTCAATTCACATCTACAACTACAAAGAGATAAGTAATCTCACATCTACAACAACTACACAGAGATAAATCATCACACATCTACAACAACTACACAGAGGTAAGTCAATTCACATCTACAACTACACAGAGATAAGTAATCTCACATCTACAACAACTACATAGAGATAAGTCATCTTACATCTACAACAACTACACAGGATTAAATCATCTTACATCTACAATATCATCATCAAACAAGATCCAGATGTCCTCACTCTTCACTATGGAGATATAGTGACCTCTGTTGAGACTACTTCCTATATGTACAACAACAGCCACCAGGTCATACATACGGTCAGGGTTGTACGCATCATCTGACTGAAATTTAGTAAATTTGTGTTAAAACTTAAATCATAGATGACATAATAAACAAGAAATATTACTTCCACAACTAGTGATCTTAACGAAAATAACCATATATTTATAAGTAGGTATTGAAATACATGTGTACCAATGTGTTCAAAATTTATTTGAATATTTCATCTTCTACTACTACTTCCATGTTTAAACTATCAATCCTCTTTGGGGTGGATTTCTAAATATCTCTGAGCTATCCTCGTATTATCTCTTGGGGAAAATATTTGTTTGCTTTAAACAGATACTTTAGTTTTGTAGAGACATCTATATTATAGATCTTCTATACATGAATAGTACTAGCAATATTTGAATAGCCTGATAAAAGCATAATTCCGAACAATAAACTTAAACCAAATAAGCAAGACATTTTTGTTACAAATGACTGAGAATATGTGATACATAATGCCTTTCCACCATTTACAAGAGTTATATCCTTTCAAAATAGAAACAAATAAGAGTCTGCACAAATACCAAATAATTTCAAATTCATACTAGCATCGTGTTGATATTGTGTGATATTTGACATAAATAACAGTTCACAACAAGAGTTATCTAAGTTTGTCTCACCCGAGTCAATGTATATATCTGTATGCTTTAAGCGTATTGCCTTTGAATCAGTCTAATGATACAAAAGTTACTTTCTGTATTAAAAAGTTTACTGATATCGTGTACTTATTGTATTAAAGAGTCTATTGATATTGTGTACTTATTCTATTAAAGAGTCTACTGATCTAGTGTACTTACTGTATTAAAGAGTCTACTGATATTGTGTACTTACTGTATTGAAGAGTCTACTGATATTGTGTACTTATTGTATTAAAGAGTCTACTGATATTGTGTACTTATTGTATTAAAGAGTCTATTGATATTGTGTACTTACTCTATTAAAGAGTCTACTGATCTAGTGTACTTACTGTATTAAAGAGTCTACTGATATTGTGTACTTACTGTATTGAAGAATCTACTGATATTGTGTACTTACTGTATTAAAGAGTCTATTGATACTGTGTACAACTCTATTAAAGAGTCTACTGATCTAGTGTACTTATTGTATTAAAGAGTCTACTGATATTGTGTACTTACTGTATTAAAGAATCTACTGATATTGTGTACTTATTGTATTAAAGAGTCTACTGATATTGTGTACTTACTCTATTAAAAAGTCTACTGATATTGTGTACTTATTGTATTAAAGAGTCTACTGATATTGTGTACTTAATGTATTAAAGAGTCTACTGATATTGTGTACTTATTGTATTAAAGAGTCTATTGATATTGTGTACTTACTGTATTAAAGAGTCTATTGATATTGTGTACTTACTGTATTAAAGAGTTTACTGATCTAGTGTACTTACTGTATTAAAGAGTCTACTGATATTGCGTACTTACTGTATTGAAGAATCTACTGATATTGTGTACTTATTTTATTAAAGAGTCTATTGATATTGTGTACAACTCTATTAAAGAGTCTACTGATCTAGTGTACGTATTGAATTAAAGAGTCTACTGATATTGTGTACTTACTGTATTAAAGAGTCTACTGATATTGTGTACTTATTGTATTAAAGAGTCTACTGATATTGTGTACTTACTGTATTAAAGAGTCTACTGATATTTTGTACTTACTGTATTAAAGAGTCTACTGATATCGTGTACTTACTGTATTAAAGAGTCTACTGATATCGTGTACTTACTGTATTAAAGAGTCTACTGATATCGTGTACTTATTGTATTAAAGAGTCTACTGATATCGTGTACTAATTGTATTAAAGAGTCTACTGATATCGTGTACATACTCTATTAAAGAGTCTACTGATATCGTGTACTTACTGTATTAAAGAGTCTACTGATATTGTGTACTTATTGTATTAAAGAGTCTACTGATATTGTGTACTTACTCTATTAAAGGGTCTACTGATATTTTGTACTTACTCTATTGAAGAGTCTACTGATATCGTGTACTTATTGTATTAAAGGGTCTACTGATATTGTGTACTTACTCTATTAAAGAGTCTACTGATCTAGTGTACTTATTGTATTAAAGAGTCTACTGATATTTTGTACTTATTGTATTAAAGAGTCTACTGATAGTGTGTACTTACTGTATTAAAGAATCTCCGATATTGTGTACTTACTGTATTAAAGAGTCTACTGATATTGTGTACTTACTCTATTAAAGAATCTACTGATATTTTGTACTTACTGTATTAAAGAGTCTACTGATATTGTGTACTTACTCTATTAAAGAGTCCACTGATATTGTGTACTTATTGTATTAAAGAGTCTACTGATATTTTGTACTTACTCTATTAAAGAGTCTACTGATATCATGTACTTATTTTATTAAAGAGTCTACTGATATTGTGTACTTACTCTATTAAAGAATCTACTGATATTTTGTACTTACTCTATTAAAGAGTCTACTGATCGAGTGTACTTATTGTATTAAAGAGTCTACTGATATTGTGTACTTATTGTATTAAATAGTCTACTGATATTTTGTACTTACTCTATTATAGAGTCTACTGATATTGTGTACTTATTGTATTAAAGAGTCTACTGATATTTTGTACTTACTCTATTAAAGAGTTTTCTGATATCGTGTACTTACTCTATTAAAGAGTTTTCTGATATGGTGTACTTACTCTATTATAGAGTCTACTGATATTTTGTACTTACTCTATTATAGAGTCTACTGATATTTTGTACTTATTGTATTAAAGTTTTCTGATATTGTGTACTTACTACATAATTAAAGAGTCTACTGTTATTGTGTACTTACTCTATTAAAGAGTCTGCTGATATTGTGTACTTACTGTACTAAAGAGTCTATTGATACTGTGTACTTACTGTATTAAAGTTTTCTGATATTGTGTACTAACTACATAATTAAAGAGTCTACTGTTATTGTGTACTTACTCTATTAAAGAGTCTACTGATATTGTGTACTTACTGTACTAAAGAGTCTACTGATACTGTGTACTTACTGTATTAAAGAGCCGGAGTTCTAATGGAAAGACAACTCTGTATGATAGTTTTGTGAATCTCTTCAGCTGCTCTGTGTACTTGAAGCGCTTTAAATGTAAAGCTAAAATTTGTGGTAGCTTTTTTACCCGCATTCTATAAATAAACACATAAGAACAATTATTATTATTATTATTATTATTAATCTGGTTAATGCAAATACAAGGATGAGAGAATGAGTATTAACAATGTTTTCAACTAACATTTATATGGCATCCTGATTATTAGATAACCTCATAATGAATTTGAGTAGCACCAATGTCCTTTCACAAATAAAGGACAAGTAAAGG
Source organism: Panopea generosa (assembly GCA_029582155.1). NCBI lineage: Eukaryota > Metazoa > Mollusca > Bivalvia > Adapedonta > Hiatellidae > Panopea > Panopea generosa. Next base: position 28,260,638 of record CM055896.1, on the reverse strand, counting down.
ACAATGTTTCTAAAATAAGACACTGAAGTGTTGCAAGTAATATATAAGTACCCTATCTGTTTACAGGTAGGACTTTGTTAACATTCATGAATTTAGTGTTTGAAATCTTACATAACTTCAAAAATATCGAATTTATAGAGGGCGATAATACACACCATTTTGTTTTCAGCGGCAAATAATTGTGGTTGCTATTGGAACAAATATTTTACCATTTGTGTTGCCATGGCAATCACAATTTTTGTATGACTGAAAAAATAAAATGACCTGCATCATCTCCTTATTGCTGTTTTATCCACATGCAAAGTTTCATAAACCCAGCTTTGATAACTTTTTAGTAATCTTTCTAGATGGAAGGATACTGGACAAACAAAGGGTAAACCTAAATAGGGGGCTCAAACAAATGACTTTAGTAGTGATCCCAAATATCAACTGAGATCTGCATTGACGGGTCAATAAGACATATAACATCAGTCATGCTGCTACACTACATTAAAACATCTAATCTCAAATCATTAATAAAATATAAAACAAATAATCAGTATGCTTTTATATTTCTTTAGTCATGCGAATACTAATACCATAAGTTCTGTTAAATTAAAAAAAAGTTTTTTTTAGAATAAAAACATGATGTTTACTTGATAAAAAGGGACAGGTACGTATGGCAGGTTGTTACCTTTTCTGTGCCTCCTGTTTACTACAGCACACTTCACAGTAGTATTTATGTTCAGCACACAGGGTCTCCGTACAGCTGAACCCCCGCAGGCAGTGTGTGATGGACGTGTTCTGTTCTACGTCAACAGATAAATCTAAAAAATCCTCGTCTTTACTACTAACCTGAAACAGATAAGGGTGGTACATGTATTAACCCTCTGATTTTTTGGTTCAACAGTTTACATCACATTTCAGTTTATGTATGGTATATCTAGTTTTATTGGTGGAGAAAGACCTCAAGATCTGAATCTGAATAGAATCACTGATTGTCCGCAAGAAACTGGCAAAATTTCATGCATAAATATTTTTGACCAAGCGGGACTCGCACAAACGATCTAAGCGGTGAGAGGTAAGTGATCTTGAGATGGCACCTTAGACCACTCAGCTACAGAGGACCCTATAACCCTCTGATTGAGTATTTTTGTTAATAGTGACCAGATTATGCAATGTCATCTTTAACTGTCAGTAAACTGTTGGGCAAACATAAGAAAGCATATTTTTTCTGAAGATGATTATCATAATTCAAAAGATAAATATTTATAAAATTAATACGATTTTATTTTTAGTTAAAAACTTTATAAGGGTACCGAGGGAAGCTTTAAAAAGCTTGATGACAATGCTTGGTATAATGCTTGATGACAGTGCTTGATGACAATGAAAGCGCTAAGTGTTGACAATGGAAGAACTAAGTGTTGACAATGGAAGCATTAAGTGTTGAAAATGGAAGGATTAAACAATCCACAGAAAATTCACTCACTTGTTTCATCCCATACAAATGCTAGGATTATTATTAACATGTATTGTATGGTTATTGTGAAAATGTTTGTTAGATTGAACATTTGATATTAAATACCAAATTAAACATATAATATTAAAATACGCCATCCCAAACTAGCTTCGTCGTAAGACTGCAGAATTCCAGTAAAGATGAATAATGGAAATGAGGCAGTAGAATCACTAAAAAATCAGTTTTATACTCCCTCTTTTATAAGGTAGAGTTCGTTTTTAATTAAGATTCTGATAATGAACTCTGCCAGATTGGGTGAGTATGTGCATTATTTGATAAAGCTATGACAGCTATAAGGTACATACCGATACATTAAAACAGCAAGTCAGATTGACTTACACTAAGAGAAGCCTCTGGAATTTGTGAAAAAGCCATCAGGTCGGGATATTGTTTTACCAGATAATTTGATGAATACACATTTTTTTGACAGAAACAAACTTTTAGTTCCTTGAAGTCAAGTTAAGAAATGGATATCTTTACATACCTGTGGAGAAGTATACAACATTAATTTATTAGTGAAATGTAGATGATACCATTAACAAAGTCATTACTATATACTTACTGTTTCACAGTTAAGACACCTGGTCTCATTGGTAAAGGTACCCTGGAACAGTTCCTCCACCCAAGTTGGTTCTGGTTTACTCTGAGGATTGCTGTCCCCATTTTTACCCTTGGTCCCTTGTTTTTCAGCTAGATTTTTACATGTAACAAACAAAATAAATTGTCAGAAAATAGGAGTGCATATATTGTTATTCTTAAGTAGTAGTTTTTTTACAAAACTGAACAAGATTGCCACTTCAAGTATTGAACATATATTATCAAAATATTAACTTTTAAAATTAAAAATGTGAAAATAAAAGTAATAAATGACTTCTGTTTATCTCTAGAATTTGAAATACAAGCAATTACCGATACTTCTATTTATGTGAGCACTTTTTCTTTTTAAGATAGTAATTTAAATTCTGATGAATTTTCATTTCACCACTTAAACTTTCACCATCTGGATTACCTTGTAACAATTCTGCAACTCTATTCAGGAGATAGTTGAGAAATTCATGGGCATCTTGTTGCATGTAGTTGTCAAATAGCTCTGAAAACATACACAATATACTCAACAGTTAATCAAAATAACAAATGATTCATTGTTAATATCCAACATAAATTTCTAGCCAATCATCGAATTTTGTATAAATTTGTTTCAGAAGAGAGACTTTGTACAAGCTAGAAATAGCTCTTAATAATAATTCTTCTCAATTCTCTTGTTATATATCACTGTATATTGAATATATGTGTATGTAATATGTTGATAGCAAATAAATATTGTTTATACTAAACTAACTAGTTTTGACACTAAACAGAATACCGGTATATCATAAACAGAGAAAAATTGGGGGTTGAGATGAGGCAAGTACCATAGTTGAAATGGGGAGTTGAGGCAAGTACCAAAGTTGAAATGGGGTGTTGAGGCAAGTACAAAAGTTGAAATGGGGAGTTGAGGCAAGTACCAAAGTTGAAATGGGGAGGTGAGGCAAGTACCAAAGTTGAAATGGGGAGTTGAGGCAAGTACAAAAGTTGAAATGGGGAGGTGAGGCAAGTACCAAAGTTGAAATGGGGAGTTGAGGCAAGTACCAAAGTTGAAATGGGGAGTTGAGGCAAGTACCGAAGTTGAAATGGGGAGGTGAGGCAAGAACCAAAGTTGAAATGGGGAGGTGAGGCAAGTACCAAATTGAAATGGGGAGTTAGAGTACCAAAGTTGAAATGGGGAGGTGAGGCAAGTAACAAAGTTGAAATGGGGAGGTGAGGCATATGGGGAGGTGAGGCAAGTACCAAAGTTGAAATGGGGTAAAGATTTGCTCATAATTGATAACTTTAATACAAAACAGTATCTAAACAATGGTACTGGTAGAACCAATACAAGCACACTGAACAAATGGTATCAGTAGAACCAATACATGCACACTGAGCAAATGATATCGGTAAAACCAATACATGCACACTGAACAAATGGTATCGGTAGAACCAATACATGCACACTGAACAAGTGGTACTGGTAGAACCAATACATGCACACTGAACAATGGTATGGGTAGAACCAATACATGCACACTGAACAAATGGTATCGGTAGAACCAATACAAGCACACTGAACAAATGGTATCGGTAGAATCAATACATGCACACTGAACAAGTGCTACTGGTAGAACCAATACATGCACACTGAACAATGGTATCGGTAGAACCAATACATGCACACTGAACAAATGGTATTGGTAGAACCAATACATGCACACTGAACAAATGGTATCGGTAGAACCAATACAAGCACACTGAACAAATGGTATCGGTAGAACCAATACATGCACACTGAACAAATGGTATCGGTAGAACCAATACAAGCACACTGAACAAGTGCTACTGGTAGAACCAATACATGCACACTGAACAAGTGCTACTGGTAGAACCAATACATGCACACTGAACAAGTGCTACTGGTAGAACCAATACATGCACACTGAACAAATGGTACCGGTAGAACCAATACATGCACACTGAACAAATGGTATCGGTAAAACCAATACAAGCACACTGAACAAATGGTATCGGTAGAACCAATACAAGCACACTGAACAAATGGTATCGGTAGAACCAATACATGCACACTGAACAAATGGTATCGGTAGAACCAATACAAGCACACTGAACAAGTGCTACTGGTAGAACCAATACATGCACACTGAACAAGTGCTACTGGTAGAACCAATACATGCACACTGAACAATGGTATGGGTAGAACCAATACATGCAGACTGAACAAATGGTATCGGTAGAACCAATACAAGCACACTGAACAAATGGTATCTGTAGAACCAATACATGCACACTGAACAAGTGCTACTGGTAGAACCAATACATGCACACTTAACAATGGTATCGGTAGAACCAATACATGCACACTGAACAAATGGTACCGGTAGAACCAATACATGCACACTGAACAAATGGTATCGGTAGAACCAATACAAGCACACTGAACAAATGGTATCGGTAGAACCAATACAAGCACACTGAACAAATAGTATCGGTAGAACCAATACAAGCACACTGAACAAATGGTATCGTTAGAACCAATACATGCACACTGAACAAATGGTATCGGTAGAACCAATACCTGCACATTGAACAAGTGCCAGTGGTAGAACCAATACATGCACACTGAACAATGGTATAGGTAGAACCAATACATGCACACTGAACAGATGGTATCGGTAGAACCAATACAAGCACACTGAACAAATGGTATCGGTAGAACCAATACATGCACACTGAACAAGTGCTACTGGTAGAACCAATACATGCACACTGAACAAATGGTATCTGTAAAACCAATACATGCACACTGAACAAATGGTATCGGTAGAACCAATACAAGCACACTGAACAAATGGTATCGGTAGAACCAATACATGCACACTGAACAAATGGTAACAGTAGAACCAATACATGCACACTGAACAAATGGTATCAGTAGAACCAATACATGCACACTGAACAAGTGCTACTGGTAGAACCAATACATGCACACTGAACAATGGTATGGGTAGAACCAATACATGCACACTGAACAATGGTATCGGTAGAACCAATACAAGCACACTGAACAAATGGTATCGGTAGAACCAATACATGCACACTGAACAAGTGCTACTGGTAGAACCAATACATGCACACTGAACAAGTGCTACTGTTAGAACCAATACATGCACACTGAACAAATGGTATCGGTAGAACCAATACAAGCACTCTGAACAAATGGTATCGGTAGAACCAATACAAGCACACTGAACAAATGGTATTGGCAGAACCAATACAAGCACTCTGAACAAATGGTATCGGTAGAACCAATACAAGCACACTGAACAAATGGTATTGGTAGAACCAATACAAGCACTCTGAACAAATGGTATCGGTAGAACCAATACAAGCACACTGAACAAATGGTATCGGTAGAACCAATACATGCACACTGAACAAGTGGTACCGGTAGAACCAATACATGCACACTGAACAAATGGTATCGGTAGAACCAATACATGCACACTGAACAAATGGTATCGGTAGAACCAATACATGCACACTGAACAAATGGTATCGGTAGAACCAATACAAGCACACTGAACAAATGGTATCGGTAGAACCAATACAAGCACACTGAACAAGTGGTACTGGTAGAACCAATACATGCACACTGATCAAATGGTATTGGTAGAACCAATACATGCACACCGAACAAATGGTATCGGTAGAACCAATACAAGCACACTGAACAAGTGGTACCGGTAGAACCAATACATGCACACTGAACAAATGGTATTAGTAGAACCAATACATGCACACTGAACAAATGGTATCGGTAGAACCAATACAAGCACACTGAACAAATGGTATCGGTAGAACCAATACATGCACACTGAACAAATGGTATCGGTAGAACCAATACAAGCACACTGAACAAATGGTATTGGTAGAACCAATACAAGCACACTGAACAAGTGGTACCGGTAGAACCAATACATGCACACTGAACAAATGGTATCGGTAGAACCAATACATGCACACTGAACAAATGGTACCGGTAGAACCAATACATGCACACTGAACAAATGGTATCAGTAGAACCAATACATGCACACTGAACAAATGGTATCGGTAGAACCAATACAAGCACACTGAACAAATGGTATCGGTAGAACAAATACAAGCACACTGAACAAGTGGTACGGGTAGAACCAATACATGCACACTGAACAAATGGTATCGGTAGAACCAATACAAGCACACTAAACAAATGGTATTGGTAGAACCAATACATGCACACTGAACAAATGGTATCGGTAGAACCAATACATGCACACTGAACAAGTGCTACTGGTAGAACCAATACATGCACACTGAACAAGTGCTACTGGTAGAACCAATACATGCACACTGAACAAATGGTATTGGTAGAACCAATACATGCACACTGAACAAATGGTATTGGTAGAACCAATACATGCACACTGAACAAATGGTACCGGTAGAACCAATACATGCACACTGAACAAATGGTATCGGTAGAACCAATACATGCACACTGAACAAATGGTATCGGTAGAACCAATACAAGCACACTGAACAAGTGGTACCGGTAGAACCAATACATGCACACTGAACAAATGGTATCGGTAGAACCAATACAAGCACACTGAACAAATGGTATTGGTAGAACCAATACATGCACACTGAACAAACGGTATCGGTAGAACCAATACATGCACACTGAACAAGTGCTACTGGTAGAACCAATACATGCACACTGAACAAATGGTATTGGTAGAACCAATACATGCACACTGAACAAATGGTATTGGTAGAACCAATACATGCACACTGAACAAATGGTACCGGTAGAACCAATACATGCACACTGAACAAATGGTACCGGTAGAACCAATACATGCACACTGAACAAATGGTATCGGTAGAACCAATACATGCACACTGAACAAATGGTATCGGTAGAACCAATACAAGCACACTGAACAAGTGGTACCGGTAGAACCAATACATGCACACTGAAGAAATGGTATCGGTAGAACCAATACATGCACACTGAACAAATGTTTGACTGAGCAGTAGGTACATTGTGTAGAATATTCGAGATATATTTTTGGTTCTTGCGCTTTACACTTCTACATGCCCTCTATCCATGTTCCCAGTCTTGTTGGATCACCACTTATAATTTTGAAGACATACTTCCGACAAGCAAATATAACCAAATATAAAGAATATGAATATTATGAGAAATAATTCTGTTATTATTCAAGAAAGAGTTATATGGTTCTTTTTCTCTGCACTTCCCTAAATTACCCTCTTTCCATATTCGAAGTGCTGCTGGATTCTTTTCGGTACTTTTGGAGTTATGTTCCATATAAAGATTTGGACAAAGGATGTATGGACAAAGAAGTAGCCTTTGGGGAACATAGAAAAACAACAAAATGGGGGTGTCAGGTGGGCTTGAGCAGAAATGGAGCAATGAGACTGGGCATCTTCAAACAATGATAGAAGATTTCCTATAGTTTTTGTTTTGTGATATATGCCAAAATTTACCAAACTGCAAATGCATTTCCAACAGTTTATATAAACACGCAAATATTGTAACATTAGCCTCTAAATGATAGATATCAATAAACATATATAAAGTCAACATCTGGTCTGAAATTAATATTAAAACTATAACAGTAACAAATCTGAGAGTTATGTACAGTTATAATCCTGAACTTTAGCTAGATTTCATCTTTTCATGCTGATGTCTGACCTTCAACTTGAATATAGCAGTCCTTCTATGGTAAAAAACGCTAAAAAGTATAAACACACATCCTTGTGCCAAGTTTTATTCACATATCTGTTAGCATCATTGTCATGCACAGTAAATTACAACTTAAATGACATGTTTAAAGGCAAATGTGACAATTTCATCTGGCAATATACATACTGCCTCAGAGACTAATCATGCATGTTTATGTCAGGTCACTTATGCCAACACTGGGATGAGTACAAATCTCTTCTATTCCTAAAATAGTTGAGTTATCAATGTTCAACATTCATAGAATAGGTAAAAGTTAAAAATGTTCCATTCTGTTCTGTTCACAGTTTACCGGTACATGATATTAGATAAATTTAAATACTGCTACATACCACACTCTTTTCTGAGGCGAGTAATAAATCGTTTTGGTGCGAGTGTACCGACTTTCTTCTTCTGTGTGGCAATACTGTAGAAAAGATCAGCGAGGCATGTTAACAGCGTCTCCTTCTTCTGATTCTTCTGCTGGTGTTTGTACTGCAGGACCTTCTCCCGGAACGGTCGACAAAAGTAGAGTGCCTGCAGCACTGAGTTACAATAACACGTGTTCCCAAACTGTCAATATATAATATTATGTTTAATTTCACTTTCAATTATATTCAACAATAATATAGCAACGGTGTCTACAATAGTCTAAGCACTGCCACACTCGAGTATTATGCCACAGACACATGGTATGATAACCCTCACAGTCAACTTATACTGATTCCGTGATGACCAGACTAAGAACTATCTTCGAAATGCTGAACGTCAAGTAAGGAAGCTTCTAGTTCCATTTCTAAGTTTTTGTTATGACCAACCGGGGATCATACCCACTACGTTCCGCATGCAAGGCAGGCGCTTCACCACTAGACAACTTTTGTGGTTTTGGGAAGAGGTTAAGGCCTTAGATCATAGGGAAATAATTTGATATATTGTGATAATTATTTTAATTAATTTTGTTTTGATGAGGTTTTGTTTCAAACCTGACAATACTATAGTATTATCACAATCAGATGCTAAAAAAGCCTTATTTAATTTAAATTATATTCAATTGAGTAGAGCAGAATTTTTCAAAATTTTAAAATTGGTTGAAAACATTTTTTTCCAATGAAACATGCTTATATATACTTACTGCTACCATATTACTATAAGGATATCTATTTATACATGCCCAAATAATATATTAAATTATAATAGATTTTCCAATTAAAATTGCAACATATATTGAGACTTCAAATTAGCCACATGATTTTTATTTTTGATTCTATTTGATTCATCACATCCAGTTAGCATGTTGTATGACCTGTTTCATCAAAATAAGAGGTCAAATCATGATGTGAAGGTTGTCAAGCAATATTTAAGTGCTGTCTGATTTTTGAATGGGGATTTTGTTTCAAGTTTACCACTCTGATTGAAATGTCGAATATGTCACTTTTTGGTGGATTTGACATACGAAACCAGATTTATTTAATTTTGCTTTGTATTCATTTTCCAAAAAAAAATTTTTTAAGACATTTATAGCATTTTTTCCTAATATACTACATTAATTTTTAAAGGGAATATAATTTATCAGGATTTTTCAAAATTTTAAAATTGGCTTAAAACACTTTTTCCAATAAATCATGCCTATATTACTAATAAAAGGATATATATTTAAACACACCAAAATAATATGATGAAAAAGGATTTGGCCAGATTCGAATAGATTTCCCACTTAAAATTGCAACATATTTTGTGACATATATTAAAAGAGTCACATGATTTTATTTTGATTTCAATTTGATCCAGTATACAGGTTTACACGCAGTAAAAACTGCTTCATCTTACAAAGAGACCTTATAATGATGCAAAGGTCATCAAACAGTATTAAATGAATATTTTTATAGTTTTTCATGTGCACCAATTCTGAACACAAAGGGAAGCAACTCAGTTGAGCTGCCCCAATGATTTGACAGCTCTTCTTGATAAAAAATAGACAATGAAATACACAAAAGGGCTGTTTACAATATAGACAGCCATTATTTTTACTACAACTGTAGAAAATACTCCATGTTTCACTCAATTATTATTTTCACTTACTGAGTGAAAATCACTCAATTATTTGATTATATTAAGATTTCACTGAATTATTTTAATTTTGAAAGGGTTTTCACCTTATTCAGTCAATTCTTGTCTAGGGCACTGTAGTACACATTTTATTTTGGAGATTTTTGAAAGTCAGAAGATGGTACAGTTCAACAGGTGTTGTGAAAACAGTTTTTACAATTAAGTTTGATGTTGAGAAAACATACATGTACTGTAGTTAAATCTTTAATTGGTAAATTTTGTACTTTTAAAGAAAAATATAAAATTTTGAAAAATACAAATTTGCAAAAACTGTTATTTAAATGTGTTTTTGAATATATTGTCCATACTTGTTATAGCATTCTTTTTACATTTGGTATCAGAGCAGCTCTAAAAACTATACATGTACTATTTTAATGTAACATATATAGAAAAATAAATTACATGCTCCTAACCTATTGTGTGCAATATACACACAGTGTACTTACATTTACCAAACCAAAGTAGTGCTCGTTTGCTGGTAGCTGTACTGACCCAATCTCCTTCTCCAGCTGAGTTGGGTTGTTACCCTGAAATTATACAATCAATAGTCATGTCAATTAACTGTCAATTAACTGTCAACAAGCAATGGGAGCATACGATATTATTCTGTATATCAAAGGTTCATTAAACTTCAGAAACAGTTGGTTTTAGTTTTAATTTAAGTTGGTGTTACTCTTCCATACAATAGATTACATGTTTATTTGACCACTGAGAAAGCATGCAAGCAAAAAAATAAATACAATGTATATTATATTAAATAATTAAGAATGGGTTTTGTTTACAAATAAACACCTTCAGCAGAAAACGAGGAGTCATGAAGCTTGTTTGGTAATTCAGGCATAATTCATTTCAGAAAGAAACATAGCATGTGGGATTGTAGGGGATGTGTTGCTCTAGTCACTGACAGCTAGATAGTTTTCAAGAACATTCCTTTTATTCTCCTCAGTGTATTATTGAATGGTACCCACAAGCTAACTTATTGCACAGAAGCAATGCCTCATTCATATAAAATAAAAAATAAATTACTTTTAAATAAATGCTAAACAAAAAAAGCCGTTGTATTGTGAAAACAATGCATGTTTATCACAGGCATTAATATTTATCTTTAAAAAAGAAAACTCAATAACAATGTATAATGTTGCCTCGGCACACAACTTTACAAGTCGACTCTTTATGCAACGGTCTTAATCCACAAACTACCAGTGCTTTTCACTTATTCTAAAAATAAACCGGTATGTCATCTGGATATAGTACATGTATATACACTGCATAAGGCATCAGTTGTGTAATTAAAAAATCTGCAGTGATTAAAATTGTTTTATTTTATACAGAAAGAATCAATAAATTGTAATAATGCTCTGTTTTCTATCTCTGAGAATCTGGATAACAGGTGGATAATGATGTGTGCATCAAAATACATGTATTCATTTTTCTACTATTAAAGATTGGCTGAGATTGTCAGTAAAAATAAATGAGAACAAATGCCTTAAAAGAGCGGCCCGCTTGTTAAAAAAAACACACATTTTGATCAAAGTTATTATTTTGTACATGTTTAAGACAGTTAATAAGGGGTTCATATGAATAATTTTAGCATTATTACAAACACATTTAATTTCAATCATTTTTATTATCAAAAATTGTGTTTTGATGAGTTTATTGGGACTTATTTATTTATAATTAAGCAACAAACCAGAAGACTCAGCACGGTTCCAGAATATCCATTTTAGTTAAAAAGCATGTTTAACCACTCTGTAACTGGTAGACAACATGACAGTAATGTTACAGATCATATCATTACTTATCCAGCAGGTTAATACATTTTGAGTCTGGGTCAAATAGTTTGTGAGAAACGAGCTCAACGTAAAAACTAAATGATAAATTGTTGAGGCATTTTACCTTTATTATGTCAAATATCTTACAATTAAGACAATTCACACTCTAGGTCTTCTTGGGGAGAACCCGTATTAAGTGTATGTGGATAAATTGTCTTACTCATAGTCATGGCACAGGATGAAACACATGACCCTCCAATCCTATGTGCCTTTTTCAACGAAAAAATATATTGAATGAAACACATGTTTGATGTCATTTCTATGAAGTAGCTTGAAGTAAACCATGCTTTGGCTAAGAAAGTGACACGTTTTAGTCATTTCTTTTGGAAAATAATACACTATTAAGTGCTCTTAAGGCTACGAAGTCCCTGGCTTATAAAATCTTATTAAGAACTCTGTTTCGGGTAAAATTTTCTTCCCAAATTTGGAGCCCACATGCCTAGTCATTAAAACTGACACAGAGAATAGCAGCCAGGTGGTGTTGTAAGTGCTGGAGAAACCAGAGCACGTTGGGGATATTAACAGTCTTGTCATTTTCATCACGGTTTTGTCTCGATTGACAAAGACAATAATTATTATCTGTCCCCCAGCAATTCCAAATGATCCTAAAGGTCTTCCTCAACCCAACCTTTACAGTATCCCTCACCTATACTGATTCACTGATATTCTCCTTCTTTCCAGTGATCAACTTCTAACAGCTAAAGCAAAGTCAGCCACAGAATCAGTTGCCCTCATGCACTCTGAAAATTACCTCAGCTGGAATTGATTTACAGTGATAGGGATAAAACTAAACTGAAACTTAATATCTGTTCTTGCATAAGGAACAACAAATGAAGATTCATTCCTACCATGACCTTGCACATCAGGAGGAACTCATTGATAGAAATGTTAACCCTAGCATTTTGACCTTTGTAACTGTGCTTCTTTTCTACAATGCTTCAAGGGTTTCCAAGTTAATTTTGACAGTATATTCATCATACTTCCTTTTTAAAATTGTAGCCTGACGCAGCAAACCTAGCTGCTCTATTTCGGACCTTTTCCAAATTGTCCTGGAGACCTACACAGTTAGGATCCAAGGCAGAATTACAACAAGGCAGGATACAAACCCATATTTTTACTTAGAACACCTAAGGTTCTATTTGCCTTTGAACATATATTTTACTAATGTGGGTTTTTCATTCAAAATCACTTGTAATGGTCACCCCTAAGTATTTGACAGAGTTAACATTCTCCAGCAGTGTGCCTTCGATTGTATAAGTAAGAAGAAGGAACAGAACACTTCTTCTTTCTAGATAACCTCAAGGTATTTACCTATAACAAACACAGTTATCCGCAAATAAACAAAATGGCAAATCTGCGGCTTTGACCATGTCATTAAAACTGTACCCTAATATACACCTGAGTCTACCTTTGTCAAATCTGATTTGGGGCCATTTACTATTACACATTGCTTCCGGTAACATAGCAAATAGTTGATCCATTTCAATGCTTTTCCTGTAATGCTGTAACTGAATAATTTACTTTTCAATACTCATGAGGGGGAGTATCAAAAGCTTTCTCTAGATCCATAATAAATGCATCTATTTCCTGGTTTTCATCAAGGGACTTTGACCAATGCATAGCTGTGTCTCACAACTGTGATCATATTTTTTAAATACATGCTGCATAATTGAAATAACCTGACACCTATCAATGTGACCCATTATTTTAGAGCATACAATATGTTCAAAAAGCTTACATGGGATACTAGTTAGGAAACAGGTCTATAGTTACTGAGCGCCATCTCCTTTCTTGAAAATAGGACTAATGTTTGCAAGTGACCATTCTTTGGGAATTTGCCCAAGTTAAGCGACATAAGGAAAATATGAGCAAAATCTTTTCATATGTCAACTCCTTCAGTACTCTTTAATGAACTTCATCAGGGCCACGAGGCTTTTGATGGGTTCAAACCTTTCAATAATTTCGTAACACTCTGTTTAGTAAATTGACCTTTTAATGCCTTTACCTTCATCTGATTTGCCTTTAGGAATCACCACCCACTGTCATGATGCTCCCTTAAGGAGTCCATTCATGCATGGGGTGCATTTAGTCTCATTTAATCGCTGTAATAGAGGTGAGACTAGCCCCTTTACATCACATTTCCATCCGAACAAAACCAAGCGGAAAATTAGACCACATACATACGTCTTTTTCAAAGGCAAATACTGTGTAAACAATCATTAATTCCTTAAAACATTGATTTATATTGATAAAATAATGAATAATAAATGCGTGCTATGCAAAAAAACTGTCCTCTGTAGTTTGATAGACAGTTAATATGACCAAGACATTCGAATTTACCTTGTTTTGCTGTCATTAAGCAGCCATTTTACATAGTGGAGTTAGATGCGAGCTAGATCTGAGCTACTGGGTGAAAACATGTACATGCGAAATCAGAACTTCGGCGGAGTGAGCGATATGGGTTATAGAGGAATGAGAAAGTTTCTTCTGTCCGATATTTCGTCATGTTTTTAGTTTAAAATCTATGATGATTTTAATTATTATTATTATGATTAAGTGTTTTGTTACTGCTAAAGAATAAATAATATTTAAATTGAAAAATTTACAGAGAGAAATATATGGGTTATAGCAAGGACTTATATATCTCTAGTTTAGTTTAAACTTATTTATTTTACTTTGATTGTGAAACAAGTTCTTACAACTTAGACAAATAACGTTCAAAGTCTTCCTGGGTAGTACCAGTACAAAGCATATGCGGAAAAAGTGTCTTGCTCAAGGACACCACACATAGCCGTAGCGGAGGATCGAACTCACGACCCTCCGATCATGGGTTCGATGCTCTATCGCTGGACCACGCGTTCTATATCTCTATGGGTTATTGACAAATAAGAAAAGAAAACATTCTTCTGTCTTATGATATGTATTTTGTAATATTTTTTACCCCACCCCCACATAAACAGAATAAATTTGATTAAATCAACTTGTTTAAATGTTTGCTTTCAGACGCATATTTTCTCGTATATGCCCACAGAGCTGGGCTTAGTGAAATATTTGCAAAAGTAAACACTCACAAGTCAATTAAAGTATGGGCATCGAAAAATAAGAATATAAACGTTACCTATCCAAGTACTCTGTTTCTCTTTAGACTATAACGGATGTGCGTGTATTCGACACTGCGTATATTGGTGGAAAGGACATGTGAATGCATACAACATTTAGTGTTCTTGTAAACCATTGATACTAAAGTCTGTACATGAATATCCAGATATGTCTGCCATTTATAGTGGGTTGTGATCAAATACAATAATATTCAGTAGCTTTCATTATTTTAAATAATGTCCGTCTGAACAACATTGGGTGACAAGCTATGACTGTTTGGGTATGTATTGTTAAGTTTTCAACTAACTGATATCGTATGTATCGGCCACACAATTTTTAATGATTCTAAGTACTTATTAACAGTATATTAAATTGTTGTTGAAATGGGAATTGTCATAAGCTAACAGTAAAACAAGTTTCTTATATTGTGAATGCCTAATGATGATTTTAAATAATGAACAACGTATGTATCATTCAATTTCTAACCATAGAACCGTGCTTGATGCATTGCATTACTCAACCCACAGATCCCTGACGAAGCTATAGCAATATTTTTTTCAGTTGCAATATGGATTGATACCAATTTAGAGCTAATAAGTGTATCGTTGACCATAATTCATTAGTACTATACAAGATTATGTTCAATAGCCACGTATGCATCAAGGAACTGGCGTCAAGTCTTTGACATCGGCTTAACGTTGTACATAAGTTAATATGGTAAAAAAATGATCATTGTGTACTATTGGCGCATGAAGTTATCTTTTGAAAATTAAGTTTTGCTCTTTTACTATACGTTCAACAGTTATGATAGAAGATTACCAGAGATTTATGAACACACACTTAACTTTCGGCATGGAAGTTTATAAACCTGACATAGATATTATCATTAACTGATGAGCTCCTAACTACTGGACAACATTATGTCGATCTCATAATACACTTACAAAAGATCACTAATGAAAACGGTAGCAGACAATAAAAAAATTATGAAAATAACGGATATTCCAAAGTCAAAGCAATGCGGAGAAAGACAATGTCATGTGTGTGGCTGCATTATTTGCCAAATGAAATGTTAGTGTACAGGCAGCATTTAGTAAAACTGTTTTGTTCACAGTAAACATGGTAGTCATACATTCAATTACAAGTGAAAAAGATCCATAAGAAAGCTATACTATCCGTTTTCAACTTATAAAGTACAAGCAACATTTCTGCTACAGACATAATATTTATTTAACTTTTATAGTGATGAATATTGTCATTTTTTTTGTCAAAACAAAAACACAATTATTGGTTTGTCTAATTTGAATACACACTGTGACAGAAAATGTTACTTTCTCGGAACATAATGCGTATTTGCCTACCCTGATAAGTATTGCCTTTCCAATTTAACGCATAGAGCTTCCATCACAGTTTCTATTCAAATCGCTATGACGCTTGAAAGGTGCACGTCACGTGATGACTGTCAAACACGATTGAAAGTAGGATTGTATGCAAAAACTAAGTTATTTAAGTGTTAAATGTGCGGTTTTGTGGATATTTTTACGTTATGGACATATATAGTGTTTTTTTAACAACCGGTAAGAGTTTTGGTAATGATATTTCATATTTTAATCAATATGAGTGTTTTGGCTTCCGCTCTGAAATCGGTGCAGAAAATCAACCCATAAAAAAGCGGATGGAGTATGCACGTAGAGGACGATCAAATAAAATAATATTAAAATCATTCGAAAACGTGATTTGATATGCACTAGGGGTGCGTTATATACCGCAAACTGCTGTAAGAGCTTTCTCACTGATTCATCCCCTTTGATTGGTTGCTACAAATATTTGAAAAAAATCTAGTATTTTACAATTTTCCATGGTATAGTTAATTGCCTTAAAACTTGTACAGTATCCAGCTACAACAAGTAGCTATGCAAGTATGCCTGATGGAAACTACGAGATTCATCAAAGGACGAATCAATGAGAAGGAACCAACAGTTAGATGGGAAGTGTGATTTTCACGGCAGTAAAAAAACAGATTTGAATTTTGAAATTTTATAAGCTCAGGTTAGTCTATCTATCATTCTGAAGTAGATGATTACCCCCCCCCCCCCCCCCCCCCCCCCCCCCCGTGCAAGAGTTGTCAAGAAATATGAATTGGGTGTGGTAGCAAAAACGAAGCAACTGTCGCTTGACCTGCATTTATATTATGCAATTTAGTTAATATTGATTGTCACAAACTTCACATAGCATCATTTTCCATTGGTAGGACTGTTGAAAAGTTTCGACCGATATTGATTATTATGACAACTCTAATATCAGAAATAAATGTTCGTCTTTTGTAAACAAATAACTTTATAATACATTTCCAGTATAATCCTACATTGATTCTCAAAACTAATTAATTAAATAATTAATATACACGTAGCACTTTCATTGATCGTGAAAAACAATCCATGACACCATTAACTTACCATTTTAAATTAGATTTTACTTGGACCTTTCAAAATTTCATCTTTCGGCAGCCATATTTTTTAATTCTTGACTGGTTTTCTGTGTTGCGGTTTGTTCCTCTTTCATCAAATAGTTTCGCCCAATCACAGTTGCCTGGAGATACGCACGTAGATGTTAGAAATATTAAAGGGGTTATATCAGGAAAGAACACAATAAATGTCTTAATAAATGAAATAAATACTAAAATGGATAAAAAAAACATATTATAATCATTGATAAATAAATTCCGAATGGTGTGGTATGTCGCGGCTAATTACCGCCCAATTTCTCTCACCTGCATTCTTTGTAAGAAGCTTGAGCATATAGTAGCCTCAAACCTAGTCAAGCATCTGAACAGAAACAACATACTAAATTACATGCAGCATGTTTTAGAGAGAAAAGATCTTGTGAAACACAGCTTGCTATGCTAGTAGAGGATTTGGCAAAATGTTGCAGCGAAGGTAAGCAAACAGACCTCATCCTCCTAGACTTTAGCAAGGCATTTGACAAGGTTAACCATGAGAAACTGCTCCACAAACTCAAGTCCTATGGAGTCCAAGGTAACGCTTCTACACTGGATAAGAGCATTTCTCATTGACCGGACACAGACTGTAGTTATTGAGGGTAAGGAATCTGATAAAATTGAAGTCACTTCAGGGGTACCCCAGGGTTCTGTCTTGGATCCTATCTTATTCCTTGCCTACATTAATGATCTGCCCGAAAGTATCACCTCACAAGTAAGGCTATTCGCAGATGATACAACCTTACTATCAACGATGACAAGACAGACAATCAGACTTTACAGACTGACCTTGACAAACTTCAGAGATGGGAAGCCTTGTGGGATATGGAATTCAATCCATCAAAATGTGAAGTTGTCCACATAACTGTAATAATACCCAGGTGCCAGTCTACTTACATATGCGCATGCTCCAGGAATCCCCGCCTTATGTTAAGGTTCCTCCCAGAATAAACTTAGATCTTGTAGCATATACACGTGTTGTGTTATACCTTCCCTTTTACTTAAGGCCTACTTGATTATACGCTCTACCAGACTTTAATACAATAACAAGGTTGAAAAACCCCAAACCCACAAGGTACATACTTCATGGACAGATTCTAAAGACAACTGAGAATGCTCGTTATCTTGGTGTAGATATCTCAAATAATTTGTCATGGAACACCCACATAGACAGAGTTGCAGCCAAGGCCAACAGCACCCTAGGCTTTGTCAAGAGGAACATCAAGGTAAAGTCACCCAAGATCAGAGAGTGTGCTTACAAAACCTTGGTCCGCCCCCAGTTAGAGTATGCAAGTACGATTTTTGGCCCCCACACCAGGTCCAATATTGACAAACTTGAAAGAGTTCAGAGACGTGCAGCACGCTGGACCATGAATGATTATTCCCATTACTCCAGTGTTACTAACATGTTAGAAAGACTGGGTTGGAGAACCTTAGAGCAGCGCCGGGCAGTTTCGCGTTTATGCCTCCTTTACAAAATGGTTCATGAGTTGATCGCCATCTCTATATCTTATTACTTTGAAGCTAACCACCGGGTATCAAGGTATTGTCTTTCTATGTCTTTCAAACAAATTCACGCTAGGGTTGATTACTACAAGTATTCATTCTTTATCCTTACTATAGTACAGTGGAACTCGTTACCTGCAGATGCTGTACTCCTGCAAGACTTTGATTCATTCAAACTTGCGGTTAGCCAGCTACAGCACACTAAACCATGAGCATTTTGAGTTTGTTTGTAATCTTCTTTTATCTTGTCGCACTGTTTTAACACCTTTACACTATTTTTACCCTTATCCGTATTATGCTTTACTTTTTCTTGTTCTATTAATATAAGACACGACGCACAGCTGCCCGATTATGCCTGTGAAGGCCTGTGGCAAAATATAAAGATAGATATATGTCAAATCCACCATAACGTGACAAAATCGATATTTAAATTGGAGTGGTAAACTTGAAATGAAATCCCCATTCTAAAAATAGAGAGCGCTTAAATACTGCTTGTTGTCATACAAACTCTTTTAACATTAAACAATTTTTACTTCATGTAATCTTGTATCAATAGCGGATATACTCTACTCTTTCGAAAAACGACGTACGCCTCGCCCCCACACCATATTTTATTAAATTCACTATATTTCTACTGAAGAACACGTGTGTCAATTTAGATTTTGTGTTGTGCCCCTTTAAAATGAAATCCTGAATCCGCTTCTGTGTATATAAATTAATATTTCTATTGAAATTATACAACGTAAATTTACTGTTTTTAATACAATTTTATAACTAGTCTAGAATATATTTTCCTGGTATGGTAAGATTGGTTGCCCACTGGCTGAAAAAAGACGATTTCCAAGATAAAGTTGATTTTTTGTTGATGTTTATTTAAATATGCTACATATGTAGATTATTGAAGGCT
The DNA here is from genome assembly GCA_029582155.1 of Panopea generosa. Classification (NCBI taxonomy): domain Eukaryota; kingdom Metazoa; phylum Mollusca; class Bivalvia; order Adapedonta; family Hiatellidae; genus Panopea; species Panopea generosa. Next base: position 28,240,808 of record CM055896.1, on the reverse strand, counting down.
GCTGGTTAGTGATATTAATAGAAGTATCAGCCATACTGCTGTGTTGTAGACTGCTGTAATTGTTGATATATAAATCGTTGGCACGTGTGACATCAAACTTGACAATCCTGCCTAGAGTATCAAAGCTAGGACGATTAGTTAAAACACCCCCTCTACTGCTGGAAATCCACCATAATCTTCATGGTAACTGAGTGTTTAAAAACACAACGTCAACCATGTACAGATTCCCCCATCTTTGTTCACGTGATACCGTCCATGATTCATTCAAAATTACTATAAGATGATTTAACTACATTTTTTAAAGGATTTGGGACGACATGTCATTTGATGGAACAAGTTATCTTAATATCTACATAGGCTATAATAGATAGATAATGGCAGTGGGGGTGTTTATCTTTATTTTTAAAACACATTTAGATCTGGGAGAGTATTTTTCAAATTAAAAACAATTGAAATTTTGGAATTTGTCATACATGATTGTCGTAATGTTACTCACAGTTCCTGACAGCTTCAAAAGAAACTCTGCTGTAATTTATCATTAATTGCTTTCAACAGACAATCAGTAAGAGAAACAATTGATTTTTTTGGGGGAAGAGCAAACAAGTTATGATTTGTCATAAGACCAATGTTTGTAAACAAACTAGCATGCTGCAGCTCCCTTGACCTTAATTAAGAAAGTGGTTAAATGCGAACTACGAATCATGGATAAATGACCGATAACAAGTATTCATGAATTTTAAGTAGTCACTGACTTAATTACATGTTCATATGTCTCTGATTTTAGTATATAATTATTAAAGAAGAAGCAATTAAATGATAATGTTTTAGAAATTAAGTTTAATACTGTAGATCTAAAGTTTATTCAAACTTATTCAACCTTGATTTTTTAAATAACAATTAGCATGCATCCATTACCTGAGATACACTTATCTGTTATAAATCGGCAGTTCAAACAGACATCAATCCAAACCATATGTTTATGTTTACAAAATTAAGTAGACCAGTAGCTTAGCTACACCTTTTATACCAATTATTAATTACTGTTTTGTTTTTCCAATAAAGTAAACTCCGGCTTTTAACATTTATAGACTATATACATTTATATTGCTTCACAAACAGCATGTCACGCATGTTTTGTCATCTTGCATTTCGTTTCAACAAGATACATAATTCTCTTCGAATGTCTTCTTCCTTTGAAATTACGAGCGAAGGCGGACTGACTGTAACATTATCTGTAATAATACTGTATTAAATTTACATTTACATGTACGGCTAGGGATGTTTTAATATATGTGTATAACTTTTGTTTTTCTTTCCATTTGTAATTATGTAAATATGTGTTTGTATGTGCATGTACATTATTTAACCTTGTCTGTACGCTTATACTCTCCTGTATACATTTATGGAGGAATAAAAGAATCAATCAATCAAACCTTGCACCCGATCATCCTCGCCAAAATGCCTTGGAGCAAAGCTGCGAGGGTAAAATCCACCAGTCTTTATAGTATATGGCACGAGTTGTCTCAAATTGCAAGAAGAGTTGTCTTTGATCCTGTACTTATGACAACCACAGAGGCATAACATATTTGTGAGGCGCATCTAGAATCGATACAGTCTACAACACCCCAGCATATTTTTCTTAAATTTATATATATATATTAAAAAAATAAAAATTAAATCCACGTTTTTAACTAAAAAATAAAGCATATTAAAATAAAAGTAACAAATAACAAAAATATTTGTCAATTTTAAATAATAGACGAATTGCGCATGTCGATCCTTTTTCTTTCCGGTCGGCCATAGCACGGTGTGTTAATTTTACCTCTCTTGATTAATCGTGAATTACCGTCTTATAATGGTTGAAACATTCAATTGTATAAAATAAGACAGTTCCCATGATATTTTTATTTTAGGTTAAGTCTTATTTTTCGATAATATGGTCTTAAATTAGTAAAATGTTCTAGATAAAATCATACACATGGTTTCCGTTTTTACTTGGTCGGCATTGTCAGCAGTTTTCGCGGACAAAAAACGTGGACTTGTTTCAGTACATATGTTACTAGTACAACATTCATCATACTTGACTGGTTTCATTTGATTATGTTTATTGCTACAGCTGCAGAGTGAAGTTAAGTTGATAGATGTTTTTTCAATGAGTACAGGGCATTCATTCTTCAGATATATAAATTATGGCTAAAGTGATTTTATGCTAATGCAAGAAATTGATTCCATCGTTAAATTCCCTTGAAAAATATACACATAGGTCCTCAGTAAATAAATATTTTAGGAGGGCCTTTAAAGAGAGAAAAAATTTGGTGATTGGCATGCTTGCTCTAGGCCACAGGTTTTTACTTTAGTCGGGCAAGGTACTGTGAAAGCATGCAATACATCTGAGTGAATTTAAAGTAGTTTGACTCATGTACAGGGAGATTTGTACCCAGTCTGCGTTATATATCTCACAGAACTTCTGTGTTAATGAGTGATTCAAATGCCTGTAAACCTGTGCATTTTGTGCCTGCACATATATTCCTCGCAAGAGGGTATTGCAGTATCAGTACCTGGATAGATAGATATACCTAGAGGAATTACTGTGAAAATAAATAAAGAGACCACTACTGCCATTATGGCCTAGGGAGGACGGGTAAGAGTGGACCGCCCCATTTTTTAACTCTTACTCTGAAGATTATTATCAGGATTTCCATTCATGCAGGTTTTCTGCATTATTTCACATTGTTTGATATAAAAAATGACGTGTTTTTTATTCTGAATATATGATCAATAGGTTGTTCCTTTCCACAATTTTCGTTTATTATTGATTATTGAGAATCTATCTGGACTGGTTTTCATACAGTACTCGGTACAATTGGGCTGATATAATAACCAATCTGCTTTAGTATTGTACATTAGAAATTTTCAAAGCATCTGAGCAAGTGCAGAAAAAGTTATTTGTGTCGGCCGTTTCTAGCAACCACTGAAGAGAAAAATCATACAGCTTGGGACAATGTAATTTATGAGTAACATAGCCGCTGATAATCGTCAAGGTCTGATGACTTTCAGTTGGAAATAAGTGTTTCCATTTGTTAACGATTACCTAAAATGCCTGTACTTCTGGCAAAAAATCCATGCAAAATGTTTCACATAGACACCTTAATAACCTGACACAATCAAAAAGTTAAAAGACTTCATTTCATTTGTGAAACTTTAAACAAGCCATTTGACATTTTAACTTTGTGGTTGTGTCAGGTTATTAACAACATGTCTTAGTATGTAAAACATTTTGCACAGATTTTTACAGCCAAATTGGTGCTCATGCACTTCATGCAGAAACTATGCTTGTCAGAGGTACAGGCATTTGTGTAACTCTTAAGGAATGGAAACACTTGCAAATTATTAGTATACGATCCTACAGTAAATAATCGGTCAATGTTATTTTTCTCCATGGACTTAATATGGTTTTATGACCCTTTGAAATATGTTATTTTTGATTTGTTGTATAGTACACATTGACATAAAATGTTGATAACTTATTTTCTGTGCCTGCAGTATTAAAATATTAGACACATTTTATGATTTTGTGCATCGTTTTGCCCTTATTTATATAATTATATGATGATGTGTATTGATATTTTCAAATTCAATAAGAATGAATAAATATTTGTCGACAAAACACCACATATTCATATGTTTGATATAGCTAATATATATTCATATCGGTATATTTTTTAGGTGAATGAAAATTAATTGAAATTTTGTTTTCTTAGAACAAACCAAGATGACCAACACAAAGGGATACCGCCGTGGTACACGGTACATGTTCTCTCGCAAGTTCAAGACAAAGGGAGTTATTCCACTGTCCACGTACATGAAAGTGTACAAACGTGGAGATATTGTTGATATCAAGGTTTGTAATTATTTCAGCACAATAGTGTCAGCATCTGACTATCAATCCAGGGGTCGTGAGTTCGAAACCCTGCTGGCAATAGTCTCTGTGATGATTGATATACGATATTGTGTCTCATTATTTTTCGTCTCTCACCGCTGATTCAAGTGGGAAAGTTATTAGTTACTTGCAGAGATGGGGTGTGCTTGAGAACTGGTTAACCTTTCAGGATCCCAAGAAACAGTGGTTAGGTTAACTGATTGTCTGTTAGCTATCAATGGCATAAAAATGAAGCTAAATATTCAATTGATCAATAGTGTCAAATTATTAAGTCTTGTTAGCTATATTCCCTCAATATTAAAATTTGTACTGAAAGGACAGGGGTTACTTGCAAGTTGGCGTTGGCACGAGGAATTCAATGCCAACTTCTTTCATTCAGCTCGGTTCTCAGACTAGTGTCACCAAATATGGTCGATAGCTTTTAAATAGATCAGTATTGCTCAGAACCATTCTTACAGACCTTGATTTATATGGGTAACTAATTCAGTCTACAAAAGAATGTAATCCGTTTCTTGGGTCATTATAAATTAATTGCTAGATCATCATCCAATTTTTTCTGAGGAGGTGGGGTGGAAGGATTGTTTTTGTGTGTGTGTGTGTGTTTTTAATGAAAATAAAAAAGGGTCGGGCAGCATGAAAATAAGGGAGCGAGCGGGATGATAATCTAGCAATTAATTTATTATGGCCTTAGAAACACTGGCTCAGAGACAGTCTGAGTCCCAAAATTTGTTATGAAATGGTTATTACTATTCAAAACAATGCAGCATATTTTTGGGGAGTTGACCTTGATCTTTATGTTTAATAACTTTATCTACAAAATGTTAAGTTTTAGGTTTTATCCCCTGATTATTTTAAACTATTGGCACAGTTGCAAAAAAATTCCATATTCTTTACAAATAATGTACAATGATTTACATAGTCTTAAAAATGTTTCAGTTTTTTTATTTGCTCCATTTCTTGGATAGTTTTTCTTCAAGATCAAACCAAGGGTCCTCCGTGGCCGAGTGGTCTAAGGCGCCATCTCAAGATCACTTACCTCTCACCGCTATGGTCGTAGGTTCGAGTCCCGCTCGCTCCAAAAACTTTATGTGAGAAAGTTTCCAGTTACTTGCGGAAGGACGGTGGTTCTACTCAGTCTGACTCAGTCTGAGGTCTTCCTCCACCAGTAAAACTGGATATGCCATATATAACCTGAAATGTGTTGAAAATGGCGTTAAACACCATTCAAAAAAAAAAAAAAGATCAAACATGTCTTTTTGTTTAATGAACAGTACTACTCGGAACTATTCACCATTATGCAAGAAGATCATGTAATTAACTTTGCTACTATGCACATGACCGCAGCATGGTCTAGTGGTAGAGCGTCTTCCTCGCATGTGGAAGGTCATGGGTTCGATCACTGGCCGGGTCATACCAAAGACTTTAAAAATGGTACTAGAAGCTTTCTCGCTTGACGCTCAGCATTTAGAGGAGAGTTCTAGGTCTGGTCGGCCCGGTGTCAGTATAATGTGACTGGGTTGGGTATCATACCATGTTTCTGTGGCATGATACTCCAGTGTGACGGCGCTAAGAATACTGTCTCAAGTAGACTGCTGAGATATGACTGAAAAATTGTTGAAAACAACGCTAAACACCATACAACAACATACTATGCACATACTTTGTTTATTAAAAAGTATGAGACCAATATCCTGATATAGTATTGCATCTCTTTTGATGTTAATTGAATTTTCATTGATCATACTAAAACTTGTCCATGCTTTTAAATGTTAAATTGGTATTGTGCTAGTTTTAATTCAGACGAAGGATCCTCCGTGGTCTAAGGTGCCGTCTCAAGATCACTTGCCTCTCACCGCTAAGGTTTTAGGTTAGAGTCTTGATTGCTCCAAAAACTTTTATGTGAGAAAGTTTCCAGTTACTTGCGGAAGGACGGTGGTTCTACTCAGTCTGATTCAGACTCTGGGGGGAGGGGGGGTCTTCCTCCACCAGTAAAACTGGACATGCCATATATAACCTGAAATGTGTCGGAAATGGCATTAAACCCCATTCAGAAAAAAAAATATGTAATTCAGGTGAAGGTGATTTAATATATGTTTAATATTTTAGGGCAATGGTGCAGTCCAGAAAGGTATGCCACACAAAGTTTATCATGGTAAAACTGGCCGAGTTTTCAATGTTACACAACACGCAGTTGGTGTTATCGTTAACAAACTTATTGGGTAAGTATTGTTACATTGAAATATAATATAGTATATCTGAAGTGTTATATCTGGCTCTAAATATAAATTGATATAAATGCTGGATCAATTACTTACCAAGTTTGCATTGAATAAGGTTGACAAATATTTCATTACGATGTAAACGTTATTAAAGGGTTTCTTTGCTTTTCTAGATAATAATCTGGTCCCATTTTCAGAAAATGTCCCGACTCTAGTTATGTTCTTCAGTGGAAACTGCTTCATTAGAAAATGCATGAATAATATTTGTATTTGAAATGTTCTAAAGACAAAGTTTAAGTATATTGGTATAATAATTGATGATGATATTGAAACTGTTCAGTAATGTTAATTGAAATTTGAACTTGATAACTCAAGTTGGGATGATCTGTCAATTCATGGCCAGATTCTTAAAGGTGGTATGTTGTGTGTGTGTGTATTCATTCTAATTCTTTTTTTTATCTTTTTTTTTTACAAACAACACATTTATAGCAAATTTCTGACACACCACCTTTAAATGCCAAATTTTAGTTGATTATTTTATTCTCTTTGAAGAAGTTCATAATTAAGCTGTATTTTATGTATATTGTCAATACTTGGAAGTAAATGCATTGACTTTGGGATTAACACCAATTTTATGTTGCATGCAAAAATTAAAAAAAAAAGTAATAAGAACAATATATGTTGGGCTACCTTGTGACAATACAAAATCTGAAAAAAATGGCTACCTACTTACCCATATGACAAATATTGGGTTGAAGCACAGCAAACAAATATTTCTGGAGGATGACATGGTTACCACGCCTTCATGAAAACTCTCATGGGTAAAGCCATGAAGTTAAACTTTGTTTGAATATATTGATCAACTTAAATTGAAGAGCGTGAAAACATTTATAACGGATATTGACTATTGCACAAATTTCTTTTTAACAGAAACCGAATTATCCCCAAGAGACTCAACATCCGTGTTGAACATGTGAAGCACTCCAACTGTCGACTTGATTTCTTGAGACGAGTTCAGGAGAACGCAGTGAAGAAACAGACTGCCAAGGAGGCCGGCACATTTTTTAATGTTAAGAGACAGGTAAAAACCGGGTATTGAACCATTTATACAATACTGAATATATGAGCAGTGTTGACAAAAGTAGCATAACATTTCAAATGTTGTGTTGGGTCAAGAAGTATATTTTTTGATCTTGCATAAATATTTTAAGGAGTACTGCTCCTCAGGATTGTCAATAAGAATTTATGAAACAAATGCAATTATTCAATCGAGTGATATCAGCAAAGTGTATTTGTCCATCATTATTTGCTGCTATCGTTGGACTTTGCTGGTTTGTTCATAGCTCTGTTAGCTTAACAGTCCGTTAGATGAAATCTTGCATATTCAATATTTTCTTCAATTTTCATATTAATTGCATAGAACGATATATTCTTACGATTGCTAAATTTCAAAATACAGCAATTTGAAAATCAATCTTTTTTAAAGTGGTGTTAGGTTGACAGTGCTTTCAATATCTAAATTCTTCAATAATATGAGTTTGAGAAACGGACTCGGGAGAGGGGTGGGACTCGCATCTTACATTTTTGTAGAACACTGTAAACACACTTATTGGTAAGAAAGGTGATCCTGTAACATTTTCTGTTAAATAATCATTAAAACTGCTTGTTTCTGCAAATAAATATAGTAATTTGTAATAGATGTTATTTGAATCTACGATTTTTGACATTTTGAGTCTGAGTCTAAATCTCAGACTCAAAATATTGATGAATTTAGGTTCCTGAGCCCTGGTAACAACTGTTCATTGGAATATAATTTGAAACCAAATGGTCACCTCTGTTTTCTGTCTATTATTGTTTAAAATCATATAAAATCAAAATCTGGCAAAACATAGTTACATATTTACCCACATGAAAAATATTGGGTCTGACCACAGCAAACAAACATTTTTAGAAGGATGGCCTGACTAACCACACCATTTGAGAATGACCACTGTTGTTTGTCACGTATTAACCATGAAAATCAGAATGCAGTGCAGGTGTTCGGTTTGTCTTTTGTTTTGATGGGTTCTCAATCCTGAAAAGGAAACTAAAAAATATTCCTAGCCATTTTTGTCTTTGGACATCAACTCTTTAGAATTGTAAACGCAGTACAAGGTCAGTTTGTTGTACATATTTTATTCTGCACACTTTTGATAAACTTTACATCTTAAATATGAATACTTATTCCTTGTTTGCTGCTGTCACTATATGTTCATGGGATACAAGTGAGTGTATAACATTTCATCTGTGCCGGATTACTTTTCATTTTATTTTCTCTTACAGCCTGCCCCAAGACGAGAAGCTCATTTTGTCAAGACAAAGTTCAACAAGCCACAAGTCTTAGAGCCTATACCATATGAGTTTATTGCTTAAATATGTACTGTCTGGCAAAATAAAAGGGAAAAAAATACATTATATTTAAAAGCATTCTGTTTTTAGTTCACTTGAACCAAAGCCTCAGTATGAGCTTTTGTGATCATCTGTTGTCCGTCAATAATCATCAACTTTTCTTTTAAAAAAGTTTGGGGGACTTCTCAAACCTGATTGTTGGATTTTGCTGAAATGTTCACAGAAACATAATGTGGAGTCCAAATGATTGAGTTCCATAGTCTTCAGGTAACAGGAAGGACTTACCTAGAACAAGACAGACAAATTTGCTTTTGTTATAAATTACTCTTGATGTTGAAAGCATGGTGATTAATCAAAATGGCATCTTTTTGCAAAAATTGCATTGCCAGTCCCCTTTCATGTCTGAAGTGGCCACTGGAAGCTGAAAATGGTGGAAAGAACAGAGCAAAATACATTGCAAATATTAAAAAAGTTATAAAATAGTATCACAGAATTTTTATAAAATTTAGCTCTATGCCTGTTAATGCCTTGATTAAGTAAACATTGGTATAAATGTTTGCTATACTGAACAAATTGACATTTTGTGCAAACCCAAATGACATTTGTAAAAACCACCCAAAGTAGACATTTTTATGATATTTGCTACATTTGTAAAAACAACCCAATCTAGACATTTTTATAATACTTGCTACAATTGATCAACATAATATGACGACGTGTCGTGAGTAAGACACACACCCGTACCTAAAAGGTCATGGTCACAATTTGAGTTTGACAACACTTTCAGTCATTTTGACATTTCTTGTCCGGTATGTCGTATATTGATAAATTTTAAAAACATTTGGCACAGTTGATCAACATGACATAATTAAGTGTCGCATGTAAGACCCAGAACCTTTCCTCAAAGATCAAGGTCACACTTTCAATTTGTTTGATATTGTGTGTCTGGTCTGTGACTTTGCCTTTAACTTGGCTCAATTTATCATGATGACGTGTCATAAGTAAGACCTAGACCCAAAGATCAAGGTCACACTTTTAGTAAGTATGACAACACTTTGAATCTGTTTGAGATTTCAAGTCTGTCCTTTAACTTTATCATACATGGATGGATTTCAAAACACTTGGCTCAATTTATCAACAATTGATCTGTAACTTTGTCTTACATTTAGGGATTTCATGATGATGTTTCAGCAGCATTTAACTGTTGAAATACCCAGACCATTACATCAGATGTCAAGGTTACAAAAGGTCAAGGTCACGCTTTAATGTAAAAAAAACATGAAATTGCATGTCTAGTCTGAAACATCAGTCCATTACACTATATTCATGGATACATACATCGCTACCTATTATAACATAATTATATTGTTATTTTTCAACAAACATATGGGGGGCATGCAACACTTACCAGTGACATTTCTTGTTGTAAACATAATTTTAACACAATGCGTCTTGCATAGTAGTGAGCACCTATTAACTCTACTAATTCCAAAATTACATTTATTAGATAACCAACTAGGTTTCACTCTTGATAGTAATATGATTGAATTATGATTTGAGCAAAAGAGGAAGTTCATGATTTCATTTCCAGTCTGTTACTTTATAAACGTTTTGTACAACCATGCCTAACTGGTTTCAGTAACCATTACCCATACATCAATGAAATTTATGTGTGTTTTCACTACCATGAAAGGACTCTGAAATGGGAAGGTCCATTAGATTTTGGCAGACTCGCCTTTAAAGGGAATGTATCGGGATTTTTCCAACTTTTAAAATTGGCTAATACATTTTTTTCCAATATTTCAGACTTATTTATACTCACTGACTCAGTATTGCCAAATATATATATATGGATTTTCCCGACTTGGGCTTTGCCCCTAGGTTAGACTAAAACAGATTTCCCGCTAAAAGTGCAACATATTTTGTGCCATATTAAATGAGTTGAGTGATTTCATTTTGATTTCAAATTGATCCTATTTACACGAGTGGATCCAGGATTTCAGTTTAGAGCGGGTGAGGCGCAACATAAAATCTGAAAGGGCATACACGTTTTCAGTCAAAATACAAGAGTTTGAGGGGGGAGGGGATGTATGCCGATTTTTTAGCTCTACTAACCAAAGGCCAGAAGTGCTGATGCGATGGCGAGTTGTTTGTCGTCTGTTAGCAGCACTTTCTCTGAAACCACTAGGCCAATTAAACTGAAACTTCACATGGGTGTTTCTATTGCATAGGAGACTATACAGAAGATTTTTTTTTTATCTGAAATTCAAGATGGCCGCCATTACTAAAAATAGTCCAAAACTTTAAAAAATCTTCTTCTCGTGAACGGCCCAACAGATTTTCAAAATTTGTATGTACTAATGACCCTGCCACGAGGGGTCAATTAGAGGGGACACATGTCATAATTTTTTTTTATATTTTTTTTTTAAAATGGATATGATTTTGCCTATATCTTCACAGAAGCATTGTTTGGCGAAGGAGGTTCAGATTTGTAAAAATGACTGGGTTCCACTGTCTTAAGGGGTCAGGAGGGGCCCAAAAAGGGTAAAAATTGGGAATTACTAAATTCGTTTTCTTAAGAACCGGTATGTCAGATTTGTTCATATTTTGCATAAATTATCCCTATGTGTAGGGGTTTGATTGCAGAAAAGAATTTAGGGGCTAAAATTTATAGGGGCCCTGTAAGGGGACTTAGAATTTTACATAAGGGATACTATGGGAAAACAGAAAATTCTCTTTTTCTTTCATCTTTTCTTAAAACACTAGGCCAATTAAACTGAAACTTCACATGGGTGTTTCTATTGCATAGGAGACTATACAGAAGATTTTAAACTTAAAAAATCTTCTCATGAATGGCCCAACAGATTTTCAAAATGTTGATGTAGTAATGACGACCAACTATAGTTCTGTTAGATTTGTTCAAATGGTGTCCCTAGGGTTATAAATAACCCTGCCCTGAGATTTCAATTGGGGGACATGTTAATATAATATTTTTTTTTTTTTTTTTTTAATGGAAATAATTTTGCCTATATATTCACTAAAGCATTTTTAGGTAAAGGAGGTTAAGATTTGTAAAAATGACTTGGTTCCTATGTCTTAAGGGGTCAGGAGGGGCCTGAAAATGGTACAAATTGGGAATTAGTAAAATTGTTTTCTTAAGAACAGGTATGTCAGATTTGTACATATTTGATATAAATTATCCCTAAGTGTAGGGGCTTGATTGCAGATAAGAACTTAGGGGCTAAAATATATAGGGGCCCTGTAAGGGGACTTAGAATTTTACATTGGGATACTGTGGGAAAACAGAAAATTATTTTTTCTATCTAAAATTCAAGATGGCCACCATTACTAAAAATAGTCCAAAACTTAAAAAATCTTCTTCTCATGAACAGTACAACAGATTTTCAAAATGTTTATGTAGTAATGATGACCAACTATAGTTTTGTTAGATTTGTTCAAATGGTGTCCTTAAGGGTTAAAAATGACCCCGCCGCGATGTTTCTATTGCTGAGTAGTACAATTTCAAAAAGTACTATGGCCACTATGAGTCAGTAGAGCGTCCTCAGTCCCTCTTGGGCCTCTTGTTTAAAGAGTAGATCCGGAATTGATAGAGGTTTACAAAGTAAAATGTTTATTTATTATAGTGTCAACCCTATTGAAAGGGCCAGCCACACTAGGCTTATGAGACACCTTTATGTTCTAACAGTTACTTCCCGAAAGCTATCATTGCCAGGCGTAGAGCTGTTAGACATTCTGTAACCTCAATTTAACTAGCTGCTGAGTGGGCAAATGGCCGCATCAGAAAAAATCCAAGCGTTTCCACCGTGATTCGAACCTTCGACCTCCTGCTTCCGAGGCGGACGCCTTAACCACTATGCCACGGAAGACAGTATACAGGTTTACAAGTAGTAAAAGTTGTTTCATTTTAGGTCACCGGAGTCGGAAGGCTTGCCATGAGCTGTTGTGATCACAATATATCCGTTGTAAATTTTGATTCGAACGACTATTTTATTCAAATATTTTTTTCTTTAAAATTTCAAAAATCTTCTCTGAAACAAGAGCTTTGACATTTTGCATGAAATATCACCTAATAAGTTTCTGTCCAGTTTGTTTAAGCCATGACCCTAGTGTCAAAACTGGCCCTGTCCCCAAGACGTCAGTTTAGCATAGGACATTTTCATTAAAAAAAATTCTCTAGAACCAACCAGCAAATTTATATTTGGTATAAATTATCATGATTCCTTTAAGTAGGAGTTTCAAGTTTGTTCAAATAAAGGAGCTAGTTCTCGTCTTTCTTTTTGGCCATAATAATGTTGAGACTTAGTCTTTCAAAGGGGATTTAATATCGATAAGAGATCAGCAGGGGCCAAAAAAGGCATAAAGTTCTCAAGAACTGATGTCCGGATAAAATTCATATTAATATTCAGTATAAATGATTCCTTTGAGTTTCAACTTTGATCAAATGAAGCGGCAATGATTTATTTGGAGTCTGCAAGGACTTATATAAAGGACAGGAAACTTGCATCACTCTACTAAATGTTTATAAAATAGTTTCATAGTATGCAGAGAATTAATAATTTGGCAACTTAATCATTCACATTTCACAGTTAACTGAATTTTTTACATAAAATGTAAGGTGTATGTAACTTTAGAAGTTTTAAATGCACAAAATGATCTTTAATTTAAAATATTGCGGTTTGAAGTAAAATTCCAAATACTTTCCTTGATATTTTAGTTGCAGTATACAAATTTTGTTATTGTAAGGACTTCAACAATTTTTAACACAATTTGCTGTGAATGACCTTGTTTTTTTTGAGAATTTCATTGTGCAGAGAAAGAATTTTGGTGGTTTGGAGATTTGAAAACGAAATTTCTCAAGATTTTGCGCGAATACACAAGCGTTCATAACATCTCTGTCAGTTGCTTTCCCTTTTCTATATAAGTCTTGGAGTCAGTAAGGGGACTTTGATTTACACACAGAAAAACAGTAAATTCTCTCTTTATCATCCATTTTAGGAATTATTTTGATCATCTTGACATCTGTGGTATTGTTTGGCCAAAACAGTTGAGACTGGATCCTTCAAAGGAGATTAAACATTCATAAGGGTGCGAGGAGAGAGTTTTTTTCTGTTGCCATAGAAACAAAAACCCAGTATTACAAAATTCTTAATTTCCAGAGCATGACTTCAAATCCATTCAAGGCAACTTGACAAAATTGTGTTCACATATTAAGCTAGTGGTATGTAAGTGCCTTTTGCTATGAGGGAGTTTCATTTTCTTTTTTTCTGTTCATGGAAACAAATAATTACAAAATAAAAAAAAAAAATCACCATTTCCAGAGCACAACTCCAAAAACTTTAAAGGTTACTTCATGAAACTTTTTACACATGCCAATATATTGTTTAAGGACATGGTAGCAGGAGATCGACAGAGGCTGCAGAAGAGGCTACAGCTGTATGTTAGAGGAGAGAAGTCGATAAAGGGAAGTCACAGGCAGGATTAATGGACCTTGGTTGGTCCCTCCCTACCACCCCTACCCCAATACCTCAAATTATTTTTTTGGTATTTTGGATGGATTGAACATAGAATTGACCACAAAAAAAAAATTGAGGTGTGGGGGTGGTAGGGAGTGACCAACCAAGGTCCATTAATCCTGCCTGTGAAGGAAGCCAACCGCTGCTGCCTGGATAGTGTGTTTGGCCAATACTGTTGCATCTCAAGCTCCGAGTTTGTTCAAAGATTACAACGTTGTAAAGATGAAACAAATGTTTCCGGATGGCGATCTGCGGATATTAATGGATTTCATGTATATAATGGCAGTAGTTTCGGCTCACAATTAATAGGACTTCATCAAACATCGGATTAAATAATGTGATTGTTAACAATAGATAATGATGATGATGATGATGACGATGATGATGATGATGATAACATAAATAATATATTGATATAGACGACGGTGTATACTGTCGGGATGATGGTGATACACTATGAGTATCTTTTCTGATAAAGATGAACATGTCCAACGTTGGAATGGTGATGAAGCTCATGAGCAATACGTTGATGAAAATAAGTATGTAATATTTTGGGATAAAAGTGAACATAGATACGTTTATGAAGCTGCTTACTTATATTGCTGGGTGAAGTATAACGTTGGGATGATGATGTTTCTTATCAGTATTATAATGAAGAGTATGAATTTAAGCGAAATGTTTTGATGATGTTTACCATTATTTTGTTGATGAAGCTGGGTGTGTTTAATTATACAGTACTAACGTTGCTTATAAGTATTGTAATGATGAAGTCTTTGTGCATAATGTAGGGATACTGCTTTTGATTAGTATGTTAAATCAGGTACTCATACAATACATTCAGATGATAATGATACTATTGGTTATTATGTTGATGTAGGTGATTATGTATATCGGTGGAAGGAAGATATAAACTGTTGAGTACTATGTAAACTATAATAAGTATGCGTATTGTTGGGATGATAATGATACTATTGGTTATTATGTTGATGTAGGAGATTATGTATATCGATCGAAGGAAGATATAAACTGTTGAGCACTATGTTAACTACAATAATTATGCATATTGTTGGGATGATAATGATACTTCTTATAGTGATGATGGGAATCAAGATTACAGTTGATTATCCTTCATTCAAGTTACATAATTAGTTATTTCTCACTCGTGATCAGTAATTATGAGTTAATATAAAATATTTATTGCCTCTTTTTTACCAAAACATGCTTTTTATTTTTTTCTTAAATACACTTCGATTAGGACGTTCTGGACTACCGCGAGAGAGATGGGGGAACAAATGGAGCAATATAAATGTCATGCAATTTTGTGCTTGAAGATCGCATTTGTGTTGGTGTCGGATTTGTTTTTAATTTATCTTTCAACAATTTCATGACCAGTTTGAAAACGTACTCTGACGCCAACACTCTGTCGATCTGCATTAAATATAAGTTTGCAGCGTTGTTGCAACTATTAATGTTAATGTCACTGTACCAATGTCCATTGTGTCTTTTATCGTTGCTCATTAATATACACTGGAATTCACAATGTCATTCTGCGATTGTACACCCATACAGACACTTAATCAAAGGTAAAACATACACAGAAAATATAGACTTGACTAAATGCATTGCATCTATGATATTTGAGATCACTTTCCTAACTTGGCTATCGGTCATATTGTTGTTATCAGGAGATGTACACCCAAACCCAGGCCCCATTGAACTACTTACATCTGATACAAGCTCTGTCAGTAGTACTCAATCCACCTCATCTCATTGTAATTTCGAAGCTCTAGATTTTTCGAATAATTTGTCGTTAGTACACTACAACGTTCAGAGTATAAAGCACAAATTGGATATCATCTACTCCGAATTATATGGTTTTGATATACTTACTTTTACTGAAACATGGCTCGATGATTCTGTTTCAACTGATGATATGATGCTTCCTTCTTTTAACAAACCAGAAAGAAAAGATCGCATTGGAGATAACCACGGAGGGGTCATGTTATTCATTAACGACACAATACACTACAAACGTAGACACGATCTTGAAATCAACCCACTTGAATGTATATGGGTCGATATATTACTCAATAACAAACGTTTACTATTAGGATTATTCTACAGACCTCCTAGCTCTAGCTCTGTTTACACCAATATAATAGGAGATTCTATTAACCTTGCAGTCGATACTGGTATTAAGGATATTATAATCACTGGTGACTTAAACTATAATATGCTAAGTAATACTTCATCTACAAAAATAGATAATTTATGTCAACAGCTAGGTCTATACCAGACTATTACTGAACCAACTCATTATACTGAGAACTCCAAATCTTTGATTGATATTTTACTTTTAAGCAACAAAAACAGTTTGATAACATGTGGGGTGGCAGAACCTTTTTTAAACCAAGATATTAGATTTCACTGTCCAATATTTGGTGTTTTTAAATTTAATAAGTCGAAACAATTTACTTTTAAAAGACGAGTCTGGAAATATGAACGTGGCGATTATGCTTCATTCAAGAATGAAATTAACGAAACAAACTGGAATAAAGTTATCACTGACGACATAAATGTGTATGCTAGCAACTTATCTGCAAAATTAAAGGAAATTTCTTACAAATATATTCCAAATAAAACTGTTGTAATTAAACCACATGAGCCGAAATGGATTACCAGTGAAATAAAGCGCAATATTAGGGTTAGAAAACGATTATACAAAAAAGCCAAGAGATTCAATTCAATTTATAGCTGGAACAGGTTTAAAAAATATAGAAATGACGTTGTCAAGCTTATACGCAAAACTAAAAAGTTATACTACGAAAATTTAGCTTCTAAATTAAATTCACCGTCTCTTTTGCCAAAGGACTGGTGGAAAACATTAAAATCATTTATCAATTCAAATGATAAACCAGCTGTCCCACCACTAAACGATAATGGAAACATTGTCTCTGATAACAATACCAAAGCAAACATATTAAATAATTTTTTCCAGGAACAGACAATTCTTAATGATGACAATATTTTACCACCAATCATATTACCAAGTGATAACAATGATATCATTTCATTTATTAGACTATCGCCTAACGATGTAAGTAGTATCTTAAAAACACTGCCAACAGGCAAAGCCTCAGGTCCCGATGATATCAACAGTTACGTCTTGCGTGAAATAGCTAATGAATTATCGACGCCTTTATGCAACTTATTTAACGTTTGTCTGACCAAAAGTGTTTTCCCAAAAGTCTGGAAAGAAGCATTTGTATGCGCTGTTTATAAAAAAGGAGACCCTTCTTTGGTTAATAACTATAGACCTATATCACTGTTAAGCGTAATTGGCAAAGTGTTTGAAAGACTTATTTTTAAACACATGTATAATTTCTTTCGTGATACTAATTTTATTTCGTCATTTCAATCTGGTTTTGTTCCTGGTGATTCAACAATTAACCAGTTAACTTATCTGTACAATATGTTCAGTAAAGCTATCGATGACGGTAAAGAAGTTCGCGTTATATTTTTTGACATAAGCAAAGCTTTTGACAGAGTTTGGCACAAAGGTCTAATAGTCAAGTTAAAAGCAGCAGGAATGTCAAATCAACTTATAAATTTGCTAAATGACTACCTACAAGATAGGCAACAATGTGTTGTTTTGCCTGGTACCAAATCTGATTGGACATTAATCAAGGCCGGAGTGCCTCAGGGGTCCATTTTAGGTCCGCTTCTATTTTTAGTCTATATTAATGACATAGTATCTGATATCGCATCTAACACTCGTCTTTTTGCAGACGATACAAGCCTGTACTTTATAATCGATCATAATAACAATATAAACAATGCTGCACAAATTTTGAATTCCGACATCAACAAAATCACTGAATGGTCAAAACAATGGCTTGTAACTTTTAATCCATCGAAGACTGAATCGCTTCTTATATCTAGGAAACGTAATCAACCCGTCCATCCACCACTATATATGCATAACCAACAAATATCAGAAGTACAATCACAAAAACACTTAGGTATACTTTTATCAAACAACTGTACCTGGCAATCTCATATTCAATACATTATGGATAAGGCATGGTCAAGAATTAAAGTCATGAGAAAACTGAAATATCAGCTTGACAGAAGATCCCTGGAGACAATATATACATCTTTTATCCGACCACTGTTAGAATATGGTAACACAATCTGGGATAACTGCACTAATTATGAAAAACACGAGTTAGAAAAAATTCAACACGAAGCAGCACGCATTGCAACTGGAACAACAAAACTTGTATCAATTAATAACTTAAACACAGAAGTTGGGTGGGAAAGTCTAGAAACTCGAAGGACGAAACACAAATTAATTATTTTCTATAAAATGGTAAACCATATGACTCCTCCCTACTTATCTACACTAGTACCATCCCAAATAGGTGAAAATTCCCCGTATAATCTCAGAAATAGTTATGACCTACAAATTCCAAGTTCGAGAACAGCGCTCTACTATAATTCTTTCATGCCATCTGTTGTCCGTGATTGGAACAATCTACCTATTGAAACAAGACAAGCCGTTTCTATCAATGCCTTTAAGCACCAGCTAAATAAAAATCTTACCAAAACATCAAAACACTTTTACACAGGCACAAGCAAATGTCAGGTCGTGCATACTCGTCTTCGTACAAATTGTAGCACGCTGAAACAACACTTATTCCAAAAAAACATTGAAAATTCTCCACTATGTACATGTGGAGCAATTGAAAGTACAAATCATTACCTCCTCGTCTGTCCTATTTATCATGTCGAACGCGCTACACTTCTTGCATCAATCTCTCATATATGCACTGTTACCCTCAACACACTTATCTTTGGAGAACCTCATCTCCCCCACAATACAAACGTCGAAATTTTTAAAGCTGTCCACAAATATATACTCTCGAGTAAGCGTTTTAATAACGAAAACTAAAAACTTATCTAACAACGCTGTAAAGCTGTAGACTTGTAAATAACAATAATCATAATAATAATAATAATAACAATAATAATTATAATAATAATTATTATAATTATAATAATAATAATTTATATGTTGCTGTCTGTTTCCCTTGGCTCGCTCGCTTTAGTCCTGAACTCGTCCACCTTTTTTTCTGTTTATTTTGTTTTTAATTCTAATTTATATGATTAATTATAAAATTTTGTTTTCTTTCAAAACTTAACAAGACATACAACTATCGATGTAAAAATCATATATCTTTTATAGAACTCTATTTTGTTAATATATCAAAACTAATCTAATGAATCTTCGCCACCTTACACAAATGTTTGTATAAGTTACTGAGGAGAGAAACTATATAAGAAATATTTTCTTTCGTTTCAATCCTTTTACTAGATATGTTGTAGAATATGCTGTACATAATTTATGAATAAATATGTTTAAACCAACAATAGATAAAAATGTGATTTGTAATCCCGTGGGGAGCCTCAATGGCTCACGCGCTAACATAACAACGTCGCAGGCAACGTCAACTTCCGGTGCCGTTACTATTAGTTACATTTTGTAGCTTGATTGTGCTTGTTTGAAAGAAAACACGCTCTCAAAAAAAAGTGAAAACATGGCATTATCGGAGATCGTCGCACATCTGGACTTTGTCCAACTCTTGTATGTATACGTCGATGAATTAATGGCCATAATAATTAAATGTTTTGTGCTTTTTTCATTGTTGATCAAGTAATTTTATAGTCGATAAACTCCGCATGGGTTGGGGTATTTTGTATAACAATGCATTTAGGACCAAATGTTAAAACCAGTTAGGCCTAGTGCAACTTTTATAATACATGTATATATAACAAAACATAAAAAAAATATGCAAAACATTTCAGTGTTATGTCCGTGTACCCAGAACATGCTCCTGGTGTGGAGTAATCCACAGGTAATTGGCGTGTGGCTTTGACCCCCCCCCCCCCCCCCCCCCCCCCCCCCCCCCCTTATTCAAGTTCAGCAAAATAAATCATCATAGAAACAAATATAATAGCAACAAAAAAATGTTTGCAAAAAAAAAAAATCCTACCTTACCAGGGGGAGGGGGTAGAGTCAAAGCCACACGCCAATTACCTGTGGAGGAATTGAAGCCAAGGCCTCCATATTTATTTAAAGAAAATTGCATCAGTCAAGGGGAATAATCGGATTAACAAACATCTGTTAGCATTTATAGTTACAATTTTCGTGACATATTTACACATCATGAGAAATATTTATCAGCGGTAAAAAAAATCTATTTTTTTAACAGACGAAATTAATTGTTGATGTTGTTTATCCTTTATGTCACTATACAGCTGACGATGGTCTCTATGTGTTTATTCCTCTTTGTGATTTACAACTATGTGAATACTAACACTTAATGTTAGTCACCGTGTGAAGTTAGTTTACATTTGAGCTAGATTACATGAAACGTTTTGTTGATTTAATGAAAGTTTGAAAACACTTCAATAACCGATGATTCAGTGGTGATTCTTCCTCAATATTTCCTGTAAAGACTTTCATATCGATTTGCTCCTTGTCTCTGTTGTAGCAATGTTAAAGTCGCTCTACCTCTTTCTCCATTTCTTCTCTATCTTCTTTTAAAAAATCGCAATCAAAAATAAAATGTTCAATTGTTTCAATGGATCCGCATCTTTGACAGTTTTCATTAACATTCTCTATCCAACAGGCCCGGTGGAAATTAAGTCTGGAGAGGAGTTGGTTTGTTACAACATCCATACTTCTGTCGGGAATGTTTAAAAAATTTTGTTCTCCAACTTTTGTGAATATCTGATAATCTCCAAGAACTTTTCATTAACAATGCTGTTTATCGTACCTTCTTTGCCACTTTTCATTAATGCTTCTTCTGAGTTCCAAAATATACTCTCTCTCTTGTCCATTTTCCTTGAGGTCTCCGAGTATATTTTTCCTATCATTTCTTTTGCCGCATCCTTCGCTAACATGTCCGCTACTTCATTTCCTTCCACGTTTCTGTGTCCTGGTACCCAGTATACATATATAACATTCCTCTTATCCATTAGTTCGAATAGAATATTCTGGGTATCTATAACTGCTGATATGTTACTTGTTGGAATTTCTGTAGAAAAAACGGCATTGATCGCTGCTTGACAATCTACAAACATATATATTTTTTTCATTTACCATTCTCTTTTCTTTTGCAAATTTTAAGCCCAATCTGATTCCATGTAGCTTTCCAACAAAGTTGTTGCTATAAGGATGTACTGGTTCCTTCAATGCAAAGTTTGTGTTGCCAAAACATAAGCGGTTGGCTAGCTTGCTACAACTGATGAAAAATAGTGTGATAACATTTTCGGCATCTCTTAAAAGTGGATTCAATTAAAAAGTTATAATAAATATATCTTTTTTTATTTAGAGATCTATTTTCTACATAGCCCGTTTAAGTAATGCATTTTTGTGATATTTCCGATTAAAAAAACAACGGATCATTTAAAAATTAAAACAACTGCTCAAATAGCAGCAGTGGTCTCTGGTAATGTTTTCAGTAATTCCTCTAGATATATTTTACGTGTGCGCATACACATTTAACTGACTGCTGACATGCTGTTTGAAGCCTTTAGCTTCTGTTGGTCCTTCTCTTATGTTTCTTCTTGGGTCTTTCTAGTAGAAACTCTAATTAAACTGTCGGTGATGTTGCGCAAATGTTTTAGTTTATTTAGGCGATTTTTAAGGGTATTATGCTTGCTAACAATATCACATGATAAAAGAATTTCAGTTGACGACAGTCCTTAAGTCAATATAACGCATTTTTCTCTTTTTTTACTTCTAGTGCGTGTTTTGAAAGATATTGACTGTTTCCCATTGTTTGATTGAATGTGGCCCTTTTACTAGATTTTTATTCGATGCGTTATTATCGTATCCATATATTACCTGTATCATATCACTTCTAGTCCCTGGAGATATGTAAAATCGAAGGAAGATAGTACTGGCATCCATACTCTAAAAAAAGATGACAAACCTCTACAATAACAGTAAAGACAAGGGACAGATCCTAGTAGACCAATTCTGTTCCGTCTTTATCAGATATGTACCACTATCTCACTACCATCAATACTAAATTCCGTCAAAGATCAACTACCTTAACTACACCTAATATCTACACGCGTTGAGAAACTACTCAGCAACGTTCAAGAGTGAAAAACCAACGGGCCAGACAATATCTGAAACGCCATACTCAAGAAACTGTGCCATTTAACTTGCCCACGATCTACGAGAAATATTCCAAGTTTCAAAAGATTCGGGCATGCTTCCAGTCGACTGGTTAAATGAAAACGTAACACCTATCTGATGTCCACCAGCCTGGGAATTACCGTTTAATCTGCGTATTTGTGTCTTCTGCAAGATACTCGAGCATATCATATGCAAACACCAACTAGAGCACCTAGAAAATAATAAGATATTAACCGCTCTACAAATGACTTCAGCTACTCATGTGAAGCACAGCTCCTGTCAACCATGCACGGCTAACTCAAGGCACACGACGCTGGAAAACAGACTGGTATGATTATACCCTCGACAAACGAAGTTTTGAGGGGGTATATTGGAGTCACCCTGAGGTCGGTCTGTCGGTCCGTCGGTCTGTCGGTCGGTCTGTCCTTTGCAATTTTCCTTGTCCGGAGCATCACTTGAAAAGTACTGGATGGAATTTCATCAAACGTCATACAATGGTAGAATATAATGAGAGGAAACGCAGTGTACAAGAAACATAACTCTATTCTTGCTAATTACAGAGTTATTGCCCTTTGATATTTTTTCTTGTCCGGAGCATAACTTGAAAAGTACTGGATGGAATTTCATCAAGCTTCATACAATGGTAAAATATAATGACAGAAAGTGCAGTGTACAGGAAACATAACTCTATTCTTGCTAATTACAGAGTTATTGCCCTTTGATATATTTCCCTTTGATATTTTTTCTTGTCCGGAGCATAACTTGAAAAGTACCGGATGGAATTTCATCAAGCTTCATACAATGGTAGAATATAATGAGAGGAAGTGCAGTGTACAGGAAACATAACTCTATTCTTGCTAATTACAGAGTTATTGCCCTTTGATATATTTCCCTTGTCCGGAGCATTACTTTTAAAGTACTGGATGGAATTTCATCAAACTTCATACAATGGTAGAATATAATGACAGGAAGTGCAGTGTACAAGAAACATAACTCTATTCTTGCTAATTACAGAGTTATTGCCCTTTGATATATTTCCCTTGTCCGGAGCATTACTTTTAAAGTACTGCTTGTCCGGAGCATAACTTGAAAAGTACCTGATGGAATTTCATCAAGCTTCATACAATGGTAGAATATAATGAGAGGAAGTGCAGTGTACAAGAAACATAACTCTATTCTTGCTAATTACAGAGTTATTGCCCTTTGATATATTTCCCTTGTCCGGAGCATTTATTTTAAAGTACTGGATGGAATTTCATCAAACTTCATACAATGGTAGAATATAATGACAGGAAGTGCAGTGTACAGGAAACATAACTCTATTCTTGCTAATTACAGAGTTATTGCCCTTTGATATATTTCCCTTGTCCGGAGCATTACTTTTAAAGTACTGGATGGAATTTCATCAAACTTCATACAATGGTAGAATATAATGACAGGAAGTGCAGTGTACAAGAAACATAACTCTATTCTTGCTAATTACAGAGTTATTGCCCTTTGATATATTTCCCTTGTCTGGTGCAGTACTTTTAAAGTACTTTTAAAGCCATTAGTGATAACAGTTTAATAAAGTTCATGAAAGAACCAAGTCGATGAATACATGGAGTTCGAGCAAAGCAGGTTCGATATTGTATTCCTAGTGCTCTTGTTTGTTTCTTATCCATAAAATTGTTGTCCCTCAACATAACTCGAAAAAGTATAACATTTATTGATTGCCATGAAAGCTTGTACACTGCACAATAATTAAAAAAACCGTTTTTAATTTTAACAAAACCATAAAAAAATTAACAATACAAAAAACTCAATCCATAACATTCTCTTTTATTAAGAATTATTTTTGTCTGGAGCATAACTTTAAAACTATTGGATATAATTTAATAAAACTTCATACAATGGTTAACCATTTTCTGTCATGGCGGCGTTCGGGGGTATTCATCACCTTCAGTGATAGGTCGAGTTATTCTTGACTTTTCCGAAGCTTTTGACACCGTCCCCCAGTCGAAACTACTACACAAACTACAGTTTCATCTATAAAAAAGGCGATCCTATACACGATAGACTGTGTCAATTTCTTACAAACAGATACATGCGAATCGTCGTAGAAGGAGAATACTCCAACCAAGTCACCGTCCACTCCGGTGTACCACAGGGGACTGTTCTAGGACCTTTACTATTCCTATGTCACATGAATGACCTGCCAGAAGCTGTAAAATCACAAGCTAGACTCTTTGTTGACGACTGCCTCCTTTACAGAACAATCACAAGACCACCCAACTCTACAACAATACCTCATAGCACTGAATACTGGGCCATAAACTGGGACATGAGATTTAATGTACAACAATGCTACGTCATTTCCATCGACAGTAAATATTCCCACTTCTACTCATTAGATTATCACATCCAACAACACGCTGGTAAGAATCCTTACCTTGGTATCATTTATCAGATTTAAGGTGAGATTCCCACATAACAAAAATCATCAAGAAAAACAATTCATCATTAAGCGTTCTAAAATCCATTAAAAACACTAACAATAATGTAGAAAATAAGCATATATAGAACTGGTAAAATCAACACTGGAGTACAGCTCCATAGTATGGGACCCGTATACTAAGGATGGAGTCGACAGAAGCAAGAAAGTCTAACGTCAGACAGCCATATTTCCCTTGCCAAGACTTTCTTACCCCAATCAGACAGAAACATAAAATTAAACTAAAACATTTAATGATTTTGTAATGTTTAACAAAACATTGTTGAAAGCCAATAACGAACAATCAAAGGTGTTTAAACCCAGTGCAATGTAAAGCTGATCAATTTAAATATTCATACTTGCCAAGAGCAGTTATTATAGATTGGAACCATCTGGACGATTTCACATGTGTTTGTCAAACCAACAGAGAGCTTCAAATCAGCGTTCAACTAGTGTTATTGACCCCCCCCCCCCCCCCACCCCAATCGGTTTCGCCGGATGGATGGAGGGTAAATCTACAGTCCGTCCGTCCGAAAAGATTACTCAAAAAGTATCAAGGCTTTGTTCGTGAAACTTTGTATGTGGATAGAGGGCAATAAGGAGGAAATGCAGGTCATTTTATTTTTCAGTCAGACATAATTATATAAAACTATATCTCCGTCGTCTGGAAATATCACTAAAAAAGTATCAAAGCTAGGTTTGTGAAACTTTGCATATGGATAGAGGGCAATAATGAGATACTGCGTTCTATAACTAATTTCCAGATTGCTATTTTTTATGTTTATTTTTTATGTTATGTGGGCGTTGAATTTCATTTTTTTGTCTATTGTTGCTCCTCCCGAATCGTTTTCTTTATTGGCATTAGTTACCTGTTCTAAGCAGTTACTTATATCTGTCATAAAATAATTTTCTATTCGATATGTTTAACCTATATGGAACCACTGTTTCAGCTACGTATGGAAGCTCATTTATAACTTAGATCAAGTGTTGGCCCATACTATACTTTAGCGTTCAGACTGAGCAATAAAAATACTAAGGAGAATCATTGTTGTCCAACGATGTCAGACGGAGCGTGTGCCAGTACTGATATACTTCGCTAAATTAACAACTAATGGCTTCCCATACCATATTGACAGTTAGAATTATCACAGAATCTGCAGAAAAAGCTACAGCTGTCTATGTTTGAGGAAAGTAAAGTGAAAGACGACTTTAGTGGATTGCATGACAGAATAGTTGCAGCACACAAATGATAGGACTGCCTTTAAAAAAAATATCGGATTAAAATGTGTGTGTGTGTGTGTGTGTGTGTGTGTGTGTGTGTGTGTGTTTACTGAAAAAGAGAGTTGAACACGTGATCAGTTTTAAACCAGATATTAAACTGTTATTTATTGTTCAATCAAACTATTTGTTTACATTCCCGTTTGTTGCCTCAATGCTTCACGCGCTAACATACCAACGTCGCGCGCGCACTGCCGGCAACGTCAACATCCGGTGCCGTTACTATTAGTTACATTTTGTAGCTTGATTGTTTCTCGTTTGAAAGAAAACACGCTCTCAAAAAAGTGAAAACATGGCATTATCGGAGATCGTCGCACATCTGGACTTTGTCCAACTCTTGTATGTATACTTTAATGAATTAATGGTCATAATAATTTAATGTTTTGTGTTATTTTTCATGTTAGATTAAGTACTTTTGTAGTTTCATATAAAGTCCGCGTGGGTGGGGTATTTTGTTTAAGTATCTATTTAATGCCAACAACGAAACAAGTTAAGCCTACTGGAACTTAACACAATATAGAACAGTGAAACAAGTTGAGCCTACAGGAACTTAACAAAATTTAAAACAGTGAAACAAATTAAGCCTACTGGAACTAACACAATATAGAACATTATACGTAAAACATTTCCGTTAAGTAATATTGATAATTAAAAGTGTTATACCCGTGGACGCCAGCAGCGAAACAAGTTAAACCTACTGGAACTAACACAATATAGAACATGATACGTAAAATATTTCTGTTAAGTAATATTGATAAATAAAAGTGTTATGCCCGTGGACCCAGAACATGCTCCTGGTGTGTAGGGATCAACACTAAGACATTTATTTACAGAAAATTGCATCCGTCAAGGGGAATAATAGGATTTGTAACCGTCTGTTAGCATTTATAAATACAATTTTCGTGGCATATATACACATAATAAGATTTATATTTATCAGCGGTTTTACTGTTGAATAAAACGATTTTTACAACACAATCTGATTTTTCAATAGGCGAAATCAATGCAAAATTTGTGTTGAAAAAATGTCAAACGTTTGGATACTAGTAGCTTGCAGCAACTGATGATTTTTTTGTGATAACACTTTCGGCATTTCTTAATTGTTGCATTTACCACATATTCATCAAGATTTAAAATTAATATATGCATATAGATCTATAAATTTATTTTTTTCCTTCAAAACTCTCATATTTTTTTATGTAGGTATATGCCAATATTTTTTTCAATGACTTTTGCCCACTTAAGTCTTCTGTTTTTGTGATATTTATAATAGTATTTAGCCGATTTTGAAAAAAAAAACAGATCATTTTATTTACCCCTAAAACAACTGCTCATCTGGTTGATAGGCAGTTTATATTTTTACTCCATATATGCTATTTAATATAAAAACCTTTGGTTGAAATAAGTGCACTAAACAGTAAATTTTAGGTGTCATTATATCTTATTATTCCAAAAGAGTTATATTTTTACTCATGTTTACATTCAGTTCATGATATAGTTCAGGTAAATGCTTTTTGAGACAGCGACTTAGACTACTCGGCCACGGAGGACTTTTTGTCCGAGAGAAGTGGGTGCTCAAATTAAACGTTGAATCAAAGTACTAAAAATTCTGAAAGGAGTTCGGTAATTGAATTAGAAAAAATGTGTTTTTATTTGTTGATAAGCAACATGTACTAGCAGTGAATACTGACAATTTCAACGTTGCTATTTTAAATAGAAATTTAATTAGAAAGTAATCAATACATACTGTACACATTAAAGGAGTAAACTAATCAATTAAAAATAACACAGCCTGTCTGGAGCATTGTATACTGATGCAAACATAGGCACATCTATGAAGTTGTCATTACAATGTTTTCAACCTCCGAATTACCCATTTCCAGGCGAAAATTCT
Source organism: Panopea generosa (assembly GCA_029582155.1). Lineage (NCBI taxonomy): Eukaryota > Metazoa > Mollusca > Bivalvia > Adapedonta > Hiatellidae > Panopea > Panopea generosa. Next base: position 28,212,867 of record CM055896.1, on the reverse strand, counting down.
ACCACAAACCCGCAAGTTGAAATAAAGTTAAATTTTCATCCCTTGAAGTATGCAGAAATATTACATGGGTGTTATTTATTCAATCAATCATTCAATTTATTTATTTTTCTTTATTACAATACTTTCATCAAATACATTTCTCTTAACTTCCACTGTGTCTATATTGTATTGGTAGAGGGTATCCCACTTTTAGCGAAGGAATCGCTCATTGTGTTAGCTCGAGTGCCAAATAATCTTGCAGCATATTCACCGTTCTCAAATCCGTTTCCTGGATATAACCAGTTCTGAGTATTGTTTTTGCGAAGTCATCTGGTTGAACTTAGGATTTAACCCGCGAACCCTGGCGTGAGTGGATAACACTCTTTGTACTACCGCCCCGCTCATTCAGGTATATTTCCACTACACCAGAGCGACTTAGGATTTAACCCGCGAACCCTGGCGTGAGTGGATAACACTCTTTGTACTACCGCCACGCTCATTCAGGTATATTTCCACTACACCAGAGCGACTTAGGATTTAACCCGCGAACCCTGGCGTGAGTGGATAACACTCTCTGTACTACCGCCACGCTCATTCAGGTATATTTCCACTACACCAGAGCGACTTAGGATTTAACCCGCGAACACTGGCGTGAGTGGATAACACTCTCTGTACTACCGCCCCGCTCATTCAGGTATATTTCCACTACACCAGAGTGACTTAGGATTTAACCCGCGAACCCTGGCGTGAGTGGATAACACTCTCTGTACTACCGCCCCGCTCATTCAGGTATATTTCCACTACACCAGAGCGACTTAGGATTTAACCCGCGAACCCTGGCGTGAGTGGATAACACTCTTTGTACTACCGCCCCGCTCATTCAGGTATATTTCCACTACACCAGAGCGACTTAGGATTTAACCCGCGAACCCTGGCGTGAGTGGATAACACTCTTTGTACTACCGCCCCGCTCATTCAGGTATATTTCCACTACACCAGAGCGACTTAGGATTAAACCCGCGAACCCTGGCGTGAGTGGATAACACTCTTTGTACTACCGCCCCGCTCATTCAGGTATATTTCCACTACACCAGAGCGACTTAGGATTTAACCCGTGAACCCTGGCGTGAGTGGATAACACTCTTTGTACTACCGCCACGCTCATTCAAGTATATTTCCACTACACCAGAGCGACTTAGGATTAAACCCGCGAACCCTGGCGTGAGTGGATAACACTCTTTGTACTACCGTCACGCTCATTCAGGTATATTTCCACTACACCAGAGCGACTTAGGATTTAACCCGTGAACCCTGGCGTGAGTGGATAACACTCTCTGTACTACCGCCACGCTCATTCAGGTATATTTCCACTACACCAGAGCGACTTAGGATTAAACCCGCGAACCCTGGCGTGAGTGGATAACACTCTTTGTACTACCGCCCCGCTCATTCAGGTATATTTCCACTACACCAGAGCGACTTAGGATTAAACCCGCGAACCCTGGCGTGAGTGGATAACACTCTTTGTACTACCGCCCCGCTCATTCAGGTATATTTCCACTACACCAGAGCGACTTAGGATTAAACCCGCGAACCCTGGCGTGAGTGGATAACACTCTTTGTACTACCGCCACGCTCATTCAGGTATATTTCCACTACACCAGAGCGACTTAGGATTTAACCCGCGAACCCTGGCGTGAGTGGATAACACTCTTTGTACTACCGCCACGCTCATTCAGGTATATTTCCACTACACCAGAGCGACTTAGGATTTAACCCGCGAACCCTGGCGTGAGTGGATAACACTCTTTGTACTACCGCCACGCTCATTCAGGTATATTTCCACTACACCAGAGCGACTTAGGATTTAACCCGCGAACCCTGGCGTGAGTGGATAACACTCTTTGTACTACCGCCACGCTCATTCAGGTATATTTCCACTACATCAACGCGACTTAGGATTTAACCCGCGAACCCTGGCGTGAGTGGATAACACTCTTTGTACTACCGCCCCGCTCATTCAGGTATATTTCCACTACACCAGAGCGACTTAGGATTTAACCCGCGAACCCTGGCGTGAGTGGATAACACTCTTTGTACTACCGCCACGCTCATTCAGGTATATTTCCACTACACCAGAGCGACTTAGGATTTAACCCGCGAACCCTGGCGTGAGTGGATAACACTCTTTGTACTACCGCCACGCTCATTCAGGTATATTTCCACTACACCAGAGCGACTTAGGATTTAACCCGCGAACCCTGGCGTGAGTGGATAACACTCTTTGTACTACCGCCACGCTCATTCAGGTAAATTTCCACTACACCAGAGCGACTTAGGATTTAACCCGCGAACCCTGGCGTGAGTGGATAACACTCTTTGTACTACCGCCCCGCTCATTCAGGTATATTTCCACTACACCAGAGCGACTTAGGATTAAACCCGCGAACCCTGGCGTGAGTGGATAACACTCTTTGTACTACCGCCACGCTCATTCAGGTATATTTCCACTACACCAGAGCGACTTAGGATTTAACCCGCGAACCCTGGCGTGAGTGGATAACACTCTTTGTACTACCGCCACGCTCATTCAGGTATATTTCCACTACACCAGAGCGACTTAGGATTTAACCCGCGAACCCTGGCGTGAGTGGATAACACTCTTTGTACTACCGCCACGCTCATTCAGGTATATTTCCACTACACCAGAGCGACTTAGGATTTAACCCGCGAACCCTGGCGTGAGTGGATAACACTCTTTGTACTACCGCCCCGCTCATTCAGGTATATTTCCACTACACCAGAGCGACTTAGGATTTAACCCGCGAACCCTGGCGTGAGTGGATAACACTCTTTGTACTACCGCCACGCTCATTCAGGTATATTTCCACTACACCAGAGCGACTTAGGATTTAACCCGCGAACCCTGGCGTGAGTGGATAACACTCTTTGTACTACCGCCACGCTCATTCAGGTATATTTCCACTACACCAGAGCGACTTAGGATTTAACCCGCGAACCCTGGCGTGAGTGGATAACACTCTTTGTACTACCGCCCCGCTCATTCAGGTATATTTCCACTACACGAGAGCGACTTTTTAAAACTCACAGACCGAGATTTCAGAAATTTTGTCTGAATCAATCAAAGAAAAAGTTCTTAACTTTCAAGCCGGGCTCGATTAGCTCAGTCGGTAGCATATCTGACTATCAATCCAGGGGTTGTAACGCCGAATTCCCGCCCGGCCACAGTCTCTGTGATGATAAACATACGACAGTGCGTCTTTAATATTGTCATTCGACTCTCATCGTCGATTTTTGAAAGTGCGAAAGTTACTAGTATTAGTTTCTTGCGTAGATAGGTTTGCTCGAGTACTGGTTAACCTTCCTGTATCCCAGGAAAGAGTGGTCAGGTGAACTGATCGTCTGGCATAAAAATGACAATTAATATTCAAATTTATCTTAACTTTTAATGTACATGTATATTTCAGGATAGTGCCTTTGTTGATACTTGTTGCTGTCGGATTTGTGTAAGTACAAAAGCAAATAATCACTTTCCCTAAAATAGAATAATGAAATGACAGTTCTTATTTTAAATTAAACGTGTTATTTACCATTGAAATGTGAAACTCAGCATCTCAATAAACTAGACGACCGCTCAGTGCTTTATGAAGACATTTTCTATGGTTAAGATCACGACGACCAACCAACCTGCTAATCAAGAATATGATTATTTAACGATAATTGTGGTTTGCACAAAAAGAAGTTGTGCGTATCTCTTTTATTGTTTGTTATGAACTGTCGAGATTTTTAATGATTTATATTTGATAAATTCACTATTTGAAATAGTGAAATTATGAGGTATGATTTTTCAGTTATAAAATAAGTTTCAAAACAGAGACATGTTAATCGCTCCATTGGAGCAAAAAGGTACCAAAAGCCTTCATATTTCATATGCACTTAGTACATTACTGCTCTAATGGGACGATCGTCCCCACAGTGCAATAAAGTACCAAGTGTTTATGAAATAAGAAGGCACCTTCTACCATTTTGCATCATTGGGGCGGTATAAAAATGTAATTTAGTCACTGTTCAATTGACTCGCTAACACTGAACATTATAATTCAACACTTATTCTCTATTTAAATATATTTTATATATTGATTTTTTTGGCAATGCTAGCAAAGTACTTTTTCGATTAAAACACTGATACTTTAAATGGACTTCGCCATTGCCACACTCTTTGTATAAATACGTGTTCTAAACACTCTCGTACTTTCGATTAGCAGGTAAGTCGCTGGTACGGGTAATATCCCAACGTCACTGGTATAGTCAAAGTGCGCAGCACCGTCTCATCAGTGTGTGCTATGGCGCAACTAGTCCTTCAAGCTGGAGATACTGTTAACAGTAGTAATACGTATAGCGGTCTAACGAGAAAAACAGTAACTACATCTCTTTTTAACCATCAAGTTTTCATGAAGTTAATTGGCCTAGAAGAGTACATCAAATTTTGTGCACAATTTGGAATAATTTCTTGTCTATATAGATGCCATGAGGGTAGTTTGGTGGGAATTGTGATCATGGTAAGGTCGTCCTCCCAATTCTGCACCCTGGTTATTTCTTACACACTGTCTTTATGATATAACTTGACATGTGCGTCAATATTTCCCTTAAATACACATGTTATACGACTGTTCTTTCTCTCTTTTTTCTATAGCGCCTGTGGTAGATTCAAGATTTTCTTCTCTGATCGCCGTGGCAAACATTCACCCGCCACAGTGATCAAAGGTGACTTTCTATTCTATTTTACATATCTCACTTTTTATCTTATTTCTCTTTGCTACATATCTACCAGTTCTACCAATATTAGAATCTACTTTGTATACTGATGTAGAATGAGTCTTATGGCTAAATGTGCATGCGTCTTGCTATCATAAATATAAACAGCCATAACATATACATATACAATGTTTGCGAAAAGCGGGAGACACTAATTTGTGTCTGTCCGTCCGTCACAATTTGGTTTCCGTGCAATAACTTATGAATGCTTGAATAAAATCTTTTGAAATTTTAATACAATGTTTCTAATGACAAAACACCGGCTAAGTTCGATTTAAGATGTTTTCTTACAACTTAGACCAATCACGCTCAAGTCTTCCTGACGCTCCACATAATTCTGGGTTATTAAATAGCTCTGTTTTAATGCAATGTTTACCAAATAAAATGGGATTGTTTCAGTTCAGTTCCAATTGCCCGATGTATGTAAGAATTATGAAACATATCTCGTTATGATATGATTGTGCCCTTGTTATTATCTAATTGTTAAATACACATGTATACATAATGCAAGCATTCAAGAATTATTGTTATTTTAAAACAATGATAAGACTATTAGGCATACTTGTCATCCACAGGTAACGGTCACCATAATGCACAGCAAACTTGTAACACACAACATGAACGATCTATGATTATGTCCTCTGTGACTAACATTGTACATATAGCGCGAAGACAGCGGGTGATACAGTCATCCGAAAAGTATTAAAAATAAAATTCGATTTATTTATTGATTTAAAAAGAACGAAAATATATAATCACAAAATGTAACTATAAAATATTTAATTTCTAATTCAAAAGAGAACAAAAACATCCAAACCAAGCTGTTTCTTTTGACATCCTAATCATACAAAATGTGTTTATTGGTTCAGGAGGTCAAAATCAAATATAATATTATTTATATAATAAATAATCGTATACATTTACATCAAAAATTGTTCGTTCATTCATTCACTCAGTCTTGATAATACTGTTTTAACATTTTCTGTTTTCAGGAGTGTCTGAATCTGTCCCGGAAGCGTTTATCCGCTACAGATCTGGTAAGTATGCTGTTGACACTGACCGTGACCATGACATTGACAACAGACGAACATTCACACAAGAACTTGACGACGGTTTGCAGGAAGACTTGAACACAGTCATTCAGAGGTTTAGTAGACTGAGTTTGAACAATGATAAAAAGTTTTTTAAGTATGATAAAAGTGTTTTTCAGGATGAGATTGATGAATTGGCAAAACGGTTAGAAAGACTCCGTCTGACTGAAAAAGAAGAGGTAAACTGGTGTCCTCTGGAAGAAGTTGTTATAGACTACAGGTGTGTAACTGACAGACGAAGGAAGGAAGCCAGACAGAATGTAAGGCGGATGCTACGTGAACGCGAGAAGAAAGCGAGGATGGCGGTGCAGAAGGCAGAGGAAGAGAGATGGGCTAGGGCTGAGGAGTTAGAGAGACAGAGAGTGTTGAAAGCTAAAGAAGAGAGGGAAAAGAAAGATCTGATGATGCAGGTCACAGGTAAGGGTCTACAGTTGCTCCAGTGCAGACGAAAGAGGGAGCAGATGAGAAGTTACAACTGCCTGCGTATACTTCTGCACAAGAGTCAGAGTGGGGATCCATGGATGAAGCCCTACCTTAGGGCGTTTGAGTAAAGTAACAGTTTTGTTAGTCTGCTGCATCCATGTTCTTTTACAGTTAAATAGAAATAGCGTTGTTAATTGATTCTGTTATACGGTTTAAAGGTTAATATTTTCAGAAACAAGTTAACTGTCATGGAAAAAAGATTTCCTGTGTATACAGTAATTTTGCCTTACAGGTATTCTGATAAAAAAACGGTATTGCGATTGGTGAATGGGCTGTACATTCATATTTTCCTCAAACTTCAGTTGGCATTGGGTTCTGTTGTGGCAAGGTGGTATCAGGGGGCGTCTCAAGATCACTTTACATTCACCGCTGAAGTTGTTGGTTGTCAGTTACGTTTGAATGAAGTGAGGTCTTTTCAGTTGCTTTCTGAGGTATTCCTTTACAAAATGAATCTGAATGCCATATATGACCTGTAATGTGTTAAAATGTAAATGTGTTAGACTACCAGTCAGCTGGTGTTGTTCTAATAGTATAAGGTATGTTATAGCTCATAGCAGTGACTTGGATTGATTTCATTCATGGACAGTTTCTAACTGTTTCATATTTTCAATTTCAGATTGATGATATTAATGCAGATTTTATCGTTATTTCATAACTTAATGGTGTCTCAAATTGATTTCATTAATAAACATTTTCTAGTTGTTTCACAGTTGACATCGGTCCAAGGCTGGTTATAAGAATGCAGATTGTCTAGATGAGCTAACAACAGTCTGTAATTGATGACATTAATGCAGGTTTTCTTTATGCTAGTTTTCTACTTTCTTGCACGGTTATAGTTTGCATGAGTACATCAGATTGTTGCCATATGCTAGTTTTCTACTTTCTTGTACTGTTATAGTTTGCACGAGTACATCAGATTGTTGCCATATGCTAGTTTTCTACTTTCTTGTACTGTTATAGTTTGCACGAGTACATCAGATTGTTGCCTTATGCTATTTTTCTACTTTCTTGTACTGTTATAGTTTGCACGAGTACATCAGATTGTTGCCTTATGCTATTTTTCTACTTTCTTGTACTGTTATAGTTTGCATGAGTACATCAGATTGGTGCCTTATGCTAGTTTTCTACTTTCTTGTACTGTTATAGTTTGCATGAGTACATCAGATTGGTGACTTTATGCTAGTTTTCTACTTTCTTGCCCAGTTATAGTTTACATGAGTACATCAGATTGGTGCCTTATGCTAGTCTTCTACTTTCATATACTGTTATATTTTGCATGAGTAAATCAGATTGGTTGTTTTATGCTAGTTTTCTACTTTCTTGCCCAGTTATAGTTTGCATGAGTACATCAGATTGGTGCCTTATGTTAGTTTTCTACTTTCTTGTACTGTTATAGTTTACATCAGATTGGTTGTTTTATGCTAGTTTTCTACTTTCTTGCACTGTGATAGTTTACATCATATTGGTGACAATATGTTAGTTTTATACTTTCTTGCACTTTTATAGTTTACATCATATTGGTGACATTATGCTAGTTTTCTACTTTCTTGTAATGTTATAGTTTACATATTGGTTTATCAGATTGGTTGTTTTATGCTAGTTTTCTACGTTCTAATATTTTTATAGTTTACATCATATTGGTGAATTAACTCAGATGGCAGATAAATTGTCAGTTTTCGAGTTGTTTAATATATATACAGGATAGACTCTGATGGAACGATAATGTTAGTTTTTGAATTGTTTAATACATTTATACAAGATTGACTCAGACGGAACGATTATGTTAGTTTTCGAGTTGTTTAATTTATTTATACAGGATTGACTCGATGGAAGGTATAATGTTTGTTTTCCAGTTGTTAATTACATTTATAGAGGATTATCTCAGGTGGACGGTATGATGTTAGTTTTCGAGTTATTAAAACATTTATACAGGATTTACTCAGATAGAAGGTATAATGTTAGTTTTCGAGTTGTTCAATACATTTATACAGGATTTACTCAGATGGAAGGTATAATGTTAGTTTTCGAATTGTTTAATACATTTATACAGGAACGACTCTGTTGGAAGGTATAATGTTAGTTTTCGAGTTATTTAATACATTTATACAGGATTTACTCAGATGAAATGTATAATGTTAGTTTTCGAATTGTTTAATACTTAATACAGGATTGACTCAGATGGAAAGTATAATGTTAGTTTTCGAGTTGTTTAATACATTTATACAGGCCTGACTCAGATGGAAAGTATTATATAAGTTTTTGAATTGTTTAATACATTTATACAGGATTGACTCAGATGGAATGTATTATGTTAGTTTTCGAGTTCTTTGGTATATTTATACAGGATTGACTCAGACTGAATGTATTATGTTAGTTTTCGAGTTGTTTGATATATTTATACAGGCCTGACTCAGATGGAAGATATAATGTTAGTTTTCGAGTTGTTTGATATATTTATACAGGATTGACTCAGATGGAAGATATACTGTTAGTTTTCCAGTTGTTTGATATATTTATACAGGATTGACTCAGATGGAAGTTATAATTTAGTTATCGAGTTGTTAAATACATTTATACAGGCCTGAGTCAGATGGAAGGTATAATGTTAGTTTTCGAATTGTTTAATATATTTACACAGGATTTACTCAGATGGAAGGTATAATGTTAGTTTTCGAATTGTTTAATATATTTACACAGGATTTACTCAGATGGAAGGTATAATGTTAGTTTTTTTTAATTGATTAATACAGTTATGCAGGATTGGCTCAGATGGAAGATATACTGTTAGTTTTCCAGTTGTTTGATATATTTATACAGGATTGACTCAGATGGAAGATATACTGTTAGTTTTCCAGTTGTTTGATATATTTATACAGGATTGACTCAGATGGTAGATATAATGTTAGTTTTCGAGTTGTTCAATACATTTATACAGGATTGACTCGATGGAAGGTATAGTGTTAGTTTTCGATTTGTTTAATACATTTATACAGGATTTACTCAGTTGAAAGATATACTGATATTTTTCGAGTTGTTTAATACATTCATGCAGGATTGACTCGATGGAAGGTATAATGTTAGTTTTCAAGTTGTTTAATATATTCATACAAGATTGACTCGGATGGAAGGTAAGATGTCAGTTTTCGAGTAACTGTTGTTTAATATATTGATACAGGATTGACTCGGATGGAAGGTATAATGTTAGTTTTTGAGTTGTTTAATATATTTATACAGGATTTACTCAGATGGATGGTATAATGTTTGTTTTCGAAATATAATGTTAGTTTTTGAGTTGTTTAATACATTTATACAGGATTGACTCGGATGGATGGTATAATGTTTGTTTTCGAAATATAATGTTAGTTTTCGAGTTGTTTAATACATTTATACAGGATTGACTCGGATGGATGGTATAATGTTTGTTTTCGAAATATAATGTTAGTTTTCGAGTTGTTTAATACATTCATAAAAGATTTACTCGGATGGAAAATATACAGTTAGTTTTCGAGTTGTTTAATACATTTATACAGGAACGACTCTGTTGGAAGGTATAATGTTAGTTTTTGAATTGTTTAATACATTTATTCAGGATTATTCTCAGATGGATGGTATAATGTTTGTTTTTGAAACATAATGTTAGTTTTTTAATTGTTTAATACATTTATACAGGATTTTGTCAGATGGAAGGTATAATGTTAGTTTTCGAGTTGTTCAATACATTTATACAGGATTTTGTCAGATGGAAGGTATAATGTTTGTTTTTGAAACATAATGTTAGTTTTTTAATTGTTTAATACATTTATACAGGATTTTGTCAGATGAAATGTATAATGTTAGTTTTTGAATTGTTTAATACATTTATACAGGAACGACTCTGTTGGAAGGTATAATGTTAGTTTTCGAGTTATTTAATACATTTATACAGGATTTACTCAGATGAAATGTATAATGTTAGTTTTCGAATTGTTTAATACTTTATACAGGATTGACTCAGATGGAAGGTATTATGTTAGTTTTCGAGTTGTTTAATACATTTATACAGGTCTGACTCAGATGGAAAGTATAATGCTAGTTTTCGAATTGTTTAATACATTTATACAGGATTGACTCAGATGGAAGGAATAATGTTAGTTTTCGAATTGTTTAATACATTTATACAGGATTGACTCAGATGGAAGGTATAATGTTAGTTTTCGAATTGTTTAATACATTTATACAGGAACGATTTGTTGGAAGGTATAATGTTAGTTTTCGAGTTATTTAATACATTTATACAGGATTTACTCAGATGAAATGTATAATGTTAGTTTTCGAATTATTTAATACTTAAAACAGGATTGACTCAGATGGAAGGTATTATGCTAGTTTTCGAGTTATTTAATACATTTATACAGGATTTACTCAGATGAAATGTATAATGTTAGTTTTCGAATTGTTTAATACTTTATACAGGATTGACTCAGATGAAAGGTATTATGCTAGTTTTCGAGTTGTTTAATACATTTATACAGGCCTGACTCAGATGGAAGGAATAATGTAAGATTTTGAATTGTTTAATACATGATTGAGTCAGATGGAAGGTATTATGTTAGTTTTCGAGTTGTTCAATACATTCACACAGGCCTGACTCAGATGGAATGTATAATGTAAGATTTTGAATTGTTTAATACATGATTGAGTCAGATGGAAGGTATAATGTTTGTTTTCGAGTTGTTTAATACATTTATACAGGATTGACTCAGATGGAAAGTATAATGTTAGTTTTCGAGTTGTTTAAGACATATATACAGGCCTGACTCAGATGGAAGATATAATGTTAGTTTTTTTAATTGATTAATACAGTTATAGATGATTGACTCAGATGGAAGGTATAATATTAGTTTTTTTAATTGATTAATACAGTTATAGAGGATTGACTAAGATGGAAGGTATACTGTTAGTTTTCAAGTTGTGTAATACATTTATACAGGATTGACTCAGATTGAAGATAAAATGTTAGTTTTCAAGTTGTGTAATACATTTATACAGGCCTGACTCAGATGGAAGGAATAATGTAAGATTTTGAATTGTTTAATACATGATTGAGTCAGATGGAAGGTATTATGTTAGTTTTCGAGTTGTTCAATACATTCACACAGGCCTGACTCAGATGGAATGTATAATGTAAGATTTTGAATTGTTTAATACATGATTGAGTCAGATGGAAGGTATAATGTTTGTTTTCGAGTTGTTTAATACATTTATACAGGATTGACTGAGATGGAAAGTATAATGTTAGTTTTCGAGTTGTTTAAGACATATATACAGGCCTGACTCAGATGGAAGATATAATGTTAGTTTTTTTAATTGATTAATACAGTTATAGAGGATTGACTCAGATGGAAGGTATAATATTAGTTTTTTTAATTGATTAATACAGTTATACAGGATTGACTCGGATGGATGGTATAATGTTTGTTTTCGAAATATAATGTTAGTTTTCGAGTTGTTTAATACATTTATACAGGATTGACTCGGATGGACGGTATAATGTTTGTTTTCGAAATATAATGTTAGTTTTCGAGTTGTTTAATACATTTATAAAAGATTTACTCGGATGGAAAATATACAGTTAGTTTTCGAGTTGTTTAATACATTTATACAGGAACGACTCTGTTGGAAGGTATAATGTTAGTTTTTGAATTGTTTAATACATTTATTCAGGATTATTCTCAGATGGATGGTATAATGTTTGTTTTTGAAACATAATGTTAGTTTTTTAATTGTTTAATACATTTATACAGGATTTTGTCAGATGGAAGGTATAATGTTTGTTTTTGAAACATAATGTTAGTTTTTTAATTGTTTAATACATTTATACAGGATTTTGTCAGATGAAATGTATAATGTTAGTTTTTGAATTGTTTAATACATTTATACAGGAAAGACTCTGTTGGAAGGTATAATGTTAGTTTTCGAGTTATTTAATACATTTATACAGGATTTACTCAGATGAAATGTATAATGTTAGTTTTCGAATTGTTTAATACTTTATACAGGATTGACTCAGATGGAAGGTATTATGTTAGTTTTCGAGTTGTTTAATACATTTATACAGGTCTGACTCAGATGGAAAGTATAATGCTAGTTTTCGATTTTTTTTATACATATATACAGGATTGACTCAGATGGAAGGTATAATGTTAGTTTTCGAATTGTTTAATACATTTATACAGGATTGACTCAGATGGAAGGTATAATGTTAGTTTTCGAATTGTTTAATACATTTATACAGGAACGACTCTGTTGGAAGGTATAATGTTAGTTTTCGAGTTATTTAATACATTTATACAGGATTTACTCAGATGAAATGTATAATGTTAGTTTTCGAATTGTTTAATACTTAATACAGGATTGACTCAGATGGAAGGTATTATGCTAGTTTTCGAGTTATTTAATACATTTATACAGAATTTACTCAGATGAAATGTATAATGTTAGTTTTCGAATTGTTTAATACTTTATACAGGATTGACTCAGATGAAAGGTATTATGCTAGTTTTCGAGTTGTTTAATACATTTATACAGGCCTGACTCAGATGGAAGGAATAATGTAAGATTTTGAATTGTTTAATACATGATTGAGTCAGATGGAAGGTATTATGTTAGTTTTCGAGTTGTTCAATACATTCACACAGGCCTGACTCAGATGGAATGTATAATGTAAGATTTTGAATTGTTTAATACATGATTGAGTCAGATGGAAGGTATAATGTTTGTTTTCGAGTTGTTTAATACATTTATACAGGATTGACTCAGATGGAAAGTATAATGTTAGTTTTCGAGTTGTTTAAGACATATATACAGGCCTGACTCAGATGGAAGATATAATGTTAGTTTTTTTAATTGATTAATACAGTTATAGAGGATTGACTCAGATGGAAGGTATAATATTAGTTTTTTTAATTGATTAATACGGTTATAGAGGATTGACTCAGATGGAAGGTATAATGTTTGTTTTCCAGTTGTTAAATACATTAATATAGGATTGACTCAGATGGAAGGTATACTGTTACTTTTCGATTTGTTTAATACATTTATACAGTATTGAATCGGATGGAAGGTAAAATGTCAGTTTTCGAGTTGTTTAATACATTTATACAGGGTTGACTAGGATGGAAGGTATACTGTTAGTTTTCAAGTTGTGTAATACATTTATACAGGATTGACTCAGATTGAAGATAAAATGTTAGTTTTCGAGTTGTTCAATACATTTATACAAGATTGTCTCAGATGGAAGGTATAATGTTAGTTTTCGATTTGTTTAATACATTTGTACAGGATTTACTCACTTGGAAGATATACTGATATTTTTCGAGTTGTTTAATACATTCATACAGGATTGACTCGACGGAAGGTATACTGTTAGTTTTCGAGTTGTTTAATATATTCATACAAGATTGACTCGGATGGAAGGTAAGATGTCAGTTTTCGAGTAACTGTTGTTTAATATATTGATACAGGATTGACTCGGATGGAAGGTATAATGTTAGTTTTCGAGTTGTTTAATATATTTATACAGGATTTACTCAGATGGATGGTATAATGTTTGTTTTCGAAATATAATGTTAGTTTTCGAGTTGTTTAATACATTTATACAGGATTGACTTGGAAGGATGGTATAATGTTTGTTTTCGAAATATAATGTTAGTTTTCGAATTGTTTAATACATTTATACAGGATTTTCTCGGATGGATGGTATAATGTTAGTTTTCGAAATATAATGTTAGTTTTCGAGTTGTTTAATACATTTATACAAGATTGACTCGGATGGATGGTATACTGTTTGTTTTCGAAATATAATGTTAGTTTTCGAGTTGTTTAATACATTTATACAGGATTGACTCGGATGGATGGTATAATGTTTGTTTTCGAAATATAATGTTAGTTTTCGAGTTGTTTAATACATTGATACAGGATTTACTCGGATGGAAAATTTACTGTTAGTTTTCGAGTTGTTAAATACATTTATACAGGAACGACTCTTTTGGAAGGTATAATGTTAGTTTTTGAATTGTTTAATACATTTATACAGGATTTTGTCAGATGGAAGGTATAATGTTAGTTTTCGAGTTGTTCAATATTTTTATACAGGATTTTGTCAGATGGAAGGTATAATGTTAGTTTTCGAGTTATTTAATACATTTATACAGGATTTACTCAGATGAAATGTATAATGTTAGTTTTCGAATTGTTTAATACTTTATACAGGATTGACTCAGATGGAAGGTATAATATTTGTTTTTAAAATATAATGTTAGTTTTCGAGTTGTTTAATACATTTATACTGGCCTGACTCAGATGGAATGTATAACGTTAGTTTTCGACTTGTTTAATAAATTGATACATGATTTACTCAGATGGAAGGTATACTGTTTGTTTTCGAAATATATTGTTAGTTTTCCTGTTGTTTAATACTTTATACAGGATTGACTAAGATGGAAGATATAATGTTAGTTTACGAGTTGTTTAATACATTTATACAGGCTTGACTCAGATGGAATGTATAATGTTAGTTTTCGAATTGTTTAATGCATTGATACAGGATTGACTCAGATGGAATGTATAATGTTAGTTTTCGAGTTGTTTAATGTATTGATACAGGATTGACTCAGATGGAATGTATAATGTTAGTTTTCCAGTTGTTTAATGCATTGATACAGGATTGACTCAGATGGAATGTATAATGTTAGTTTTCCAGTTGTTTAAAGCATTGATACAGGATTTACTGAGATGGAATGTATAATGTTAGTTTTCCAGTTGTTTTATACATTTAACATATACCGGATTGACTCAAATTGAATATATATCGTTGTTTTCTGTGTTATTTAAATACATTGACACATGATAAGTTCAGATGAATGTTATGCTGCCAGTTTTTACGTTGTGTCCTACAGTTGTACCGCATTGATACAAACTGAAGGTATGGTGTTTCTTATATCATTTTATAAATTTAGTAGCATTGACTCAAATGAAAGGTGTGATTTTATCATTTTATCATGTATACTTTATTGGCTCTATGGAAGGTGTGATTTGTTGGTTTGCAATTTCTTTTTATACAAAACATATTACAAAACGGATTGACCTAAACGGAATGTATAATATTAGTTTTAAGTTAGTGTATACATGTATGCAACATTGACTCAAGTGGAAAGGTTGGTGTATATGTATTATATTAGTTTTATAATGCTTTATGTTTATTTACTTCATGTATATGGATTTAAATAAGAGGCAAGGCCCTTTTTGCTTTTCTTTTAGATGTCTAGTACTTTTATGTACATCATTGACTCAAATGGAAGGTATGCTATTTGTTTTACTTTTGCTTTGTATATATACACTGCATTGGCTTAAATGGAAGGAATATACTATTGGCTTTACTTTTGTTATATATATTTATAATGCACTTTCTCAGATAGAAGTATTACTTTTGTTGTGTGTTTTTTTTTTGTTTTATACATTTACACTGCATTGATATACTACTGTTTTCTTTTGTTTTATAATTAACACTGCGTTGGCTCAAATGGAAGGTAGACTATTGGATTTGCTTTTGTTTGAACATAAAAGTTTTATACTGAATTGACGCTAGTGGAAAGTACAACGTAAGTATTTTTACATTTAAACACAGTTCTGCATTGATTCGTGGATTTGTTTTCACTTGTTTCATTTTACGGTCTCAATATACCGTCTGTTTTACAGGTGGTGTATATGCTTAAATTGTGCCTCGATTTTAACGAATTAAATGTAGGTGGAAGGATCAAACGTTGTTCCAGTTGCTATATTATATTTCAAAATACTATCTCAGAATATCCTATATTTATATAGAATAATTAAACGTTAAAGCATTGATAATCCAAAAGCCTTTGTTGATTCTGTTCTTGTATTTCATTTAAGCTGCGATTGAAGACTAACTTTTTGAAGGCTGTACCCAAGTTTGATTCATTGCCTTGGTGCGACGATCAACCTTCCTGATCTAGTGGATTAGCAAACTGATAGATAGCATACTTAAAAGTTGAATATTGTTCGCATATAAACAGTTATATATGCTTCGTTATTCATTAAGATCTATAGAATTTCATTATACGTATTATAACTTTTTGGTATTCTCAATAGATTGATAAATATAAGTTTCCTTATTCATTAAGATGTATGGGTTTCGCTCTTGGAGATATCAATTTAAATTGTCCAGTGATCGTTGTCCGGTGTTCTCAATACGTTGATAAATATAAGTAAGATTTATTGTGTTTTATTCTTAGTGATGTCCATTTTATACACGAATGTTGTCTGGTATTTTCCATGCCTTGATTCTGCTGCACTAGTTTAATGGTTTACGTTGTTCTATCGTAAACAAGTTTTAAGTTATTGATAACATGATTATGTACAATCATGCTAATGTTTGAACATGTATTTCTAGGTTACAGTGTGTGTTCTTGTCTGCTACTCCATCTACAAGGAACTTTAACCTGTGGGCGGTCAACCGTCTTGCTTTAACGCTGGACAAAATGTGCTTTCTGGAACGTTGAACACTAGTTTACACTAAATACATGACGACATTGACACCGACTGGTCTACTGCATATAGTTTTCGTTTTTTATTTTGTTAAATATTGTTGTATATATTCAGTTAATTTATTTTCAATTCATTTCCTGCTATCATGATCTATGTACATATTTTGATTCTATGTATGATATTATAAAAAAACAAAAAACAGTGCATATAATAAAATACGTTTTTATTGGTAATAATTATTTTTTGGAGCCGTTTCTGTTTATAAATGGCATTTAGATCTCACAACAGTTGTTGGACCTTAGCACGTTTAGTTAAAATTTTGGTCATTTATAACAAGTTTACTTACAATTTCAACCATTCGTTAACAAGTTTTCTTACAATTTCAACCATTCGTTAACACGTTTACTTACAATTTCGACCATTTGTTAACACGTTTATCTAAAATGTTTGACCATTTGTTAACACGTTTATCTAAAATGTTTGACCATTTGTTAACACGTTTATCTACAATTTTGACCATTTAACACATCTGTTTGTGCATTTTGAGAAACTTTTCATAAAAATAATAAATTAGCACTAAGTTTTCATTTGGTGTTGTTATTTCTTTACGTCATACATTAATATATAAAGGTCCAACATAATTTAATAAAAATACCCATCTGTCATGTGACAAGTTTAACGCCCTTTTCAAACCATCACAGGTTATATATATATACAACCAGTTGTATTGGTGAAAGAATACTCCAGTTGTATGGGTTATATATACACACAACCAGTTGTATCGGTGAAAGAATACTCCAGTTGTATGGGTCTTAGTAGAAAAATAACATACTTCCGCAATTAACAGGCAAACATCCTCAAACTTTGTTGGTTATTTGGCCGGACTGGGCTACAATCCGTGGTGAGTGGTTAGTACTATTGGGACGCCACCTTCACAACTCGAACATGAAGGACTGCTTGGCATAAAGAATTATTCATTACTTACTCTTCAAACACAGAATTCTATAACAGTTAAAATAAATTGCATTTCTACTCGCCCACACATTCACAAACTAACAAGGAGATATATTATTTGAACGCATAAAAAATCTACACAAACCTATGGTATTGTGGTAGAGATTGAAACCCATGATAGTTGAGTCGTATGTTCAAATGTCACTTTGATATTAAAAGGTTTTAAAAAGGAAAGATTCTACTCAGGAGGTCGTCGATTGTGATTTGTTTTGAATATATGTGTAAGACATTTGAACCTATTCCACGTCTAACAATGGGAAAACAATAAAAACAGTTTTCTCCATACACAAGCGGAGCGAGGTTCATCAATGTACTCAAAAATTATCCTATGTATGGTGTTTAGCGCCTTTTTTGAAGAGTTCAAATTCCAGTTTCATTAGACTTCCTCAGCTGAGTTTCCTCAACTCAAATTATTAAAATAATGTAACTTTATTCACATCAACATAATTAATGTTACCATTTACCAGTGAATGAAGATGTGTTGTGATTTCAATTCCGTGTAGTTTTTTTTATGTGTACTAATTTCAAGAAATTGAGATTTTTAAGTTGAGGAAAATCTCATCTTGAGATATTTAGTGAAACCGGCTACAATTATTTACCTAATCGTCGTTCATGGGATCCGTTATTTAAAGTGGTTATCCAGTATATTTGCAAGACTACTTCCCCACATAGTCAGAGGTGAGAGAGTGGTTATCCAATACAACACACACCTTATCTTTGCAAGACTACTTCCCCACATAGTCAGATGTGAGAGAGTGATTATCCAGTACCACACCCACCTTAGCTTTGCAAGACTACTTCCCCACATAGTCAGAGGTGAGAGAGTGGTTATCCAGTACCACACACACCTTATCTTTGCAAGACTTCTTCCCCACATAGTCAGGTGACAGAGTGGTTATCCAATACAACACACACCTTATCTTTGCAAGACTACTTCCCCACATAGTCATAGGTGAGAGAGTGGTTATCCAATACAACACACACCTTATCTTTGCAAGACTACTTCCCCATATAGTCAGAGGTGAGAGAGTGGTTATCCAGTACCACACACACCTTATCTTTGCAAGACTACTTCCCAACATAGTCAGAGGTGAGAGAGTGGTTATCCAGTACCACACACACCTTATCTTTGCAAGACTACTTCCCCACATAGTCAGAGGTGAGAGAGTGGTTGTCCAATACAACAAACACCTTATCTTTGCAAGACTACTTCCCCACGTAGTCAGAGGTGAGAGAGTGGTTATCCAATACAACACACACCTTATCTTTGCAAGTTACTGACTACTTCCCCACATAGAGGTGAGAGAGTGGTTATCCAATACAACACACACCTTATCTTTGCAAGACTACTTCCCCACATAGTCAGAGGTGAGAGAGTGGTTATCCAGTACCACACACACCTTATCTT
This sequence comes from Panopea generosa, assembly GCA_029582155.1. NCBI lineage: Eukaryota > Metazoa > Mollusca > Bivalvia > Adapedonta > Hiatellidae > Panopea > Panopea generosa. The sequence continues at coordinate 28,193,511 of CM055896.1, read as the reverse complement.
TGCAAAACTACTTCCCCACATAGTCAGAGGTGAGAGAGTGGTTATCCAGTACCACACACACCTTATCTTTGCAAGACTACTTCCCCACATAGTCAGAGGTGAGAGAGTGGTTATCAAGTACCACACACACCTTATCTTTGTAAGACTACTTTCCCACATAGTCAGAGGTGAGAGAGTGGATATCCAATACAACACACACCTTATCTTTGCAAGACTACTTCCCCACATAGTCAGATGTGAGAGAGTGATTATCCAGTACCACACCCACCTTAGCTTTGCAAGACTACTTCCCCACATAGTCAGAGGTGAGAGAGTGGTTATCCAGTACCACACACACCTTATCTTTGCAAGACTACTTCCCCACATAGTCAGAGGTGAAAGAGTGGTTATCCAGTACCACACACACCTTATCTTTGCAAGACTACTTCCCCACATAGTCAGAGGTGAGAGAGTGGTTATCCAGTACCACACACACCTTATCTTTGCAAGACTACTTCCCCACGAAGTCAGAGGTGAGAGAGTGGTTATCCAGTACCACACACCTTATCTTTGCAAGACTACTTCCCCACGTAGTCAGAGGTGAGAAAGTGGTTATCCAGTACCACACACACCTTATCTTTGCAAGACTACTTCCCCACGTAGTCAGAGGTGAGAGAATGGTTATCAAGTACCACACGCACCTTATCTTTGCAAGACTACTTCGCCACGTAGTCAGAGGTGAGAGAGTGGTTATCCAATACCACACACACCTTATCTTTGCAAGACTACTTCCCCACGTAGTCAGAGGTGAGAGAGTGGTTATCCAGTACCACACACCTTATCTTTGCAAGACTACTTCCCCATATAGTCAGAGGTGAGAGAGTGGTTATCCAGTACTACACACACACCTTATCTTTGCAAGACTACTTCCACACATAGTCAGAGGTGAGAGAGTGGTTATCCAGTACCACACACACCTTATCTTTGAAAGACTACTTCCCCACGTAGTCAGAGGTGAGAGAGTGGTTATCCAGTACCACACACACCTTATTTTGCAAGACTACATCCTCACGTAGTCAGAGGTGAGAGAGTGGTTATCCTATACCACACACACCTTATCTTTGCAAGACTACTTCCCCACATAGTCAGAGGTGAGAGAGTGGTTATCCAATACCACACACACCTTATTTTGCAAGACTACTTCCTCACGTAGTCAGAGGTGAGAGAGTGGTTATCCAGTACCAGACACACCTTATCTTTGCAAGACTACTTCCCCACGTAGTCAGAGGTGAGAGAGTGGTTATCCAGTACCACACACACCTTATATTTGCAAGAATACTTCCACAAGTAGTCAGAGGTGAGAGAGTGGTTATCCAATACCACAAACACCTTATCTTTGCAAGACAACTTCCCCACGTAGTCAGAGGTGAGAAAGTGGTTATCCAGTACCACACACACCTTACCTTTGCAAGACTACTTCCCCACGTAGTCAGAGGTGAGAAAGTGGTTATCCAGTACCACACACACCTTATCTTTGCAAGACTACTTCCCCACGTAGTCAGAGGTGAGAGAGTGGTTATCCACTGCCACACACACCTTATCTTTGCAAGTTACTGACTACTTCCTCACATAGTCAGAGATGAGAGAGTGGTTATCCAGTACCACACACACCTTATCTTTGCAAGACTACTTCCCCACATAGTCAGAAGTGAGAGAGTGGTTATCCAGTACCACACTAACCTCATCTTTGCAAGACTACTTCCCCATATAGTCAGAGGTGAAAGAATGGTTATCCAGTACCACACACACCTTATCTTTGCAAGACTACTTCCCCACATAGTCAGAGGTGAGAGAGTGATTACCCAGTACCACACACACCTTATCTTTGCAAGACTACTTCCCCACGTAGTCAGAGGTGAGAGAGTGGTTTTCCAGTACCACACACACCTTATCTTTGCAAGACTACTTCCCCACGTAGTCAGAGGTGAGAGAGTGGTTATCCAGTACCACACACACCTTATCTTTGCAAGACTACTTCCCCACATAGTCAGAGGTGAGAGAGTGGTTATCCAGTACCACACACACCTTTTCTTTGTAAGACTACTTCCCCACGTAGTCAGAGGTGAGAGAGTGGTTATCCAATGCCACACACACCTTATCTTTGCAAGACTACTTCCCCACATAGTCAGAGGTGAGAGAGTGGTTATCCAGTACCACACACACCTTATCTTTGCAAGACTACTTCCCCACGTAGTCAGAGGTGAGGGATTGGTAGTCCAGTACAACACACACACCTTATCTTTGCAAGACTACTTCCCCACGTAGTCAGAGGTGAGAGAGTGGTTATCCAGTACCACACACACCTTATCTTTGCAAGATTACTTCCCCACGTAGTCAGAGGTGAAAGAGTTGTTATCCAGTACCACACACACCTTATCTTTGCAAGACTACTTCCCCACGTAGTCAGAGGTGAGAGAGTGGTTACCCAGTACCACACACACCTTATCTTTGCAAGACTACTTCCCCACATAGTCAGAGGTGAGAGAGTGGTTATCCAGCACAACACACACACCTTATCTTTGCAAGACTACTTCCCCACATAGTCAGAGGTGGGAGATGTATGTCTGTGGAACAAAGTTCAAGGCTTATCATCTCAGGGATTGTGGCCGGACGGGGATTCGAACTCACGGTCTCTGGATATCGGTCAAAGGCACGACTGGTTGAATTCGAAGATCCCATCTTCAACATTGTAAAATAATGAATTATACTCAACAAAAACATAAAATCACATTTAAAAAGTAGGCCTACTATTACACGGTATTTATAAACTGTCAATTTTGAATCTGTTTATGACTAAAAAAAGTTCGATAAATTAAATCGGCGCAGTAAAAAAGTGAACAGTTTATTTCTTCTTGTTAAAATATTTTAATAGGAATTGCAAATCTTGCATGTTTCGAATCTGAGTTTAAGCCCAGTTGTACATTGTACCATGATAAAAGTTGTTATTCAGGAAAATCGCCTAAAATATAAAATAAAGTTTAAAATAATTTTCAGTCTAAAATATTTTTGGAGTTTCAAATCAGCAAAAGCGTGACAAAAGCGAAAATTTAATTTGAGACGTGAAATAGTCGAAATGAAAATAAAGATCATGTATGTATGCGCTATGAAAGTACTCATAGTAAAAGCACTACTTGACCAACAGGTTATATACATAAACATTTTCATTAAGTTATCTTGAACGGTTTATATTTTTTGGAAAAAAATAGGAATGCGTCCATGGGACACACATGCCCCCGCTTTGTAACTACATTGTAGATATCAATAAAGCCAAATATCAAGTTTCATCAAAGTCGGTCCATCAATAAAGATTTTAGAGGTCGGAAACCGTCAGCCAATCAGAGTCCAGATTATCCAATTAATATGCGCCAATTCCATCCATTGTCGAACTTGACCTGGGTCTTTTTGGTATAAAGCCAAATATAAATTTTCGTCAAAATCGGTCCATAAATAAAGACTTTAGAGGTTGGAAACCGTCAGCCAATCAGAGTCCAGATTATCCAATTAATATGCGCCAATTCCATCCATTGTCGAACTTGACCTGGGTCTTTTTGGTATAAAGCCAAATATAAATTTTCGTCAAAATCGGTCCATAAATAAAGACTTTAGAGGTCGGAAACGATCAGCCAATCAGAGCCCAGAACACCTAATTTGTATGCAGGAATTTTGACGGAAATCGAACTTGAGCTGTACGCGGACTCGGTTCTTCCTTTTTTGTAATAACTAGTCACGGACTTTGTTCTTGTGATAGTTAGTCACGTACTTTGTTCTTATGATAATTAGTCACGGACGTTGTTCTTGTTATAATTAGTCGCGGACTTTGTTCTTGTGATGATTATTCACGGACTTTGTTCTTGTGATAATAGTTAGTCACGTACTTTGTTCTTATGATAATAAGTCACGGACGTTGTTCTTGTGATAATTAGCCGCGGACTTTGTTCTTGTGATGATTAGTCACGGACTTTGTTCTTGTGATAATTAGTCACGTACTTTGTTCTTGTGATAATAAGTCACGGACGTTGTTCTTGTGATGATTAGTCACGGACTTTGTTCTTGTGATAATTAGTCACGTACTTTGTTCTACATCCATGAGTCTCCCACCTATGTGTGGAAGCAGTCAGTGATAAGGTATGTGCAGTATTGGTTAACCTCCTGGCGGATCCCAGGCACGACAGAAAATAGCTGTTTTAAAAGGAACCAAAATACATTCAACCATACAAACAATAAAACACTTTACTCAACAATCCCAAGTATTAAATGTTAGATATTTTAAATTCAAACTTACAATATAATTTACTTCAATAAAGTGTTTGATATTTAGTTAAAAGAAAGTGTCTTATTTTTAAACTTTTTAGAATATTTTGTTACAACTAGAACTCGTTGTAGAATGACATGTCCTTAAACATTGATGGTACTGTTCGTTTATTCGCAGACGTTGTAATTTATATTGCTATTACCAAATGATCATGTAAAACTTACACAACACCAATCGCATGTGCCATCTGGTGGCCATGAAACGCCCTCCCGAACATTGACTCGGTGTTGTTATCGTTGTCTGGTCCTTTGGGATGTGACTCAGAAATGGCTCTACAAGTTGGTGGAAGGAGGCGCCACGGTGTTGTCTATAACATTACCTCCATGAGCAACTTAAATAAAACATAATCTGCTTTTCCCAGCATTGTTTGCAGAACGCTAAATGATAAACGAAAATGGTTTATGAATTCAGTGAAACAATTTAGAAAATCTAGAAAGAAAAAAAACATCGTCTTCGGGACTAACACTAGCTTAAATGTGAAATATGTATACAGTTACATAAACATGACGATACATATGGATGTCACAAACAAAGCAAAATTTGCTTGTACCAGTATTTTAAAGAATTATGAAAGTAAATAAGTTGAAAATAAAAACAATAACTTAGGCCATAATAAATTAATTGCATCATTCCCCCCCCCCCCCCCCCCCCTAATTTTTCTGCCGCCCCGACCTTTTTTATTTTCATAAAAAAAAAAATATTTAAAAAAATAAAAAAAAATTGAAAAATGAAAATAAAAATTAAATCCTCCCGCCATCAGCGTTTTTAAGAAGAATGTGGATGATAATCTAGCAATTAATTTATAATGGCCTTATATAAAACCTATGGTACACCCAAACTGCAATACCCCTCACCTACCTAACATAAATGGCAACAAAAAAGATTTCACTAGGGATAAAATTGATAAAAAGAAAAGCTGCGAAAGAATAACTCAACAATGAGTTTTACAATCTAAGCCATTTTCAGCCTTAATTATGGGGTACCTTTGTCCAACACAGATACATTACACCTGCATTGCGTCTACAAGTTATTCTTTTCTAAGAAGCTGTGTGTATCCTGGAGAGCATGCACAGAATTGTACAGCAAGGAACTATTTAGGACATAAGCGAATATATAGACATTAAAAAGTTAACTATAAAGGCAGAAATCATGTATAATTAATTTTGATGCAAAACACCGGTTGAGAAAAACTCCGTATATGGTGTATAACGTGAGCATGTCTCTACCACGACGTAATCTGGAATAACTTCTTTGCTCATGTATAAGAACGCTCTATACACAAATGACTACATAGGTTTCGAGATAATAATAAAAACAGTTAGACGTTGTGCATTTACAGCGATGTCGTATCAAAATTGAGAACAGCGCACAAACCATACTAGACTACTATTTCGTTCAATACGATGTCAGTCTATCAAGATTATTGTCGTGTACGCATATTTACTTAGTTCAGCTTTTAAACATAGATATACCTACCAAAATTCAGACTAGAAATCAAATTGCGCAAAGCAAATGTATGCTATGCCTATACATAGCAGGGAAGCTGAAAATAAGTTGCTTGTCTGTTTTAATGAAATAATAGAACCGACCTACGTTTCAACAGTAACAGATCGTGTGTGGAGAAAACTGTTAAATACTGTGGGTACAACTTCAATCTGTTCGTCGAGTTCTCATCCACAAAATATCCGAATATATACGCTATGTTCGTCGTTTTATAGCACTTGTTAGTAACGACATACCTTGTAGCAATTTCCATGTCCGCCATATTGGATATTCTGTACCAGTTTCAAAAAAGGGCGTGTCGGAAATTAATCACGACAGTGTATCTGGAGGTGGACTGACAATTTAATTACTTATAGACAAGACACATTTACTTTCCTTATAATGAAAAATTCACAAATACTCATAATTTTTATATAAATATGAAGTCCCGTAAGCGCCGCCTGGTGGTGACACCGATTTAACCACACTATATTCAGTTAGCAGCCTCTCGCCATGAGTTGTTATGTCCGACCCTCTGTCTATAAACCCAAAGGTGCATTTTAAAGGGATATGCAGGTTTGATCAATCGTAACACTTACAACAATTGGATATCTTAACCTGCAACTAAGTGCTTCTAACACTTACAACAATTGGAGAGCTTAACCTGCAACTAAGTGCTTCTAACACTTACAACAATTGGAGATCTTAACCACATCAATTGGAGATCTTAACCTGTAACTAAGTGCTTCTAACTTAACACTTACAACAATTGGAGATCTTAACCTGCAATTAAGTGCTTCTAACACTTACAACAATTGGAGATCTTAACCTGTAACCAAGTGCTTCTAACACTTACAACAATTGGAGATATTAACCTGTAACTAAGTGCTTCTAACTTAACACTTACAACAATTGGAGATCTTAACCTGAAACTAAGTGCTTCTAACTTAACACTTACAACAATTGGAGATCTTAACCTGTAACTAATTGCTTCTAACTTAACACATACAACAATTGGAGATCTTAACCTGTAACTAAGTGCTTCTAACACTTACAACAATTGGAGATCTTAACCTGTAACTAAGTGCTTCTAACACTTACAACAATTGGAGATCTTAACCTGTAACTAAGTGCTTCTAACACTTACAACAATTGGAGATCTTAACCTGTAACTAAGTCCTTCTAACTTTAAGTTTATATCTAAGAAAATGTTCAAAGTTATTAGTGATGAAGTGCTAGTTATTTCATGCTAGTTTTGAAAATATAAATAAAAATATAATAAAAATAGTTATTTCATTGGATCTTTTCTATTATCCAAATAATAACTGGTGAAAATTAAAATATAGTGGAGGTTGTTTTGTCACAGATGACCATATATACGATGTTTTAATTGCTATCATGGGTTGGCACCCATTTCCAATGCAGAAACAGTTCAATTCAATTTGATAACATACCGGGATATTTCAAAATATTATTCTCTGAAACTACACGGTATGCAGCTTTCACATTTTGAATGTAGTATCACTAAATGAATTTCTCTCAGATTTGTTCAAGCTTTGACCCTAAGATAAAAATTGGTTCCGCCTCGGGAGTCAGTTTAACATAGAGAGATTTTTATTTAAAAATCATACGGTTTCTTTTCAAGAACTGACAAGGGATGAAATGTTGATTGATTTTTCAAAAGAATTCATCTCAAGAACTGATAAGACAAATGTATTCATATTTAGTGTAAAATATCCACATAATCACAGATCTTAATGTGGAAATTCTAAGTCGGTCATGTCGTTGATCCACTGTCACTGTCTTTTAGCACTAATTGTATCTCAATGATAGTTTATATCCAGCTCAGAGTAACGAATGATAGCGTGTTCGATTATCGTCAAGAGGGTAAACACACAAACGAACAGGTTCCACAGCAGTACAGTTATTTTTTAAAAATGTTATCTGAAATGTAAATAAATGAACAACACATAAATAACGCAAATCTCGAGGTACGTAAACGGAACAGCAACGTACTTCTCAATACAAAATATTCTTAATATCGTGCAATATTCACGAGTCAATGCGCTCACGGAAGCGCCCCACCGACACATGCATACATTCAAAGGAAATTTATGTACCGAATGTACGCATTATAAACACGTGGTCCTTCAACGCTTCAGGGTGCCACATTATGCCAAAGTCACAATTAACCGTACATTGAAAATAAATTCATATGCAATTAACGATTACGTGCAGAAGCAATTAACAGTACAGTTGAACAGTACTTAGGAGTTGTGTTTTTAAAATTTAAAAAACGCCAAATGTCAAAGGACAGAAAAGCAACAGTGTCAGAATAACCACTTTAACGGCAGAAACAGCAACAGCTGTCTGTGAGGAGAGAAGTCAGTAAATGGAAGCCATCTCACTTGGGTAGAGTTTGGCCAATGCTGTCGCACTCCGAGTTTGTTCAAAGATTGTAACGTTGTAAATATAAAATAAATATTTTTAGATGGCTCTCAATTGATTGCATACATGCTGCTATTGCATACTGACAGAAACGTTTCAAAACACAAATGATCGGAATACATTTAAAAGAAAAGAAAATAGTTGTCGGATTAAAAAATGTGTGTGTGTTTTTACTGAAAAAGAAAGTTAAAACTAAGTTTTTAAAACAAAGGTTAAAATGTGGATTGTTTTTTAATCGAACTATTTGTTTACATTCCCGTGGGGCGCCTCAATACTTCACGCGCACACTTAACAACGTCGCGCGTGCTTTGATGACAACGTCAACTTCCTGTTCCGTTACTATTAGTTACATTTTGTAGCTTGATTGTGATTGTTTGTAAGAAAACACGCTCTCAAAAAAAGAGAAAACATGGCATTATCGGAGATCGTCGCACATCTGGACTTTGTCCAACTCTTGTATGTATACTTTAATGAATTAATGACCATAATAATTTAATGTCTTGTGTTATTTTTTATGTAAGATTAAGTACTTTTATAGTTGCATATAAGTCCGCATGGGTGGGGTATTTCGTTTAACTATTTATTTAATGCCAACAGTGAAACAAGTCAAGCCTACTGGAACTAACACAGTATAGAACAGTGAAACAAGTTAAGCATACAGGAACTTAACACAATAAAGAACAGTGAAACAAGTTAAGCCTACAGGAACTTAACACAATATAGAACAGTGCAACAAGTTAAGCCTACAGGAACTTAACACAATAAAGAACAGTGAAACAAGTTAAGCCTACAGGAACTTAACACAATAAAGAACAGTGAAACAAGTTAAGCCTACAGGAACTTAACACAATAAAGATCAGTGAAACAAGTTAAGCCTACTGGAACTAACAAAATATAGAACATTATACGTAAAACATTTCCGTTAAGTAATATTGATAAATAAAAGTGTTATACCCGTGGACGCCAGCAGTTAAACAAGTTAAGCCTATTTGAACTAACACAATATAGAACATTATACGTAAGTTAATATTGATAAATAAAAGTGTCGTGCCCGTGGACGCCAGCAGTGAAACAAGTTAAGCCTACTGGAACTAACAAAATATAGAATCCAGAATATGCTCCTGGTGAGGAGGGGCCAAGACCGCCATTTATTTACAGAAAATTGCACCAATCAAGTGGAATAATGGGCTTTAAAGCCGTCTGTTAGCATTTATAACTACATGTACAATTTTCGTGGCATATATACACATCATGAGATTAATATTTATCAGCGGTAAAAATGTTTTACTTTTGAAAATTGGTTAAGTAAAACGACACAAAGGACCACAATGGAAATACGAGTTTATTCTTTTTTGTGGTGGTGTGCATGCCATGGCTCACTATGCCTCATGTAAGTAATAATTTTAATCAATGTTCATGTTGTTTTAATTGTCTATGTATGCATTCATTACCGAAAGGAATCAATATATCTATCTACAACAAAATTTGGTTGTTCAATAGGCGAAATCAATGCAAAATTTGTGTTGTCAAAATATCATTCGTTTGGATAGCTTGCATCAACATGGCGAACAATTTTGTGATAACACTTTCACCTTTTCTTAATTGTGGCAATTGTCACATTTATCAAGATTTAAATTTAAATATGCATATATAATTTTTTTTTCTTCAAAATTGTCATAATGTTTATGTAGGTCTACGCCAATATCTTTTCAATGATTTTTGTCCACTTAAGTCTTGTTCTGTTTTGTTCTTTTTGTGTGATATTTATGATAGTATTTAACCGATTTTTAAAAAAAAGATAATTTTATTTACCTCTAAACAACTGCTCAGTTGGTTGATAGACAGTTTATATTTTTACTCCACAAATGCTGTTTAACATAAAAACCTTTGGTTGAAATGAGTGCACTGAACAGTTAATTTTAGGTGTCAGTTTTTTGTGTTATCTTGAAGTGTTCCTAATGGATAATATAATTTTACTCATGTTCACATTCGGTTCATGTTATAATGGTAGTGGTCTCTCGGTAAATCAGTAATTAATTCAGGTATAATTGAAGCTACTCAGTAATTTACTGATGTACATAAGTATTACATTAAAGCGTTGAAACTGAGTAACTAAATCACTCTAGAGATTCGTCACCTGAGTGTTTTAACAGGATACCTAAAGTAAGATCTACTGCTCATGCTTCTTAACACTTTTATTTTGTTTCTATTTATTTCATTGATATATATACTCACTGTATAGGATGCTCTTTCGCCACATTTCTATATAAATACATATACTGCACTATACATTTTCATTTTGGAGGGACAAAAGGGCCTCCGTAGTCGAGTGTCTTGGTCGTTGTCTCAACACCATTTGCCTCTCAGCGCTGTCAGAGGTGGAAGAGCCGGTCTAAAGTTTTTTGTATATATATATATATTTATACATATATAGGAGCACATTTATTTGGTTCCGGTACATTTAAAATATCAAAGGTCAAGGTCATTGTTGATATAAATAGAAATCTGTTTTAAAATTTAGTATTTTTAATTGAATTAGATAAAACTGTGTTTTCATTTGTTCCGTAAACCTTTAGTACTCATTAAGCAAAGTTTATTATTATGGAAATATTTAGATTTATTAGCAGACGGTACATGATATATAATGATATAAGGTGCGTAGGTAACTAACTACTAGTATACAGTTAGGGCTTCAGATAAAGGGGATATTTAAGCGTTGAAACTTCTTAATATCAAAGAAAAAGTTCTCCGCCCGGCCACAGTCTCTGTAATAAGTAACATACGACAGTGCGTCTTATTATTATTCGATTTCACTGTTGATTCTTGACAGTACGAAAGTTACTAGTTTCTTGCGGAGATAGGTGTGCTCGAGAACTGGTGAACCTTCCAGTATCCCAGGAAAGAGTGGTTAGGTTAACTGATCACCTGGCATAAAAATAACGCTAAATATTCAAACAAACTTAACTTTTATTGTACGTGTATATTTCAGGACTGTGCCATTGTTGATACTTGTTGCTGTCGGATTTGTGTAAGTACAAAAGTAGATTTTCGCATTCCCTGAAACGGAATAATGATATGATAGTTCTTCTTTTAACGAAAATAAAACGTGTTATTTCCATTGAAATGTGAAACTCAGCATCTCATTACTGAATGACCGATCATTGCTTTAAATGGTATTCGCCATTGCTACACTCTTTGTTCTAAAATCCCTCGTACTTTCAATTAGCAGGTTACGCTAGTACGGGAAATATCCCAACGTCACTGGTATAGTCAAAGTGCGCAGCACCGTCTCGTCAGTGTGTGCTATGGCGCAACTTTTCCTTTAAGCTGGAGATACTGTTAAACAATAGTAATACGTATAGTGGTCTAACGAGAACAACAGTAACTACATCTCTTTTTAACCACCAAGTTTTCATGAAGTTAATTGGCCTAGAAGAGTACATCAAATTTTGTGCACAATTTAGGATCATTTCTTGTCTTTATATGGATGCCATCAGGAGGGTAGTTCGGTGGGAATTGTGATCATGGTAAAGTCGTCCTCCCAATTCTGCACCCTGGTTATTTCTTACACACTGTCTTTATGATATAACTTGACATGTGCGTCAATATTTTCTTTAAATACATCTGTAATACGACTGTTCTTTCTCTCTTTTTTTCTATAGCGTCTGTGGTAGATTCAAGATTTTCTTCTCTGATCGCCGTGGCAAACATTCACCCGCCACAGTGATCAAAGGTGACTTTCTATTCTATTTAACATATCTCACTTTTTATCTTATTTCTCTTTGCTACATATCTACCAGCTGTACCAATATGAGAATCTACTTTGTATACTGATGTAAAATCAGTCTTATGGCTGAACGTGCCGTGCATCTGGCTACCATAAAATAAATAACCATAGTATACAAATACAATGTTATTTATTCTTTGAAACGTTACATTGCTCTGCATGTATATTCCATTATCATGTATGTAAAAATTATGAGTTTTTTTAAAAAAAAAATACGTTATGATATTAATATATATGAATATGTTATTAGTTTAAACATATTATATTGCCAAATACACAAACATATTACACGCATTGAAGGAAGTTTGTATTTGAAAACAACAATAAACTTATTTGACATATGTATAAACGCGCCATTCACAGTTAATGGTAAACATAATGTATTGTACGTTAGGAATTACTTGGAACTCATAAATATTCCGTGAGTATCCGTAAATTAATATGTGGTGTCCGAACGTAAAAAGTGATATTACTGTTGATAAACCAATACATTAAATCGGCATCATATTGAACCCACGAAACGCAGCACGACGAATGCGTTTAAACGCTCGAACATATTGGCGAAGATTAATGAGGTAAAACAGTTACACAAAACATGAACGACCTATGGTTCTGACCTCTGTAAATATCATTGTACAATTAGCGCGAAGATAGCTGGTTATACATTTATCCCACAAATTCTTTAAAAAAATCGATTTATTTATTGATTTAAAAAGGGCAGAAATTATTAATCACAAGATATTACTGTAAAATATTTTGCATTCAGTTCAAAAGAGAACAAAAAACACCCAGACATGACCAAGCTTTTGATACCAAAATGACCCAAATGTGTGTACGCAATATTTGAAAATTAAAAAAAATCAAATATAATGCCCCCGTAAAAATGAGCATTGCATTAGTATTTACTGTAAGATTGCAATCCTGCAGGTATCAAATTCAAGGTTCTAAGTTCATTTTACGTTATTTAAGTTTAAACAATATTTATTTGTTTTTAGCATATAACATATAATACATCTATTCGATATACAGCGATATATATAACAACAGAATTGAGAAGAAGGCTATTTCTAGCTGGTACATAGCTTTCTTCTCAATTCTGTTGTTACATATCGCTTATTTTCAATGTGTCTATTTATTTCTTTTCATACATGATGAGTGAAATATTCTTTCCTGTAAATAGTATTTGCATCATATCAACTTTGTATTGGTATACTTTAATATCCAAATTTGTTCATTCATGCATTCACTCTTAATAATACTGTTTTGACATTTTCTGTTTTCAGGCGTGTCAGAATCTGTCCCGGAAGCGTTTATCCGCTACAGATCTGGTAAGTATGCTGTTGACACTGACCGTGACCTTGACAACAGAAGAACACTCACACAAGAACTTGACGACGGTTTTCAGGAAGACTTGAACTCAGTCATTCAGAGGTTTAGTAGACTGAGTTTGAACAATGATAAAAAGTTTTTTAAGTATGATAAAAGTGTTTTTCAGGATGAGATTGACGAATTAGCAACAAGGTTAGAAAGACTCCGTCTGACTGAGAAAGAAGATGTTGACTGGTTCCCTCTGGAGGAAGTTGTTATAGACTACAGGTGTGTAACTGACAGACGAAGGAAGGAAGCCAGACAGAATGTAAGGCGGATGCTACGTGAACACGAGAAGAAAGCGAGGATGGCGGTGCAGAAGGCAGAGGAAGAGAGATGGGCTAGGGCTGAGGAGTTAGAAAGACAGAGAGTGTTGAAAGCGAAAGAAGAGAGGGAAAGGAAAGATATAATGATGCGGTTCACAGGTAAGGGTGTACAGTTGCTCCAGTGTAGACGAAAGAGGGAGCAAATGAGAAGTTACAACTGCCTGCGTATACTTCTGCTCAAGGGTCAGAGTAGGGATCCATGGATGAAGCCCTACCTTAGGGCGTTTGAGTAAAGTAAAGGTTGTGTTAGTCTACTGCTTCTATATTCTTTTATTGTGATATAAAAGTAGTGTTGTATATTGGTGATGTGATACGGTTCAAAGATTAATATTTTCAGAAATATGTAAATTTACTTCAAACTTTCATGGATAAAGGTTTTCTCTTATACAGTAATTTTTCCGGAAAGTTAACAACGGTGTTTCGATTGGTCAATAGGCTGTACATTCATATTTTTACTCAAACTTCAGTTGGCGTTGGGTTCTGTCGAGGGCAGTTGGTACCAGACGCCGTCAGGATCAACTGACGCCATTGTTTGTCAGTTACATGTAGACGAAGGGATTTCTATTTAGATGCATTCTCAGGTATTTCTTTACAAAATAAATGCCATATATGACATGTAATTTGTAAAAACGGTGTTAGATTACCAGTCAGCTAGTTAGTTTACAGTAGTGACTCAGATTGATTTCATTAATGTAGAGTTTCTAACTATTTTAAGGTTGATGACATTAATGTATATTGTTGTTTCACGGCAGTGTCTCATTTTAATGATAATAATACATATTATATTGCAATTATGCTAGTTTTCTACGTTCTTGTACTGTCACAGTTTACATCATGTCGGTGACATTATATTAGTTTTCTACGTTCTTGTACTGTAACAGTTTACATCATGTCGGTGATATTATACTAGTTTTCTACGTTTTTGTACTGTTACAGTTTACATCATGTCGGTGATATTATACTAGTTTTCTACGTTCTTGTACTGTTATAGTTACATCAGATTGGTGACATTATGCTCGAATTCTACTTTCTTGCACTGTTATAATTTACATCATATGGTGCCATTATGCTAGAATTCCGCTTTCTTGCACTGCAATATTTTACATCATACTGGTGACATTGTGCTAGTTTTCTACTTGCTTGAACTGTAATAGTTTACATCAGATTGGTGACTTTATGCTAGTTTTCTACTTTCTTGTACTGTTATAGTTTACATCTGATTGGTGACATTATGCTAGTTTTTTACTTTCTTGTACTGTTACAGATTATATTATGTCGGTGACATTATGTTATAATTATACTTTCTTGCACTGTTATGATTTATATCATATTGTTTACATTATGCTAAAAATCTGTTTTCTTCCACTGTTATATTTTACATCATACTGGTGACATTTTGCTTTTTTTCTACTTTCTTGCACTGTTATAGTTTACATCAGATTGGTGACTTAATGCTAGTTTTTCTACTTTCTTGTACTGTTATAGTTTACATCAGATTGGTGACTTAATGCTAGTTTTCTACTTTCTTGTTCTGTTACAGATTATATCATGTCGGTGACATTATGCTAGAATTCTAATTTCTTGCACTGTTATGGTTTACATCATATTGTTGACATTATGCTAGAACTCTGCTTTCTTACACTGTTATATTTTACATCATATTGGTGACATAATGCTAGTTTTCTACTTTCTTTCACTGTTAAAGGTTACATCATACTGATGACATTATGCTAGTGTTCTGCTTTGTTGTACTGTTATAGTTTATATCATATTGGTGACTT
Organism: Panopea generosa; assembly: GCA_029582155.1. Taxonomy (NCBI): domain Eukaryota; kingdom Metazoa; phylum Mollusca; class Bivalvia; order Adapedonta; family Hiatellidae; genus Panopea; species Panopea generosa. The sequence goes on along the minus strand of CM055896.1, from coordinate 28,177,968 downwards.
TATGCTGGTTTTCTACTTTCTTGTACTGTTATAGTTTACATCAGATTGGTGACTTTATGCTAGTTTTCTACTTTCTTGTGATATTATAGTTTACATCATATTGGTGACTTTATGCTAGTTTTCTACTTTCTTGTACTGTTATAGTTTACATCATATTGGTGACTTTATGCTAGTTTTGTACTTTCTTGTGATGTTATAGTTTACATCATATTGGTGACATAATGCTAGTTTTCTACTTTCTTGTACTGTTACAGATTATATCATGTCGTGACATTATGCTAGACTTCTGCTTTCTTGCACTGTTATATTTTACATCATACTGGTGACATTGTGCTAGTTTTCTATTTTCTTGCACTGTTATAGTTAACATCAGATTGGTGACTTTATGCTGGTTTTCTACTTTCTTGTGATGTTATAGTTTACATCATATTAGTGTCTTTATGCTAGTTTTCTTCTTTCTTGCGCTGTTTTAGTTTACATCATATTGGTGACTATATGCTCGTTTTCTACTTTCTTGCACTGTTATAGTTTACATCATATTTGTGACTTTATGCTAGTTTTCTACTTTCTTGCACTGTGATTTTTTTCATCATGTTGGTGACTTTATGCTAGTTTTTTTCTTTCTTGGACTGTTAAAGTTTACATCATATTGGTGACATTGTGCTAGTTTTCTACTTTCTTGCACTTTCATAGTTTACATCATACTGGTGGCAGTTTTCTACTTTCTATTATGTTTGTAGTTTATACATCAATGCATCGGATTGGTTCCTTATGACAATTCTTTATCTTTTTTTGGCAGTTGGGACGTATAAAATTAGTTTTCGAGTTGTTTAATACATTGATACAGGATTGACTCCAATATACGGTATAATGGCTTATGCTAGCTTTCGAGTTATTTTATTTTTACAGGATTGACTCAAATTGAATATATATATATATCGTTATTTTTTGTGTTAGTTAATACGTTTACATAGAAGAACGGCTCAGATGCAAGATATAATGCTAGTTTTTATACAGGTCTGACTCAGATGGAATGTATAATGCTAGTTTTCGAGTTGTTTAATACATTGATACAGGACTGACTCAGATGGAAGGTATACTGTTTGTTTTCAAAATATAATATTAGTTTTCGAGTTGTTTAATACTTTTATACAGGATTGACTCAGATGGAAGGTATAATGTTAGTTTTCGAGTTGTTTAATACATTTATACAGGATTGACACAGACTGAAGGTATAATGTTAGTTTTCGAGTTGTTTAATACTTTAATACAGGATTGAGTCAGATGGAAGATATAATGTTAGTTTATTAGTTGTTTAATATATTTATACAGGATTGACTCAGATGGAAGATAAATTGTTAGTTTTCGAGTTGTTTGATACATCTATACAGGATTGACTCAGATGGAAGTTATAATGTTAGTTTTCGAATTGTTTGATACATTTATACAGGATTGGCTCAGATGGAATTTATAATGTTAGTTTTCGAGTTGTTTTATACATCCAAACAGGATTGACTCTGATGGAAGGTATAATGTTAGTTTTCGATTTGTTTAATACATTTATACAGGATTGACTCAGATGGAAGTTATCAATGTTAGTTTTCGAGTTGTTTTATACATGTATACAGGATTGACTCTGATGGAAGGTTTAATGTTAGTTTTTGATTTGTTTAATACATTTATACAGGATTGACTCAGATGGAAGGTATAATGTTAGTTTTCGAGTTGTTTAACCTATTAATACAGGATTGACGCTGATGGAAGTTATAATGTTAGTTTTCGAGTTGTTTTATACATTGATACATGCTTGACTCAGATGGACGGTATAATGTTAGTTTTCGACTTGTTTTATACATTTATACAGGATTGACTCAGATGGAAGATAATAAAAATTATAATGTTAGTTTTCGAGTTTCTTATACATTTATACAAGGTTGACTCAGATGAAGTTATAATGTTAGTTTTCGAGTTGTTTTATACATTTATACAGGATTGACTCAGATGGAAGATATAATGTTAGATTTCGAGTTGTTTTATACATTGATACAGGATTGACTCAGATGGAATTGATAATGTTAGTTTTCGATTTGTTTAATACATTTATACAGGATTGACTCAGATGGAAGGTATAATGTTAGTTTTTTAGTTGTTTAATACATTTATACAGGATTGACTCAGGCGGAAGATATAATGTTAGTTTTCGAGTTGTTTTATACATTTATACAGGATTAACTCAGATGGAAGGTATTATGTTAGTTTTCGAGGTTTTTATATATGGTAGGTAAACCATTTTTTTTCCTTTTTGTTATATAAATATATACACTGCATTGGCTCAAATGGAAGGTATACTATTGGTTTTCTTTTATTTTGTACATTTACAATGCATTTGCTCAAATAAATAATATACTACTGGTTATCTATTGTTTTATACATTGACACTGCATTGGCTCAAATGGACGTTATATTTTTGATTTTACTTTTGTTTTGTTTTTTACATTTACACCGCATTGTCTCAAAAGGAAGGTATACTATTGTTTTATTTTTGTTTGATACATAAACACTGCATTGTCTCAAATAGGTGGTATACCATTGTTTTATTTTTGTTTTATACATTTACTCTGCAGTGTCTCAAAGGGAAGGTATGCTATTGTTTTATTTTTGTTCTATACATTCACACCGCATTGGTTGAAATGGAAGGTATACTCTGATCTGTCTCTTGTTTTATACATTTAGATAACATTGGCTCAAACGGAATGTATATTGATATTGCTCTTGTTTGATACTTTACACTGCATTGTCTGAAATGATTATTTAATTAACTTTAGTTTGCACATTAAAATTTTACACTGCATTGACTCGAGTGGAACGTGCAATGTAAGTATATTTTTACATTTAAACAACTGCATTGATTTGTGGAATGTTTTAATTGTTTCATTGTAAGGTCTCAATTTACCGTCTGTTTTACAGATTGTATACATGTACAACTTGTGCCTCGATTTCAACGAAATAAATAAAGGTGGAAGTGATCAAACGTTATTCCAACTGATATATTATGTTTCAAAATAATCTAAGAATATCCTCTATTAAGAATAATTAAACTTTAAACTTTGATAATCCAAAACCATTTATTTAATATGTTCTTGTATTAAGTTAAGTTGAGACTGATGATGAAACTTTCTGCAGGCTGTACCCGAGTTTGACCCCCGTTGGTGCGATGACAATGTTGGCTGAGATACTCGACCTGTCTGAACTAGTAGATAAACACATGTATAGATAGTATACTTAAAAGTTGAATATTGTTCACACGTAAACAGTTGTGTATATATTATTCATTAATTAAGAGATATAGCATTTAATTCTAAGTTAATTATTTCTGGTACCCTCAGTACGTTGATAAACATAAGGTTAATTATTCATTATTATGTGTGAGTTTCATTCTTGGAGATGTCAATTTAAACTGCAGTGATCGTTGTCAGGTATTCTCATTTTGTTGATATATATTTATAAGCTTCTTTATTCGTTAAGATGTGTGGGTTTTATTCCATTTAAACTGCAGTGACCGTTGTCTGATATTCTCGGTTCGTTGATATATATTGATAAGCTTCTTTATTCGTTAAGATGTATTGGTTTCATTCTTGGAGATGTCCATTTTTATACACGGGATGTTCTCTGACATTCTCAATATGTTGGTAAATATAAGTAAGGTCTATTGGCTTTCATTCTTAGTGATTTCCATTTTTTTTACACAGAATGTTGTCTGGTATTTTCCATTCCTTGTTTCTGTAGCAATAGTTTAACGTTGTTCTACCACAAACAAGTTTAAAGTTCTTGATAACACGATTATGTACAATTATGCTAACGTTTGTAACTATATTTCTTGGTTACAGTGTGCTCTCGTCTGCTACTCAATCTACAAGGAGCTGAAGCCGTAACCCGTCTTGCCATAGCACCCGACAAACACGTGTCTTGACGCTGTACACCAGATTGCACTAAATACATGGACGACATTGACACCGACTAATCGACTGTATATTGTTGCGTGTTTTTGTTACATATTTAAAGTTTATATGTCACAACCATCTGAAAATTTAGATTTAGAAATTGCCATATCTCGATTGTTTTTGCAATAGAAAAATTGATGCAGTTCAAGTGTAGAAATAATTACAAGCCAGTGTATGTAGTCAAATGCGTGCTTTAAAAGACAAGAAAACACAAACTTTCAACATGATTATCTTTATTATTACTATGATACATTTATAAAAATAATTTTAATAATGCTGAAAGTTTGTTGTTGTTTTTTTGTTTGGTGGTGGCACACATTTTACTGAATATACAGACTACTAATTTGTGTACACTACACCAAAATAGCAAACATATCCAATCATTTCCAATTGCAAAAAAATGAAATATGACAATTTTAAGAATTCTGAATTCTAAAATGGGCACCTTATTAAAGTTGTATATCAGTTATTTTATTGTAAATTTATTTTCTGCCTTTTCTGCTAATAGTATTATGATCTATGTACATAATTTGATTATATATAAAAACAAAAAAACAACAGTGCATAAAATTAATTAAAAAAATATTAGTGTAATTTAACATTTTACTCGTTTCTGTTTGTAATTGGCATTTAGATCTCGCAACAGCTTTACACGTTTACTTACATTTTTGGCCATTTATGAACATTAATAAATAAAATTGAAAGAAAGTAAAGTTGAAAAACATTTATTAACACGTTAAATTACAATTTTGACCAATTAACATGTTTGTTTGTGCATTTTGAGAAACGTTTTATAAAAATAATAAATTGGCACTGAGTTTTCAAATGTTGTTTTATTTATTTACGTCAAACATTAATATAAAAAGTCAGACACGTTTTAATAAAAAAACACCCGTCTGTCCGGTGACAGAGCCAATAAGGTTTACCGCCATTTTCAACACATTGCAGGTTATATACATGTAAATATAAACAACCAGATTTATTTCTGAATGTGTCTGAATAGAAGTACCGCACTTCCGCATGTTACAGACAAAAATTATCTACATAAAACAACTTAAGCTCAGTTGGGCCCGATCCAACGACCTCTGTGGTGAGTGGTAAGTGATATTGAGACAGTACCTCAGGCCACTCGACCATAAAGGACTCTCAGTTCTTGAAAGGATGAAAAAAATAGATCTACTTATACATTATTTGATGCTGTTCAATTGACAGTATAAAATAAATCGCACTCCTACTTGCACACACGTTCACAAACTAACATGGAGATTTAGGGTTAAACCTCATTTGACAACCAGTGGAATCGCTTCAATTTTCAAAATGTGCAGCCTACAAAATAACTTAATTATTAAGGTGTAACCCCACCATTGATTTTTGTTCTTTATTCTATAGTAAATAATAAAAGTTTGAAGGCTTGTCATTCATAGAGAGTCCCAAATGAAAGAAGTGAAACCTACATTTTACTGTTTGTCAACCTCTGCACTATCAAAATATGATGAGAAAAGTAGGTGTCAGTGTGTACACTGGTGACAGTGAAAGTTGACTTCCGAAATCATGAATTCATACCCCAATTTCCAAGCATCATTTTTTTTTTCTAAATTCACAATTCAAACATGACAATGCTATTAAAATGTTCAAAATACATCAATAATGCTATTCAAATAAAAAAAAGCATTAAAATAAGGAAAATGCATTATTAAAGAAGAAGAATTGAGGATTATTTATAACCGCCATTATGCGACTACCCCACGGAAGCACTTCCTTTTTGCAATGGCGGCACTATGCCTTAAATATTTTCAATATGGCCCAGAGTCAATTTCTTAACTCGCCCTTATAAAGGGTTCGGTCGCTCATGCGACCTAACAAAAAAAACAAAACAATTAAGAATCCCCAGTCGCTCCCTTTGGGTTTCTTTAATTGTTATTTTTTACTTAATGAACACTAACTATTACATGTTATCTTAACACATAAAAGTGTACACAAACCCATGGCATTGTGGGAGAGATTGGACCTATGAGCGTGGTATCGTGGATTCAAATGGCACTATTGTTTTATAACTTTACAAAGAAGTGATCCCACTCTAGACAACGGTTGTGATTTTTCTGAGAATATATTTATCGCCTTTAAATTTACGGCAAGTTTTACGAGTTTTTGAATATTGAATATATCTTAATCCCAGATCTGCTATCATTTTTATCGGTTCATATGTGTCGATCGTATTAATATGTTTATGTGATTTAAAGTTTGAAATTATTGGAATAAACTAGAAAAGTAAGGTGAGAAATTTTGTCTTGGTTTATCATTAATGTCATATCTAAATTTGATACGATGTCAACTGTTGCGTTTTTAAAGGCGTTAAGTTTATGTGTATTAGATCACGATGTTCGAATTAAGTCCACATAATAATAAGTCTAACGGTGGGGGGTGGGGGGTCAGTTTTCCCATACACAACTGGAATCAAAGTACTTAAAATTTGTTTTGTCTGTATGTGGTTGTGCGCCTTTTTGAGGGTTTTCAAATTCCGATTTTTCTAAACATCTCTACTGTTATCCTTTACCAGTGAGTTAAGATTCGTTGTGATTTCAATTCCGTGTAGTTTTTTTTATGTGTGCTGAGTTCAAGAAATTGAGATTTTTAAGTTGAGGAAAATCTCAGCTTCAGATGTTGAGTGAAACCGGCTACAATTATTTACGGCGGCCAACGCACCTAATCGTCGTTCATGGGATCTGCTAAGTGGTTATCCAATACCACACACACCTTATCTTTGCAAGACTACTTCCCCACATAGTCAGAGGTGAGAGAGTGGTTATCCAGTACCACACACACCTTATCTTTGCAAGACTACTTCCCCACATAGGTGAGAGAGTGGTTATCCAGTACCACACACACCTTATCTTTGCAAGACTACTTCCCCACATAGTCAGAGGTGAGAGAGTGGTTATCCAGTACCATACACCTTATCTTTGCAAGACTACTTCCCCACGTAGTCAGAGGTGAGAGAGTGGTTATCCAGTACCACGCACACCTTATCTTTGCAAGACTACTTCCCCACGTAGTCAGAGGTGAGAGAGTGGTTATCCAGTACCACACACACATTATCTTTGCAAGACTGCTTCCTCACGTAGTCAGAAGTGAGAGAGTGGTTATCCAATACCACACACACCTTATCTTTGCAAGACTACTTCCCCACGTAGTCAGAGGTGAGAGAGTGGTTATCCAGTACCACACACACCTTATCTTTGCAAGACTACTTCCCCACGTAGTCAGAGGTGAGAGAGTGGTTATCCAGTACAACACACACCTTATCTTTGCAAGACTACTTCCCCACGTAGTCAGAGGTGAGAGAGTGGTTATCCAGTACCACACACACCTTATCTTTGCAAGACTACTTCCCCACATAATCAGAGATGAGAGAGTGGTTATCCAGTACCACATACACCTTATCTTTGCAAGACTAGTTCCCCACATAGTCAGAGGTGAGAGAGTGGTTATCCAATACCACACACACCTTATCTTTGCAAGTCTACTTCCCCACATAGTCAGAGGTGAGAGATGTATGTCTGTGGAACAAAGTCCATGGCTTATCATCACAGAGGTTGTGGCCGGATGGGGATTCAAACTCACAACTCCTGGATATCGGTTAAAGGTATGACTGGTTGAATATTCGAAGATCCCGGCTTCAGAATTTGTAAATCGCAAGCTATTTAACACAAAAACACTGCATTTTCTTGTAAAGTAATGAATTTACTCAACAAAACTTGAAAAATACTGTTACACTCACGGTATTTATAAACTTTCAATTTTGAATATGTTAAAGAGAAAAAAGTTTAATAAAATAAGAATCTCTGTAGTAAAAAAAAAGAGTAAAAAATGGTAAAAAAAAAAGTTATTTGCAGATATTTTATGTTAAAATGAAATTAAAATGAATTGTTTTAGCAACAAAAATAGTTTTATTCTTCTTTAAAAAGTTTTAATACGCAATTCTTGCATTTTTTTTTTCGAATCTGCCTTTTAGCCCAGCTGAACATTGTGATAAGAGTTGTTTATCGCCTAAAATGACTCCGTTCCAAACGGTTTGAATGTAACAAGTCATTCGGTGATTTTGGTGATGCCGGAATTCAAAATGTGTGCAACATTATTATGATCGGCTATGACGTAAAGGCTTGTGTCATCTCCCTTTATTAATTCACATTTTTGCCCGGAGCATTATTCCAAAACCATTCAAGGAATTTTGTTGAATCTTCATACAATGAAGTGCAGTGTGTAAGAACCATAACTCTACCTTGTTTACTTTTTGAATTATCCCCCTTTATTAAATTTACACTTTTGTCTGGTGCATAACTCCAAAACTAATCAAGGGATTTTGTTGAATCTTCGCACAATGACTGACGATATTGAGAGAAAGTGTAGTGTACAAGAACCATAACTCTACTTTGCTTACTTTTTGAATTATCTCCTTTTATTAAATTTACTTGTATTGGGCATAACTCTTAACGTGTTGAATGGAATTTATTCAAACTGCATACAAAGACAGAGAACATTAAGGGGAAGTGCAGTGTCTAAGAACCATAACTCTACCTTACCTCAATTTTCAATTATCCCCATTGATCACTTTTAGTATACTTGTCATAAAGATTACCCAAGAACTATTCAAAGTATTTGGTTCATATTTCACACAATGATAGACGACATTGAAAGGAAGTGCATTGTCCAAGAACTATAGCTCTACCTTGCCCATTTTTTTTTTAACTTTGTCACTTTATAATACTTTATTATGTTTGTCTGGAACACAACTCAAAAAGTGTTCAAGGGATTAAGTTAATATTTCACAAAATTATAGAGGACATTGGGAGGATGTGCAGTGTGCAAGAACCATAAGTCTTTTTTCTGTAGTTATATAATTATGTTATATAAAGACTAAATATATTAGTGGTAAGATTTTTTTTTATCTGCACATCATAGAATTAGGCCAATAATTATTAATAGTGAGATGGAGAAGAAGTTAATTATCCATGGGTGACGATATTCAAAGAAGTTTTTTTACTTACTTCTTGCAATAAAAAGGACTAAAATGTAAATGATTACCACAAATTTAAAATTAACTGTAGGTCCTAACTGTAACCTTTAAATCTAACGAAGAAAACTTTACCAACCAAAATTATAATCAAATCATTTCTTTTTAATCAAAATCACACAAATATGTTGCTTGGTTTTGGAGATGTGTTTGCAAAATTTAAACAAGAGGCCCAAGAGGGCCTGAGGACGCTCTACTGACTCACAGTGGCCATAGCACTTTTTGAAATTCTCCTATGCAACAGAAATATCGGGGCGAGGTCATTTTTAACCCTAGCGACACGATTTGAACATTCTAACAAAATTAAAGTTGGTCATCATTATTACATAAACATTTTGAAAATATGCTGGGCCGTTCATGAGAAGAAGATTTGTTAAGTTTTGGACTATTTTTGGTAACGGTGGCCATCTTGAATTTCAGATCGAAAAAAAAATCTTCTGTATAGTCTCCTATGCAACAGAAACATGCATGTGAAGTTTCAGTTTAATTGGCCTAGAGGTTTCAGAATAGATGAAGAAAACGAGAATTTTCTGTTTTCCCATTGTATCCCTAAGTAAAATTCTAAGTCCCCTTACAGGGCCCCTATAAATTTTAGCCACTTAATTCTTATCTGCAATCAAACCCCTACACATAGGGATAATTTATGCAAAATATAAACAAATCTGACATACCAGTTTTTAAGAAAACGATTTTAATAATTCCAAATTTGTACCCTTTTGGGGCCCCTCCTGACCCCTTAAGACAGTGGAACCCATTCATTTTTACAAATCTGAACCTCCTTCACCAAACAATGCTTCTGTGAAGATATAGGCAAAATCATTTCCATATCAAAAAAAAAATATATATAATGACATGTATCCCCTAATTGAACCCTCGGTGCGGGGTCATTTTTAACCCTAGGGACACCATTTGAACAAATCTAACAATACTATAGTTGGTCATCATTACTATATAAACATTTTGAAAATCTGTTGGGCCGATCACGAGAAGAAGATTTTTTAAGTTTTGGACTATTTCTAGTAACGGCGGCCATCTTGAATTTCAGATCGAAAAAAATCTTCTGTACAGTTTCCTATGCAACAGAAACATGCATGTGAAGTTTCAGTTTAATTGGCCTAGTGGTTTCAGAATAGATGAAAGAAAAAGAGAATTTTCTGTTTTCCCTAAGTATCCCAATGTAAAATTCTAAGTCCCCTTACAGGGCCCCTATAAATTTTAGCCCCTAAATTCTTATCTGCAATCAAACCCCTACACATAGGGATAATTTATGCAAAATATGAACAAATCTGACATACCAGTTTTTAAGAAAACGATTTTAGTAATTCCAAATTTGTACCCTTTTGGGGCCCCTCCTGACCCCTTAAGACAGTGGAACCCATTCATTTTTACAAATCTGAACCTCCTTCACCAAACAATGCTTCTGTGAAGATATAGGCAAAATCATTTCCATTTTTTAAAAAAATAAATAATATTGTAATGAAATCTGTCCCCTAATTGAACCCTCGGTGCGGGGTCATTTTTAACCCTAGTGACACCATTTGCACAAATCTAACAATACTATAGTTGGTCATCATTATTACATAAACATTTTGAAAATCTGTTGAGCCGTTCATGAGAAGAAGATTTTTTAAGTTTTGGACTATTTCTAGTAACGGCGGCCATCTTGAATTTCAGATCGAAAAAAAATCTTCTATATAGTCTCCTATGCAACAGAAACATGCATGTGAAGTTTCAGTTTAATTGGCCTAGTGGTTTCAGAGAAAGTGCTGCTAACAGACGACAGACGACAGACGACAGACGACGGACGACAGACAACGCACCATCGCACAAGCACTTCTAGCCTTTGGCCAATAGAGCTAAAAACGTCAAATGTGCCTCCCGAAATTATTTCTGTTTATAAAAAGATCTCTGTTAAATTTTATTTTTTTATTTTTTTTTTTTTTCATTTGGTAAAACAAAACAAAATATTGAAACACAGTTTCCACATTTTAGTCAGCATTCTTACGAGTGACCAGCCTTATACATAGAAGAATGTTTTGAGGATGTTGGGGTGGGGTCTGTATTTAAACAGTGGAGCCTCCCATTTTTTGTATAACCAAACAATTTACTTATATTCTACCTCTCTTTATTTGTCTTAAATACATGTATTGCCATCTTGATTATCATAGGCCAATGTAATTATTTTTTGTTGGGGACGGCCGAATCCGATATTAATTAACGTGTCATAACTTTTGGCTGAACCCTTTGCTGATCCACGTAAAAAGGGACTACCTACATTAGGAAGATATAAGAGTCTAGCTCAGCTAGTATATACAGAGACATGCAATTCTAATTCAGTCACTGGTACATGGAAGAAAAAGAAAAAGAAGCAATAGAATAAATATAGATCTATAATGCTCCTTTTGAAGTCAATAGGCCTACATTTGTTTCAGTTTCTGAAAGGTTTTAAGATTCATTATGTTTACTTCTTCTAATTTTCAGGAGAGCATTTAAATAATACAATGAAACAAATGATCAATTACAGTGACTTGATAACAGTGACTTTATAACACTGTAATTGTTATCAAGTTACTGACAGGCATGCCCAAAAGTCAAATATCCACTAAAATGAACAAAATATATAAAATCTCTACATGAATATGGTTAAGTACTAACCAATCCAATTGTCTCATGCAGCACAAACATCAAACATAGTTCCTCGCCGCAACACTATATTGGTAAGAGCATGTCGTTTAATAACATACAAATTAACATAGGCCTAAAAACGTATCAAATTCTGAGGCCTATTCCACATGTAATTAATATTAATCGTTTCTTGGGAAGTTATTTTCAATTTTAAAATCAATTAACACATCATATTATATAGTAATCGATGTTATTTTTCTACACTAAATCTAGTTTTAGATGATTTTTTTTTGTCGTCGAGTTATCTGCCAACTGTTATCAATAAATTTTACCTATGGCAAGTCTAACTATTTGCCCGCATTCCTGAGCGAAATTCTACTATCTGATTGGTTGTTACAATTATTCCCCATGACGTCATGCATATTAATGAAATCAAAATGGAGTCGCACAACAAAAAATTCTCATGAAATATGCCAAGGAGGAAAAATGGGGAACTTCCCCTACCTAATGGCTGGGAAGAGAGTCGGGATTTTGACGGAAAAGTTTTCTTCATAAACCACAACACCCAGCAGACAACATGGATCGATCCGCGCGACAGGTAAGCTGGCGCAACGGGCTTAGTAAAGTCGGTCATAACATGAAAACACGATGACCGACACCGCGACAGGTTGCTGTCAATTTGTTCATGTTTCTGGACATTTCCTAGCCTGTGTAAAGTGGAGGATCTTGTTAATGCAATAATAAATAATAGTGCTATAAGATTTGGATGTAATTAATCGTATGATTCGTTTAAAAATGAAAGAATGCGAACAATGTTTGTGAATGAAGAAGTCACGGTTGAGAGAAAACAAAGGGAAGACACTCTGACATGGACAACTAATAACCATTTTCATCATCATCATAGACAATTTGAAGTAATGCTTATTATTCTGAATTGTTGAACACTAGATCTAGTGTGTGTTTCAAGTGCAATCACTTTTGAACTTAGTAGACGTGGTGAATTCTCTACCGATTGACAGGTTACATCTATTCACACCATGTTGTACATACTCCCTGCACATAATGGAACTTGTTGCCATAATCCCACAGAGAGATCTATGTGAATGTTTCTTTTAAAATATATGTATTGGTCTAAATTCCCTGCTGGTCACAGGCAGTGTAACAGCATAGGCCAAAGTGAAAATATTGTCTCTTGTACTAAAAACATGATAAAAATATTGTCTGACATTATTCCTTATATAATAATGATATAAATGGTTATATATTTATCTATCGGTACTGCTCACGTTCAGTGTTGAGCATCACGGCAGGTGGGGTGGTGGCAACTTGCATTGATCAAGCTAACAAAAAATATCAAGTATCTGGTATGTCGACAAAACAAATCTGAATAATCTCCTGTATGAGAAGCCTTCAAGGCTTAATAAACTGGCACTCATCTCTACTTTCACTCTGCTAATTTGTGAGGTACAAACCATAATAACCAATTTATATGTTTGATACAGGAAATATGAAATAGCTGTTTGGATTCGTATGTATTAAAAATGTTTTGAGTAAATGGAAAATTATTTGCATAATGGGCACGCTTAAATTTTAAAAACAAAATTGTTTGTTGTTTCCACCGGACACATGTTACTTATAACTTCCAGTTGTACAACCAATAACTATACCTGTTCTAAATAAAGCAAATATAAATTTATATATAGCACTGTTTGCCAATCAGAACTGACAATTATTCCGTACACATGACATCAGTCATTCTTACAGTCTCTTTGTACTGGTTACCAAGGAAGATTTCTAAGAATAATTTACCTGCTGGCCCATACTGCGGCTCAATATTCCTGCTAGGCCAATGTTACACAAAAATTCCTTTGGGCTAGGAAATGTTTCTGCCTGTGTTATTCTTCCGATGAGTTGAAAAATCTGATTGAAATATTACTTGGTACATCTTTTTATAACTGACAATAGTTTTATTTGATCTATTCGTCATTGGAAATATCATCAAAGCTTGTTTACATTTTGTAAGTAAGAAGCTATAGGGTTTCAAGTGGTATCAGTACTGGTTGCATTGGGTAATTGCTTCAGTAATCGTTTCCTTTCCCAACTACTACTTGGCTGCTTAGAAGTTAGATGGTTAGTATAAAAACAGTGCATCACACATGTTATGGTGTACATGATTATATTAAGTAGAAGAACATGTGGAGGCTTTTAATTGACATTAAAACTGAAAAAATGTCAAAATGGAAGTTGAATGTACATTTATTTATTTTTTGTGCTGGTTGTGTTATTACTGTACTAGTAGTCCTGTTTGCTTCACAGGGGAAACATATTTCTTTCCCTGGTTTCAGATTTACCATCCGTCCTGCGTTATCCGTCCTGCAGTTACTGTTATATTTAAACTTTGTGGTTGTTAATTTCAGAGTGACGAAGCCTCAGACATTCTCAGATTGTGTTGGTGATGAACTGCCTTATGGGTGGGAGGAAATGCATGATGACCAAGTTGGTGTCTACTATGTTGACCACATTAATCGTAAGTATCCTATTGTACAGCAGGTGGTCCTTCACATATATAGCCTTTTAAGTGAATGCATCTTTATTTCAAGATATTTAATTTTAAAACAAAACTTAATAATGTTAATGAGAAACTAGAAATAATACGAATAAATTGGATATAAATATATTTTGTATAGAACTGGTTCAGACAGGTTTTCAGTGGTATTACCTGACAGACTGACTGAAAGAAGAAGTACATTCTTGTGGTTTTGTGTTGTAAACTGCGCTTTATTCAGAATAGATGTTTGGTTTTAAACAGGCAATGTTTGTTTTGTTTTTTGCTGTAAATCGGAAGTGCTGTTTGTGGCTATAAACCATCACAGCATGCAGAAAGGCAGTTCTAGTTATTTGTGCTTATATAGATTTATAATTTGTGAAATTTTGTTTGACTTTCCTGTTTTTTGACATAATTTGTTTTATATATAACTTAAATAACTCCAGTGCATCCCTACGTGTCACACGAGTGGTGGCAAAAATAGGACTAGCTTTGTTAATGTGTGCCATAGTAATGTAAACACCATGAAATGTCTGAATTGTTGTATATTGTGACTAATCCTTAGAATAAGAAGAATGAATGCAATATCATGTAATAAATTGTCAATATACATGTACTGACAATGTGAGATTTTGTGTACACGTTTATTTAAGTATCCTAAGATGATGTGAATATAAGCTTTACTGTTTTAAAAGAGTATAATATCTCATCTGCTACATGTTTATTCTTGTTAAAAATATAAAATGTTGACACTTAATATGTCATAAGATCACTTTGAACTTGTTTGCCTCTTGATAATGAATAGAGCTTTCTTATGCTCTCTTTAGGCACTTATATGAACAGATAGACAAATATAATGATGCTGATTCTGTTTGGTATCTTCCAGAAATCAACCAATTAGAAGACCCACGGCAACAATGGAGAGTAGAACAGGAGAGCATGCTGAAAGATTATCTGGTTACAGCCAAGGATGACCTCGAGGTATGCTGGAATACAATAATAATAATCTTGTGTTGTTAGGATGTGGGGGTAGGGCAGATTGTGAAAGAGTGTTGAACTTTTCTGTAACCTTTCTTCAGTAGTCGTGTCAACAAGTCAATGTTTAAGCTTTCTTTTTGCACTCTGTTTCTCTGAAACTGTATGACATTAGGATCAACAAATTTAGTTCAAATGGTAGTAACTACTTATAACCATGCAGCATTCTTTTTGGTGACCTTGACCTTTATGGATATATAACTTAGCTCACATAAAGTTTTTGTGCATAGCTCTGTTTCTCAGAAACTGTTTTTTTGTGTTTTTCAGTAACAGACTTGATTCTGTAAACTAATAATCATTATGTTCAAAAAATGTTTACATGTATGACATTGACCTACTTAATGGATTTATTTATTACTCGTTAATACTTTTTAATGATTAGCTCAACTGTTTCTTGATAAATTACCTCTACTGAATGTTTTTTTTGTCTTTCTATTTTTTGGATAATATTTCATCCAGATCAGCCATACATGTACTTGGTTAGCACTTTTATGAGTGGTGTTACTCAAAACCATACATCATTTTTTTACATGGCCTTGACCTCAACAGATAGGTTAATACATATTTTGTTTTTGTGTACATCTAATAGACTATACGATTTTACCTAATCTCACCATTCTTTGTCCATAGTTGTTATGGCAACAAATAATGAAAAATAGTGCCAATGTCTGGATCCTGTGGGAGTTTATAAAGTATGAGGTGGATTCATAACATTTGAAATAATGATAGAGAGGAATGCCGAAATCGTGATTAGTCTTTTGATTATCAGATGTTACCAATATTTAGTTGCCATGGCAATATAATTTTATGTAAAGAAAAAGTGTCGAAATTTGAACTTTGTGACTCTTCCTTGAGTACTTTTTAGTTTATGCAGGACAAGCGTTAGACTATTGTATACTTCATTTAACTCTTCAAGTAGTGACACCAGTAGGGGATGTTAGTGACACCAGTAGGGGATGTTAGTGACACCAATAGGGGATGTTAGTGACACCAGTAGGGGATGTTGGATGAAGAGCAATACTTCAGCAAGATGCTCGTCTAGAATTGACCTTGCATTAATGGCCAGCTTTCTTAATATCTTGTGATAAAGCAAAGAAGACACAACACTATTTTTCTACCAATTGGAAAGATGCCCAGGCCTTTCATTTTGGGAATAAATAGTGAAATAGTTTTATAAGTAAAGACATTTTTTGTCTCAAATTAAAAAAACTATTGTCACAGTTGCAGACATTAAAAAACACTTATTTATTGGATTTAACATGCATTCAATTGGTTGCAAGCAAAGCCTAAGATTATGAAGAAACTGATTAAAAGAAAAAATATAGATATATATATATATATATATATATGTGCATGTCCTTTTTTTAATCTAGGATTTTGGGGAACAAAATAAATGTATTATTTTCATATTTTTAAGTTGCACAATTTCGGTGTCACATGTATATAAATATGACATAATTTCTCCTATTAATAAGTGGTACCTATAAAAAGGTAAAGAAAAAATCAATGTCACACTAAGAGACTTAGCTTCAAATTGAGGGAAATTTTACTGGCAGTAAGTTGTTTAATTGTTACCCATAATCCACAATACATCTAATTACAGGGAGAATAATCCTTATAAAAGCTACTTGTCCTCCCTTTTTAACATTTTTAATTTAATGCTTAAAATCAAAGAAATATAAAGGGCAGTTTCTTAAATCTTACTCGTCCTAACAAATGGCGAGCGGACAAGTGGAATTGTCCAACCCTGATGACTTACATACACATGTTTAGCAATTCTATCAAAATAATCACAAATGTTTAGTAATTCTATCAAACTACATACACATGTTTAGTAATTTTATCAAACTACACACAAATATTTAAAAATTCTATCACACTGATGTTTAGGAATTCTACCAAACTACACACACATGTCTAGTAATTCTATCAAACTACAGACAAATATTTAGAAAATCTATCAAACTACACACACGAGTTCAGGTATTCTATCAAACTACACGCAGGTTAGAAATTCTATCAAAGTACACACAGGTTAGTAATTATATCAAACTACACACATATGTTTAATTATTCTATCAAACTACACACATGTTAGTAATTCTATCAAACTGCAAACTTGTTTAGCAATTATATCAAACAACACACACTGGTTAGCAATTCTATCAAACTACACACATGTTAGTTATTCTCCAACTACACACACATGTTTAATAATTCTATCAAACTTCAGACACATGTTTAGTATTTCTATCACACTACACACAACTATTTAGAAATTCTATCAGGTTAAACATACATGTTTAGTAATTCTATCAGACTACACACAGATATTTAGTATTATTATCAAACTACACACACATGTTTAGTAATTCTATCACCCTACACACAAATACTTAGAAATTCTATCAGACTACACATAAATATTTAGAAATTCTATCAGACTACACACAGATATTTAGAAATTCTATCGAACTACACACACATATTTAGTTATTATATCATACTACAAACAAATATTTAGAAATTCTATCAAACTACACACACATGTTTAGTAATTCCATCACACTACACAAAAATATTTAGAAATTCTATCAGACTACACACAAATATTTAGAAATTCTATCAGAGTAAACACAAATATTTAGAAATTCTATCAAACTGCACACTAATATTTAGAAATCTATCAACTACACACAGGTTAGTAATACTCTCAGACTACATACAAATATTTAAAAATTCTACCAGGCTACAAAAATACGCACAGATATTTAGAAATTTTATCAAACTGCACACAAATATTTAGAAATTCTATCAGGCTACACATAAATATTAACAAATTCTGTCAGACTACACACAAATATTGAGAAATTCTATCAGACTACACATAAATATTAAGAAATTCTATCAAACTACACACAAATATTTAAGAATTCTATCAGGCTACACATAAATATTTAGAAATTCTATCAGACTACACACAAATATTAAGAAATTCTATCAGACTACACACAACTATTTAGAAATTCTATCAAAATGCACATAAATATTTAGAAATTCTATCATACTACACACAAATATTAAGAAATTCTATCAAACTGCACACAAATATTTGGAAACTCTATCAGGCTGCACATAAATAATTAGAAATTCTATCATACTACACACAAATATTTAGAAATTCTATCAAACTGCACACAAATATTTAGAAATCTATCAAACTACACACAGGTTTGTAATTCTATCAAACTACACACACACATTAAGTTATTCTATCAGGCTACACACAAATATTTTCTACATACACATGTTTAGAAATTCTACCAAAGTACATACACATGTTTAGTAATTCTATCAAACTATGCAAAATTGTTCAGCGATTCTATCAAATATTTAGCAAGTTTACTAAACTACATATACTCACACCTACATGTAGTTTGAGCAATTCTATTAAAATGCATGCACATTTGAACTTTTAAGCAGTTCTATTGAACAACACACAAATGTTCATATCAGAAATAATTCCGGGTTTTACCTCAAAGGTCAAGGTCTCATGTACATATGAAGGGTTACAGTGAGTCAATATACTGCTCGTGTGTTGCCATGACCATTCTAACAATGTAAACATTCCTGTAAGATAACCGTTTTCAATGAGTCATTTCTCTTAAGGAAACTTTTTTGCGATCATGTCTTGTAACATTTCTTGTTTTCTCAAAATTTGTGATTCAATAAAAAAATGTGTTCTTCTCTCTTTGAGTTTAAGGAAGTTAAATCATTCCATATACATGCTTGGGTTTGAAGGAACAGATGATTTGTTAAAAATAGCTATTAATCTGTTTTTAGGCAGACATCTTTTCTGTTTTTGTTACCAATCATGGTTTTAGTATTTATACATCCACCTGTAAAAAAAGTCATATACCTAAAAAGATACAATCGCTCTCCCAGCATGGGATTCTTATAAAACAAAGTTGAGTGTATATTCCTGCAGGTGTTTACCTTGATAGTTACCCTGTAGCTGGTGTATTACTCTGTGGCCAGTCTCTGCTTTGTCATACATAGGTAATACTAACAAGACAATTCATTCTATGGCATTCTGTGCAAGTCTGGTGTCTAATGTGCCCTTCAATTTAATAGCAAGGATTTGCGGCAGGTACTTGAGGTCAGTTATGGAAAGCTGGATTAACAAGTGGATAAATGAGACGTGAATGTTCATTGGCAGTTGGACAACTTAATGTAGTAATTCTGCAATCAGCATAATAGTATATCTACCTTATACACCCACATGTTGGGTGGCAGTCCAGTATATCGGGGATATGCATGGCACAGCACAAACTCTAAATTTGTCTTAAGAAATTTGTAGAATATAGAAGAAAAGTAGTCAACTTAGTTTTGAACAGTGTATATAGCTAAATTACCATACATAAAGTTCCCTACTTTAGGCTCTAAAACCATGGGTTAAAGTGTTTTGTTTAGTTTGGGTTCGATTTTTTTATGCCCTCACAATTATTTTTTGGGTGGCATACAGTAATGTCAGGATCTATTCTTCCGTCCTGAATTTTGTGTCCGGCATGTAACTTTGTCATGCATAGATGGATTTTATAAATACTTAATACGAATGATCAACATAACATGACGACGTGTCTCATGTAACACCAAGACTCCCACTTAAAGGTCAATGTCACACTTTAACTTTGTTTGACAACACTTTCAGTCTGAGATTTGGTGTCCGATCTGTAACTTTGTTACCTATGGATAAATTTGACTTGGCTCAATTCATCACAATTATGTGATAACGTGTTGCGCGTAAGACCTGCAACTGTCCCTCAAAGATCAAGGTCACACTTTGAGTTTGTTTGACAACACTGAGTCTGTGTGAGATTCGTGTCCGGTCTGTAAGTTTGTCATGCATAGATTCCCCCCCCCCCCCCCCCCCCCCACACACACACACACACACACCACACCCTGCATTAACAGCAGGGGCATTTATTCTGGGATACAGCACATGTATCTTACTGTATAAGATGAGAGAGATAACCATTGTAATAATTCTAAATACACATACAGATTGTATTGGGAATACTAAAACAGAGTGAGTATGGTTTTGATGATAAATCAAATTGTTTATTATATGGTTTGATTAGAAATAAACTTAAAAATATTTAAACGCCATGTTTTTTTATCAACCATACATCAATGTAGATATATATATATAATATAATATAATATTACTCTCTGCATTTCTGTTTTATTTTAGGCCAAAAAGGAGATCTATTCCGTAAAGGAACAGCGACTTCAGCTGGCTCAAGATGAATACCAGTATCTGTATGACACGCTGACGGGATGGAAGTCTTCCAGAACAAGCTGTAAGTCAATACCACTACCACTACCTTCTTCCCAGCCATGTAAAAACCTATTATGTAAAAATATGTAATCATTGGTATTAGTTTTTGAACATTTTCTTTTTGATCGGGCCTCATTAGCTCGGTCAATAGCACGGCTGACTATCAATCCAGTAGATGTGAGTTTGAATACCCAACCGGCAAGTCTCCCTGATGATTGATATACAACATTGTATCTCATTATCATAAGTCTCTCGACACTGATAAACTGGGAAAGTTGTCAGTTACTTGCAGAGATGGAGTGTACTAGAGTACTGGTTAACCTTTCAGGATCCCAAGAAACGGTTGTTAGGTTAACTGATCATCTGTTAGCCCTTGATGACATAAAAATGACGCTAAATATTCAATCAATCAATCATTTTCTTTTGTGACTATTACATATCAGCAAGATGGAAGATAGGTTAACACTGATCACAGGTTATAGGGTTCCACAGGCTCTTTATTTGTCTCCATGTTCTATATTGTTCATCCCCATCTTTATTATTGACTGCAGAAGTTAAAACTTGGCACTATCCAATCATTGTCTTTGAAGGAATGGGGTTAAACATCATATTTAGGTTATAAGTGGCATCCCATTTTATTGCTTTAGGAAGACCTTGCATTTTTGAGTACCATCCTTCCACAAGTAACTGACAATCTTTTTAAACTTATGTTTGACACAAGTGACAGTGCCTCAGACCACTTGACCACAGAGGATCTGTCTCGTAAGGATATAAATATAAACAAGAGTGGTGATTCTAATATATATGGGTTTGACGGTACTCTATTGAAACTTGGAAATCATAGCATGCCATGGTCACTTTTACAAGCAGATAAGATACTATAAACCTAAAACCTGTAATGGACAGTTCTTTTCTGTCTCTATCTATGTTTTTATTTCTTTTGGCCACTATCCAGTCACATTTTAACCTGAAACTCACTTGTGTCACATATCAATCATATCAGTTATCTAAATGGACCTATGTATATCAAATTTGACTGTCGGTGATAAATTTCTGACTTTCATTTACAGTAAATTCCAATTCGAGTGTTGGCAGCAGCAAGTATGATCCTGACCTACTAAAAGCTGATGTCAACCTGGCCAAGAAACGCGTGGCACGTCTCAAACACGAGCTTGAACAGATACGGGCAGAAATGCAATATAAACAGAAGGGTCTGGATACTCTGGCTTTGTAAGCAGCTGTCTTGTATGCACTATCTTTTCCAGGATAATGGCTTCATTGTTTAATGGGCAAACTTTCCTCTGTTAGCCCTCAATCACATAAAAATGATGCAAAGTATTCAATCAATCAATCAAGCATATTTAATAAATACTATTTTTCATTTGTGTTTTATTTTTGTTAAAACTGGTGTAAATGGGTTTATCCAGTTGTATATTGGCAATAGTAAAGTGAAATCTCAGTAACTACTTGTATATTTTTGCCATATTTGTTACAAACGGTGAACCAGTGATTGTAATCTTTTGGTATGTTTGTTATAGGGTGGACCAGAAACTATCTGGTCAAACAACAGGGTACAACCTTGACGAGGCCCGGGGAATCATGGATGAAATCAGCACTATACAGACGAGTCTCCACTCTGGGGAACAAGAGAGAATGCAACTCATGCAGGTATATACAGACATCTGATCATAATTTTGTAATAATTATTCATATATTTTAAACCTTTCTTATAGATGTAAAGATTTGGTACAGATAACAGTTCCTTGTTATCATATTTACCCTATGTATTGGGACAGAAACAAATAATTAAAAAAAATCTGTCATAATACACATTATTTTAAAAAAAATTTATTTTTTTACTGTTTTTAAATGCAATAATGTTGGTGTGCATGCATCGTATACAGTATCGTATTTTTTAAAAAATGATATTTTTTTACTGTCCCAAAAGAAAGTGGAAATACGGTATAGTTTCGTCACAATACAAAAGAAAACATAAAAAACTATGTTACATTAATCATACCGCAATTTGGTAGGTACAGTACTGGTAATTAAATTAAAACAACATAACAAACCCATTCGTGTTGTGCTGTTGTTTTTTAATCCATTGAAACAAACAATAACTGTGTAAAGAAACAACTAATTCGTAAATTGTGTTGTTGTTGCAAAATTACAAGCCCTGATGTAGCATCCCTTCGTGCTTTGAAGTACGCCGGGAACATTTTTATATACGCCATCACAAAAGTGATTACGTCAGAGTTACCATTGTTTGATAATTAAATAAAGGGGCGCTATAGTAAACTGGATTAAACTCAGAACAAACGAGAAGAAAGATAATAGTTAAAAGTAATTGTTTGTTTGAAACTGGGTGTCGTCTAAAAATATGTTTGTTTTTCAACCAAAGAACAGTCTCTCTTTGACGTTCACTCCATCACGCTTTGTCATTGCTAACATATTTTCGTTAGAAAATCAATTAATTATCTACCAGTATATATCCCATGCTAAAGGATCGATCAATTTGCAAAAACACAATTGCTTTGCATCCTTTGAAATTAAATACACACTAGTAAGCTGGTCATGTCAATTTCATCAGATAAACAGGTTACAGTCACGTAATAATGAAATATCCACTCAAAGCCAGACTGGTTTACACTAAAGTTTACATTATCGAGAAAGTGTACAACAAATAAATGTGAACCAGTCCGTGTTTTTATTTTGCGATTGAATATGTCTATAACGTTGACACAATTTATTTTTTTCCTTGTGCCAATGTGCGATGTCGTCACTGACAGTTTCTTTAGTCATTTTACGTAGCGTTCAATTTCACTAAGTGGAAAAGTACTGATGTAACAAACATAATTTTCTAAAAATAGAGTGAACACTTATTTAATTGTCAATCAAATAACAGTACAGTGACTTAAAATCAGTGTTTAGATAAATAGATCAGTTAATTGGCGAGTTGTGTAAGCAGGCCAAGCGTCACCTGATTGTTTTATCGCACATTTACAAGCAAAGGAACGATGCCATAGGCAATGTTTTTCATGCGTAATTCGGGATTAAAACTTATAACAAAGAAATAAATTAAGTTACAGGTATGGCAATTTATAGGCATTAAATAACAAAAAGAGCAATCGTTATTTTACCTAATTTTTTCAAATATACAAGGGAAATTACTGGAAATAGAAAATTACGATGTACAGACAATGTTTTTCATGGATATTTTGGGATAAAAACATATAAAATGCATATATGCGAAATTATCGGAGATAGAAAATAACAATGTACAGAATAAAAATTTATATGTATCTCAATTCTTATTATCAAAAAAATAATAATTTTCCTGAAAAATAAGGGTGTCCCAATACATCAGGTGTCCCAATACATTGGCTAAATATGGTAATTAACTTTTTAAGTTCAATATTTTGTATGACTTGTGCTTTTTCTTATATTTATGTTAATTCCTGGCCATTTCATTTCTGGATAGTGTTCATTTTTAGATGATCAGTGTTAATTAATATAAATTGTCTGAATCTAAAACATTTGTCTTCCTGGTTCAAGTACCATGATTAGACAGATACATTTGATGGTTCTGTTTTATAGACAATAAGAATATCTTCTGTTTATCCATCTATTTTCTTCAATACTAAATGGTGCGCATACTGTGTTTATCTGTAATTGATTAACAAAGGAATTACATGTTTACAAAAAGTGATATTTCTATAATAGTAAATCCTGGGAATCCTTTTTATTATGTACGCTTATTAAGTTAACCATATGCATTTAGCAATAATAATACTTTATTCAAGTAATTTAGGCCCTCAGCCCATAATACAAATATTTTGAATAACTCATGTATACTGCTGACGATTTGCTTATTTCTTGAACCTTTTATTCTTTGCTGTAGACAGATAACTTTTGTTTAAGTTGTTCATTTTTGGACTACTCTGTATTTCAGTCTCTTGCACGATTAAAGGAAGATTTCTTGAGGACTAAGATAGGCGGCTCCTCCCCAGACGTATCAACTCTGTCATTGCACCTGGAAAAGTCAAATACTGCTTCACAGACAGATCTACGAGGAGAGGTAAGTTTGTGTAGTTAAAGAAGCTGATGCAATATCTGAAAGTCATAAATCCATAGCTGTATAATTATAAAATACAGGTCAAGTTAGATATTTGTCAACATTTGTCAAATTTTTGCAGGAATTGTGGCCCCTTTGCGATGTAACTTTCAGGTAAAATTTACTAACATGTAGCAGGATCATTGTGTCCTATGGACATATTTCTAATTGTAATCAGTGTTTGTTGTTGAAATATGTTTCCAAAATATACCATTATAGACAAATTTGGGTTTCTAGTGACTGAACTTTACATCAACTTGTCAGTACATTCACCCGCCATGTGTAAGTTTATACTCAAAGTTAGAGTTAAAAGTTTGTCATCACTTTAACACCAACCTTAGTGTGACGGAGAATGAACTGACAAGTTAGTTTCAGCTATCCTTTAAAAAAATCTACTAAAAAGAATCCAATCAAACTTGACACAGAATTTTTCGTTCTTCTGCTCAAGTGATGGTAATTTTCTGATTGATTTCTGGATTTAAACTGACCAAGTTGTTTTTGTTGTTTGACAGTGACTGTTTATGGTTACATGTACAGGGCTGCACAAATATTTTTGATGTCCAGGACAAGTGAGTTTTATGTATATATGCATATATAAATAAAATGACTTTCTAAAGTAAATTTACAACTTGATCCATAAAGTATTTTCATTAAGGCTTTATGAAGTCATTTATTTGTACACTATTATATAAAGACTGAGAAAAATGCTTAAGATTATGTTGTTTTAAGACATTCTACTGTGTTTCAGTTTGGTTTATCAAGTAGCCGATACCTGGCAGAGATAACAAGATTACGTCTTCAGTATGATGACTCCAAGAAACAACTGTCACAACTCAAACACATGCTGGCAGATCTAGAAGATGACATGATACCAGGGCAAAATGAGTCCGATAAAGACAGGTAAATTGTTCATACAAAGCCAAATGTCAAGCGAGTATATATGGGATGGTGCTTTGCCAATGCTTGTTGGCCCCAGGCCAATTTTACTCAAACTTCACTAGGATGTTACTAATGTATGGACTGAAGATTTTCAACTGACCTAGGCAAAATTCAAATATAATTATTTGAATCTCTCTGTGTTATTTGTCTGTTGTGTGCTAGCACCTGCATTACATCATAGTAATGAACAGCTCAAAAGTTGAGTTGAAAAATGCAAGTTTGTATTATATTTTGTGGGTTAAAGAATAATTGCAAGGGGTTTAAAGAAAATCTGGTTGTTTTACTATTGTGTTAAACATTTGCATTTTTTTCTCATTTAGGTTACTTTTAGTTCAAGAAAAGGAGCAGTTGCTACGGGAATTAAGAAGCATTGACCCAAAAGGTCGTTCGGAGGTTGAAATTGAGGATATAAATGGTCGAATACGACAATTGGGTGTTGATCTTAATCATGCTAAAGAAATCTCAAACAAACAGATAGCTGAAAGGTAAGTAACCAAATGTCAAGTTATAGTTTGTGTCACAACGAAAATCCTTTTGGCAACTGGTTATTTGAATAATATTGTTATTCAATAAATCCAAAATTAACACAATCACATAGAAAAGTAGTTTTAATATATGGGTCTACCAGAGAGAGAAAATAATATAAGCTTTCTCGATATTTTATTTATGTCTTAATGTTCTCTAAAAGAAATACTTCTGTTGTAGATGTACAAGATAAAGTTATTGGTAGACCTGAGAGCATATTCATAAGCTTCTTAGTCAAAAATTACTCTAAGTCCAATATACCTTATTTTTCACATCAGTTTCTTTGGTGTTATTACATTTTCTACTAAAAAATATGTGAATGGTCAATATATATATATTTCATTTTACTATTCAATTAAAAGGTAAGCTAGATAATCCATAAGAATGGTTTTAAAATGAGATAGAAATTATAAAAAAAATCTTATATATTCTGATGGAGGAAAGTGTTCAACTTGATGTTTTATGGTTTCCAACACATCTCAAATAGAGCTCGAGCTCAAATTTTATTTTCAATTAACATTATTATTTGTGATCAGTTTCATTATAACTACCAATTACTATATTGATATAATACATTTGTGTTTAATACATTTTATATGTAATAAGTGATACTAGTTTTCTCTTGAAGCAGTTCTAAAATTTAACTTTGAGTGTGTACTCAAGTTGTCACAGATTTTTATGACTACATGGTCTGAATGTCAAGCTTTAGGATTCAATATTAAATAATGGTACTGATAGCCAACAACTGTCAACTTCATAAATATAAAGCAGAAATATACAATGAAAAAGAAACATCAACATTAGTTTGTACAGCCTTCCATACTTTAAAGAGTCACAGTGTTAAAAAAAATGCTATTTATTTTTGAAACAGATTGAAACACCAAGAGAGAAAAACTGAAATTTTAAAAGATCTTGCAGAAACTACCAAACGTACCACAATGCTGGAGTCTCAACTGAAAAGGTATTTGTCCATTGGTTAGTTAGTCTTGAAAATCCCCAAGTCATCCTGATGTGTATTTTATATCTAGGTATATCTATGACACATACTTTTTGTCCCTATTTTTTATGCCCTTGTCATAGTGTTAAACCCGTTCGACAGTAAAAATTTCCTATCAATAACTTCTGAAGTGGTCTGTGTATTTAGTTTATATTTTACTGCACCTAAAGAATGCAGACTGAATCGTCAAAGAAACTACACACAATAATCAAAAACATTTGGAATAAATGGGGAGTGGCAGGGTAAAAAAAATTTCTGACCCATGGAAATTTTGTGGGTCGGCCAAAAACAGCAAATGTACTAATTAGACCTGGTAAAAGTTGAAGCAGAAATGGAACCCATGTAAAGAAATTGTGGAAAAATGTGATAATCACTCAACATCATTCTGTTAATTTGTAATAAATAAGCAAAGTTTCCATCATTTGTATCAGTTTTGATCTTGTCGACTAAGGGCTGTTCCATTTAAACATACATCCCACCCATGGACGGCAAAATAATAAATTTCTGAGGTGGGAGGGTTTTTCAAAATGGTGGGCCTGATAAAATGAGTTAAAAGTATAAAGGTGGAGGGTCCAATTTCAAAGTGCCTTCCATGGGTGGGTTGGAATATTAAATGGATTAGCCCTAAAGATATTTATAATAAACTACAATACAAATGTGTAGCAGATTGTGAATTGTTATAAACAACATTATCCTACTCCTATGCTATTATCCTGGTAAATAATATGACTTGTATGTATATTCTACATTATTTTGTGTTCCCGTTTCAGCATGTCAATGAGCACACTGTCAATGTCATCGGGTTCCAGTCTAGGAAGTCTTGGTTCCTTGGGTTCTTTATCAGAAGGCAGCCGTGGGTCAATGTCCTCGCTCAGTATGATGGACATCTACGGACAACAAGCATCCAGTGATACAAACTTGCACGATCTCCATCGGCGTGTTGAAAAACTTTTACAAGGGCACAGTATATCGCCGATTCATGAGAATCCAGTGACTATATCACCTGATGTTATGGCAGCTGCCACTGGCGGTTATTTGGAAAGTGTTTTGGCAGGCAGTAATCAAGACATCGCGTCAAGTGCTGGATCTATACCGCTGCCAAGTGTGCACTTACAAACCCCATTAATGTCGGCATCTCCACATTCTTCCATTTCATCGCTGTCATCACCTCCCATCTCACCATACGACGTAGGCCCACCTCCGACCTATAAACAGCACATGAACATTAGTGTGCCAATAACTGTGTCAAAACCCCCACCCCCGTATGGCCCCCAAAGACAGATGGCTCCGCCACCACCATTCCCCCAAAACAGTGTAAATAGTTTAAATATCACCAATGTTCCCCCTTATGTACCTCAAGTCAGTAGCAATCAATCAAAAGTGGCATTGGACTCGTCGGTTATTTTACCACAGTCGTCCCGTGTGGATTATTCTAGTGCAAATAGTGTGACGTTACAGAATAACTGTAGTAATGTGCCAGTGTTGCAGCAGACGCATTTCTCCGACATGTTACATGACTCAGTTTATAGCAATATTGCAAAACAACGGACTCCAGAAAGTTTGGATATCATGTCCAATCCCCCTTTGAGCCCAATTAGTGAAAGTAGTTCCGGTGTGTGTAATAATTTATCTGGAGGAAATACTCGCAGTGTTTCAGCAGCGGTCAGTGATGAATCTGTCGCTGGAGACAGTGGTGTTTTCGAGGCCGTAGTTAAAAGGTATGTTTGCTGTAGCTGTAGTTACAATTTAATGTGCTAAATTGTGGAGTATTTTGATAAATGAAATGTCCAAAGATCACAATTTAATAATAATCTTTATGCTTGAATAAACATATTAGGTTTCTGAACTGTTAGTTACAAACCAGAACAATGTTGTGTCATAAATAGTGGCGCTTTTGTAAATAACAGAGCTCCAAATAATTTTTTAAGCCGATGAGTAATTACTCATCAAAATCAGAGTAGATGATTTTTCATAATAGTAATGAGTAATGCGCATATGATATACAACCAAATCTGTGTTAAGTTGCAGCATACAGTGGGGATGTACTATAATGGCCCCTTAGAGCATGTGGTTGTTGAATACAGACCAAGTTTGGCTGTAAATATAAAACTAACATATTTGGCTGCTTAACACAAGAGGCTGCGTAAAAGAGGTAATTGCAAACTCCTTTTAAATTGCTACGATATTTTGTGTTTAGCTGTTCAAATGGACATCAAACTTTCCATTTTGCCTTTTATTTTATATCAGTCATTTTACTGCTCAATCTTTGGATTGTTACAGACCATTGCTGAACAGTTAAATGACAGTTTAGATGTTAAAACATAAATGGTATACCAGTGCTGTAGAAAAATAGGAACAAGATATTGTACTGTGGCATAATTATATTAACTTATTAGTACACAAAATTAGCAAGTTTTCTGCTGCTTATTCGTTCTTGGCATTGTCATAACTGACCAAAATCTAATTAGAATAATTACAAAAATATAGTTTTAGCATACACACTCACAATATGGAAGTCATTTAATGCAGTATGTGACAATTTTTTTATGAACATGGCCACAGGGCCATGAACTTTTCAATTGTTAATGAAATTTCTCAAATGATGTTATCATTCTTTTAGCATAATTTGCTTTCAAAATGAACATAATTTTCTAAACGTTTATTTCTTTTTTCCATCCGTTAAAGAAAAATAAACAGCGTCAGGAAGACCGAAAAGGGTGTCGTAGAAACATAGACTGGCCGATGTTTAAACTGGTATTAGAAAGTCGTGCATGTGTTCTCGATACCTTGCAAAACAAAAAAGGACATTCAAAATAAAAAGTTCCTCAGAGTATAGAGTCTGTACATTTTAAACAATAAAATAACATGACTTTTTAAACAAAGTTTCATGATTTCCACATTTCATCTTAATATACCAACAACCTAAAACCGAGTATATATTAGTGATATTGTTGCAGCGTATGTTTTTTTTTAAATCAAAGAAGTTTTCTTCAAATTACAAAAAAAATTGTCATGACGTTACAGTCATTTATGATTTACCCTGTCGAGTGAGCGTATATTATATAAAAATAACCTCAATATGTTGTTGAATAGGATTTTCAACCAGCGATATACCTAAAATATTGAAACAGCTCTGGGAATAACAGGTATCCTGCCCTATAGCGAGTTTAATTGAAACCATTCAGCTATTTATTTGCGCGGATAAGTTAAAAAATTAGTGCAATGAAGATCGATTTTCAGAGAATGTTAACTTATTTACGCATATAGAAATTGATTTTAGCGTAAAACTTTTAGCATAGCGTTGCTTATGTGTAATTGATACGCACCTAAAACAAATTCACAAATTTTTAATGCGTCATTTACGCAGATACGCATCATATCTGGAGCTCTGTAAATAGTGTGATGTCATATAGTCATTCTAGCATGTGAATATTATCTTGAAATTAGGAACAAAAGTAATATGGAAATATGCCATCCAGATATATAAGCCAGTATGCAAAAATACTAATAATAAATTTATTATGTATTCACAGAGACATGCTAGATGAAGTTCTTGAGATGGGATTAGAGAGTTCTCAAATACAGATCAAACTAAAGTGAGTATAGTCCAACATGTATTATTATTTATAGATAACAAAGAAATCTGTGTGTTACATTTTTATCTAAAGTTGGTGTCAGATGCATTTTAAAGTATGATTTCTAGGTGTTGAACTTGTATCACTTCCAAACATTTATAACAAGAAATGCAAGTCTGTGTCAAAACTATTGCAAGATCAGTTTCTTGCATACCAATATTATAATGTTGGTGTTTATAACAGTATGCCCTTTTCACTCAAATGATGGGGAAGTGGCATTTATTAAATATTATCTCTTTCTTTAATCTTATAATGGTGTCAGAATGAATTAAGTAGTCCTCAGAACTTGCCATTACCCTATAGGGTTCAGAGAGGAATTGTTTTTAGTGAACATTTCAAGCTTAATCAAGGATGTTGCTGTACATTATGCAAGAAAATGTTTAACGGCAAGCTTGTAAGATATAAGTTGTATTTTGCAAAAATTGGTGTCAAAGTTGGAGATAAGTAATATATTGCAGAAATTGATGGTGAATTTAGTCGTGCCCAAGTGTTTTGTAGAAGTTTTATAGAAATAAATCAGTTTAAAATGGTCAGCTGAGTTATTTCTACAAATTTATTTTCTCTCTCGTTTATTTCAGGTATGATAGCATAGACAATATCCTTATAGTTGGCATAGAGCAGGCCCGCAACCTAGCAGCATTACAGTTCCCAGAATCATCCAAAGTGTGAGTTACATGTTTCTACAGTTATCATATATGAATTGTGTATTTTTTGGCACGTTGATATGTAAGTAGGTCTTTCGTGTTCGCAGTCTAGTTATAGTAGTTAAAAAGTCCAGTGGTAGAACGATCCTTTTTCCTTGTCTATGTGTTGTTTCCTTGGGGAAGACACATTTTCTGCATATGCTCAGTACTAGTACTGGTTCTACCAAGAAAGCCTTCAAGCATGATGTGTCTAAGTTGTAAGAAATTGTTTCACAATTGATGTAAAATAAATAATTAAAATAAATAAGTTCAACATGTTCATATTGTATTCCTTATAGTTAGCTTAAAGGTTAGCATTAATT
Organism: Panopea generosa; assembly: GCA_029582155.1. Taxonomy (NCBI): domain Eukaryota; kingdom Metazoa; phylum Mollusca; class Bivalvia; order Adapedonta; family Hiatellidae; genus Panopea; species Panopea generosa. The sequence continues at coordinate 28,146,134 of CM055896.1, read as the reverse complement.
ATTGTTCAGAGCTCATGAATCTTTATAAATTGTATTACACAATTTTAGTGACATATTTAAAATTTGTTTTTGCAGTCAAATTGTATTTATATTGATGCAAATTTAGTGCTGCCAAAACAGCAAATGTTTTTATATTTTGCAATAACTTTTAAAATACATCAGCTAAAAAAGACAGATCTATGTATAATGGCAGAATACTTTGTTTATTTATAGGTGCATAAAAATAGCATTGCTTGCTTATTTAAAGATGTTTAAAGACAACATTCCATGCTTATTAACAGGTGTATAAAGGCAGCATTCCATGCTTATTTACAGGTGTATAAAGGCAGAATTATGTTTATTTACAGGTGTATAAAGGCAACATTACATGCTTATATGCATGTATTTAAAGACAACATTCCATGCTTATTAACAGGTGTATAAAGGCAGCATTCCATGCTTATTTACAGGTGTATAAAGGCAGAATTATATGTTTATTTACAGGTGTTTAAAGGCAACATTACATGCTTAATTACAGGTGTATAAAGGCAGCATTACATGCTTAATTACGGGTGTATAAAGGCAGCATTACATGCTTAATTACAGGTGTATAAAGGCAGCATTATATGCTTATGTACAGGTGTATAAAGGTAGCATTACATGCTTAATTACAGGTGTATAAAGGCAGCATTTTATGCTTATTCACAGGTGTATAAAGGCAACATTACATGCTTAATTACAGGTGTATAAAGGCAGCATTATATGCTTATTTACAGGTGTATAAAGGCAACATTACATGCTTAATTACAGGTGTATAAAGGCAGCATTACATGCTTATTTACAGGTGTATAAAGCCAGCATTACATGCTTATTTACAGGTGTATAAAGGCAGAATTATATGTTTATTTACAGGTGTATAAAGGCAACATTACATGCTTATATGCATGTGTTTAAAGACAACATTCCATGCTTATTAACAGGTGTATAAAGGCAGCATTCCATGCTTATTTACAGGTGTATAAAGGCAGAATTATATGTTTATTTACAGGTGTATAAAGGCAACATAACATGCTTATATGCATGTGTTTAAAGGCAACATTACATGCTTAATTACAGGTGTATAAAGGCAGCATTACATGCTTAATTACAGGTGTATAAAGGCAGCATTACATGCTTAATTACAGGTGTATAAAGGCAGCATTATATGCTTATGTACAGGTGTATAATGCTTAATTACAGGTGTATAAAGGCAGCATTACATGCTTAGTTACAGGTGTATAAAGGCAGCATTATATGCTCATTTACAGGTGTATAAAGACAACATTACATGCTTATTTACAGGAGTTTAAAGACAACATTACATGCTTATTTACAGGTGTATAAAGGCAGCATTATATGTTTATTTACATGTGTTTAAAGTCAACATTACATGCTTATTTACAGGTGTATAAAGGCAGCATTATATGCTTATTTACAGGTGTATAAAGGCAGCATTACATGCTTATTTACATGTGTTTAAAGACAACATTACATGCTTATTAACAGGTGTATAAAGACAACATTACTTGCTTATTTACAGGTGTATAAAGGCAGCATTACTTCCCAACCCAAATATGTCGTGGGAGACCTCTCCCTCCTCGGATATCAAGAACCCCAAGTTTAGTGAAGTTTTTCGCATCGCCATTCCACAGAGGACGTTATTCACTAAAACCCTGCAAGTCAACATATGGTGTTTGCAGCTAAACAGGCCAGATGAATGCTTTGTAAGTGTGCAACGTTTTACTGTTGTTTGGTGTCTGTCTCAGTGCTGAGGTGGGGTCGAGTCTCTGGCAGATAGATACCAGAGTCTGTCAGATAGATACCCCAGTGTCAGATATATACCTGAGTCAGTCAGATAGATACCTGAGTCTGTCAGATAGATACCCTGAAACTGTCAGATAGATACCCTGAGTATGTCAGGTAGATACCCTGAGTCTGTCAGATAGATACCCTGAGTCTGTCAGGTAGATACCCTGAGTCTGTCAGATAGATACCCTGAGTCTGTCAGGTAGATACCCTGAGTCTGTCAGGTAGATACCCTGAGTCTGTCAGATAGATACCCTGAGTCTGTCAGGTAGATACCCTGAGTCTGTCAGGTAGATACCCTGAGTCTGTCAGGTAGATACCCTGAGTCTGTCAGGTAGATACCCTGAGTCTGTCAGATAGATACCCTGAGTCTGTCAGATAGATACCCTGAGTCTATCAGGTAGATACCAGAGTTTTGTCAGATAGACACAAGAGTCTGTCAGATAGATACCCGAGTCTGTCAGATAGATACCAGAGTCTGTCAGATAGATACCAGAGTTTTGTCAGATAGATACCCGAGTCTGTCAGATAGATACCAGAGTTCTGTCCGATAGATACCGGAATCTGTCAGATAGATACCAGTCTGTTGGATAGATACCCGAGTCAGTCAGATAGATACCAGAGTCTGTCAGATAGATACCAGAGTCTGTCAGATAGTGAGTCAGATTTTAAGAGAGAGGCGAGCCATTGAATGGTGTCACTTGACTTAATTTCTGTTAAATTTTGGGAACGTTGACTATTTAGAGTTGCATAATTTTCAGTCACATTTGGAAATTAATTATACCTGTTTAGGAACCTTTATTGTAAGTTGACCTAAATTCTCATGATGCTTTATTTTATTTCTGTAGGGCTGCGCCTCAGTGAGTCTCGCCGACTTTGATCCCAAAGATATCATATCTGTGAGATGGTACAACGTCCTCAGCTTTAAATTTATGCAACCAGATACCAATGTGCCTAGTAAAAAGTCTTCCACGAGTAGTGAAAGTAGCGTCAGAGAAAACGTTTGTTTGTCCGTCAGTCAGACGGAGACCATACGTCATGTAGAAACATCATCACAATACGTAAGTTGAAATTTGAATGTCAGTCACTTTTATGAGCTCTTGAATTAGAATAAACAGCATGCTCTCCTTGTAGAACATGTATGATGATGCAGAGCTAAACTGGTGAACTGGTTATTGCCTTTAGATGAAAGATTAGATGATATGCAGCATATACCAATATTTCAGCCTAATTAGCCATGCAAGCTTAGTGTAACAAGCCATTAGATGCGTAGTTATGATGGACTTAAGGAGGGCTGCCACTGTGTCAGTCTGCAGTTAACTTAAATTTGTGAACAAAATTGGTAGCTATACAGCTTCTTCGTATACTAAAGTAATATGGGTTGGGTTTTTTTTAACTAATTTTTCATATGGTCATAAACAATAAAACTCAAACACAATTCTTCAGAGTACTCAAGAAAGCAAGTGGGATAAATCCTTATTCTTCAAGGTCACTGTGCATTGGGATAAGAGCCATTAAGCTCATCCAACAGCTATTGTTAAAAAGAAATTTCGAAGGAATAACAGTCTTTATGTAAAATATGTATTTATATACAATGTGAAAATGCCTGTTTACTGACCCAGAGATTACTGCTGTAAAGGTATATTTTTAAAATTTTTGTATTTTCAGAAGGAATCTACATCGAATGATAAAGTAACAAAATTACTGGAAGCATCATCAGCAAGATTAAGAAAAGTCTCGCACTCAAGTGAAGATAAAGACAGGTTAGTGTTTCACCATTAAATATTGGTTTAATACTACATTGTAGTTTGTGTCTGGTTATGTTTTGTTCGCCATTTGATATTGGTTAAATCATTAAATTTTGTTCATTATGCTTGACATTTAAAGAAATTGAATGATGAAGTAAATGGAAATATTTTTCTTGCATACCAGATAAAAATATCTGCATTTTTACCAGGGCAAGATATTTCTATCTCGCCCTAGGGCTGAAATAAAATTCATGCGCTGCTGTGACTTAAGAATCATTTATGACGTAATGTATAAAATACATGATGTTAAAGCGACCATTGTAAAAGCTATAATCATGCATTAATTAATCAATTATTCAATTATGTTTGGTATGCAAGAAAAAGAATCATTTATGACTTTTTCAGTTTGGTAATAGAAAATTTCGTCCCTTGGGATAACTGTTTTTGCTGGAAAACAGTTCTCCCTTGGGACAGAATTTTCTATCCGAACTTCAAGCCCATGTAAGATTCTTATAATATATAGGTTGATATATGTACATACATGATATGTGTACATGTTCATCTGTTTTCAAAGTAAATATTGTGAATTAACGTCTTCATCAAGGAAATACTGTATAATAAGATTTTGAGTGTTTTGAACTTTTATTACTGTGGTTTCTTTTAACAAAAATCTCCAGAAATCTTGCATATCGCACTTTCAGAATCGATGTATATGAAGATGTTCTGTTTGGTATTTAATATCTGTGTTGTATATTTCAGTCAATACCGTGTTCATCCTTTAGTGTCATCCCTTAAGGAAGAAAGCAGTGACGAATCAACGATAATCTCATCCCAAACCTCCACCTTGACCCGTAACCAGGGGGCAGAGGAGATGGAAGATCACGGGGACAACACACTTAAGTCTGGGGTCAGTTTTGAGGGGATGGACAACGAGGAAGACCTGGAGGTTGATGATGAAATGGTAGCCTACCTTGTGTTACATATTAAATATTTAAAGTCACACTTGCTCCAATCATATGTCAATTTCCACTTTTATTTATTACCCAATTTATTACCTTATTGATCCATGAAATATAAACAATCTTTAACCAATTTTTTTAATTGTTTTAATGTAGCAGATTACTATCATGTAGCTAAACGCATGTCAAATATGTCACCAATATTTATCTTCTTCCATCCATAAATCACTCACTTGGTGCTCCGAGTATCGAGGATAGTTCTGGGTCTGATCTACCGGGTGTCAGTATAATGTGACTGGGTGGTGGTATCGTGTTTGCGGCATGATACTCCAGTGTGGCATCACTAGGAATACTGTATTAAGTAGAAATTCTCGCGATGTGTAATCGCTGCTAAACACCATACAGATCGTAGGTTCACTTTTTGATATGTTAATATATAATTTGATTAGTGCAATAGAATCAATTGCAGTATTAGAGCATTACAATGACCTTGAATATGATATAATTATAGGATTACAATGACTTGAACATGGTGGCAGATGTGATACGAGGTTTTGAGAAAACTCTTGAAGGTATCTGTTCAAGTGAGGGTTCTACAGACCAGGAGGAATTGTTGAGAACTGACACCTGTGATAAGGAGACAAACACTTTTCCCAATGTGCAAAATGTGCGACGAAGGTCTCAAGACTCCTCTGAAGAAGCCAGAAACAGTGGAATACGTCGCTCACAGACATTCTCCCCCGCTTGTAGACCGGGCACTAATTACATATGCAAGGTAAAATTGATAGTGAGGTGAAAGATTTGCATTCAGGGCATTCCTACATTAATTCAAAAAAACGTGTTTAGAATAGAAACTTTTAAAAAACAGTTTCTCTCACTCTATCTCCTTCATAGTAGTCATTTTTCAACTATTGTATAGAATTTCAGAAGAAGTAAAGAATTCTTTTACCTCAAAAACATTGTATTTAACTTTTGATGCTTATCAGATTTAGTATTTTTTCGATTTGTAAATATTTGAGGTGCCCTAACAAATATATTAAATATAGAAAACCTGGTTTTCATGAAAGTTGCATTACTCTCGTTTTGTTTTATTTTAGTTAAACAGAAGTGACAGTGATAGTTCAATGCCTCTTTATAGAAGAGGTCCATTCCAGAGAAACTCACTTCAGAGACGTAGTCTTCGCGTTAAGAGAGTAAGTTTTAAACTTTTTTGAAGTATGTGGTTTTACTATTCACAGAGCAATATTCAGAAGTCATTTATATCTCTATGTCATCACCACTTCCACTTTCAACCTAATTTTATCTAATATTGAAAAGGCTTGTAGAAGGTTTGAAAAGGTTTGTAGAATATTTTTTCTCTTACAATTTTGGTTTTAAAGCAGTTTGTATATTATTCATTTTTTTTTATATATTAATATATACAAACTTTTTGCTACTGTGTTAGAGCATATGTCATCACACTTGTCACTGTTTTGGATGTTGTATATGAAACAAATTTATCTATTTTATATCTCGTTTTAACGTAACATTACTGTATAGTCAGTTAAATACAGAGAGAATTGTCATACAGTGTTGTTGATTTATTTTCTAAGGTTTTGTGGCATCCTTGTTATAAATTGGAAGCTTTTATTTATATCTGCTTATCTGCAGGTTTTTGTTTTACGAGATTGAAACTTGTATTTATATCTGCCTATCCAGGTTTGTTGTATAGATTGAAGCTTTTATTTATGCTTGTATTTCCATTTCTGGGCGTGTTATATGTAGCTTACATGTGTTCCTTCAGATGCCGAGCAGTGTTGGTCTGCGTGGTGGAAAGGTTGTGACACGGACATCGCTGGACATGGAGCTGGATCTTCAGGCGTCTCAGACACGGTTGTCGCACCTCAATGATGAGAACAGTAGACTACGGGAACTCAAACAGAGGATGGAGGAGGCAAAAGCTAGAGGTAAGACTGGTACACTGCATACCTGTTACTGACAAATTATAAATTTTCGTTTTGATTACTGACCTTTGTCAGTACTAAGTCACTGCCTGTACCTGCACAGAGATGTCAAATAGTCTGTGTTTTTGTGTTTGATCAAACTGTTATGAAAACAAATACTTACAGAGGATGTGTCACAAGTTAGTGTCAAGTGTAAGTAGGTCAATGCAAATTCACTTGTTAGAAATATTTATTTCTTGTCAACAAAACAAAAATAAAAACGTAGTACACCAATAGGCTACTTTTAATTAAATACTAGAAATCTGTATCGTATTTATTCGCATGCATATTTTCTCTTAAAAATAGCTACTTGAAACAATGCATGGAAAAATATGTCGCGCTGACGTAAATATCTTGTATTGCAATTGACATATTCTTCTAGGAAAGGTTCTAATTTTAGCTTTTCCACACTGATGAAAATAAAATACACATTAGTAAACACATGGCCTCTTAAAATGACATGCATATTTTATGTAATGAAATGGATGAAAATATTAATACAGTTACCGTGTTTTAACTTAATCAGTGCACCGAATTAAAGATTTAAATTTTAAATTTAACTTTCAATAAGAAAAATGTGCACACTAAATAGAAACTATCAGATAACATATAGATTTAGCTAAGAAAGGGGTCTACATTTTAGGTATAGGTAAATGCTATGCATCATGGATGTAACAAAATTTTGCCCACGACCATTTCGTTGGGATTTAATTTGATGTTTATGCCCCCATGAAGTTAACAAGAATTTGTACCACACAAAAACTAATGATTTCACAATATATCACACACACACTTCACTATAACAACAAACGATGATAACCTGGCGTCAATTTCAAAGGTACCATTTCCAACCAGAGTAATAAATCCTGTCATAACTTCATAATTCTATTATAAAATCTCATCAGTATAGCTGAAATAAACATTGGATATGTTGGGGTTTTTAGGCTCTGATCAGAGGTTTAGTTCATATGGACATTTTTGGTTATATAAACAGAACAGCAAATAGATATATTTATATATATATATATATCATTGAGGGTTGTATGAATGTGGGGAGGATAAAAACAGAAAACAAAGATTGTTATCTTGTAATATTGTACAGGAGAAACAGAACTGCCAGCCTGGTTGTCTGACGATGAACACTTCCAGAACCTGCTGAGCGAGGCTGACAAGATGGTAAGTTACTTATTAACACACATCTCTCGTAATTAAAGTTCAAATTAAAACATTATTGTATTTTGACAGTTTAAATTCAAATTAGAGGTGTCTGCTTCAAAACTTGAAGATAAGTGTTTTTTTTAAACCAATTGCTACTTGTTTTATATACCTACATGTCATTTATATATGTATTTACTGGTTTGTTATCTTTAAATAAGAACAGAAATGTTTTACTTGAATTTTTTTAAAAAGAGGTATTTTAATGATATTTCTTAGTATGAATCTAAGGTATACATACTATAATATGTCATTATCTGAAGTATTGTTAATTCTTTCGCTGCCTATGTCACCACCTTGCAATCAACCACCAGCTGACAGAGACGTGGAAATGTAGCAATAGCAAATATCGAAATTAGGTCATTTAATGTCACGGTCATTTGTACATGAAGACAGAAATAAATGAAATGTACAATATATGTATATGCAGTATGTCCTGATATTTTCATAACAATATAGGCTTCAGTGATGAATTACTTGTCCATTTAAACACTTTTCTAGGAAATATATTTGGCACTGAGAAATACGTTGTTTTTTTTTTAGAAATTTTGCAGCGAAAGAGTTAATACTTCTGTGATCTGAAATCTTTGTGGTATTTGTTTCATGGTGGTATATATTTGTATATTTATACTGTTTGTACATGATTGGCTATTTTTTTGTTAGACATGGCAACTGTTCCAAGAACATATAGAAGTAAGATACATTTTTTTCTGTTTTGAGTGTCTAGCATGTTACCACAATAGCATGGGAAGGTTAACCCAAGTTGTACATTTAATATGATGCATTTAAAGGAATATATATTGAGTACATAGTTAATATGTTTGTTTTGCCAGGAGTTGTGGCCCCTTTTTTACTTAATTTTTTTATAAAATAACTGTTGCTGACCAATTTGTGATGAAAGTGTCAAGTTTTTCATTCAATAATATTTGGTGTGTAGCTGTGCCATTGTAAAATACAGGTCAAGTTCAATACTTGTCAAAATCAGTCAGATTTAACAGGAGTTATGGCCCCTTTTAAACTTAATTTTTGGTAAATTTACTTAAACATAGTGGGGTCATTTGTGTCCTAAGGCCACATTTTAAATTTCTTTACTGAATTCATTTTTTCAAAACATACATGTAGCAATCAGATCTGAATAAGTGATAATTAGACACATGTAAAGTATTTTGGGAAAATACAAATGATGGTATCTTAATAAAGGATTTTTTATCACCATACAAGTTTACCTGGAGCTCTTCATCTAATTTCTGTAAAATACAAATAACTGGCCTCTCACTTAAATTTCTAGAATGACACAGGTGAGTTTTTGTGATCGCCCTGTGTCCGCCGTCAGTCGTCATCCTTCAGTTGTTAACTTTTGCTTCAAATGACTTCTTCTCTGAAACTGCCAGACAAATTTACTCCAAATTGTTACCTGAAGCTCTCTCAAGTTTATTTTTCAAATGATGAGCCTTGGGTCAAATTTGACCCCACCCTGGGGGCTTATCAGGGTTCTTTTTCCAAATTTCAAAAAATCTTCTTCTCTAAAAGTGCAAAGCCTGGAGCTTTGGTATTTTGCATGTAGCATCACCTAATCATCTTCTCTCAGGTTTGTTCAAGCCATGACCCTGGGGTCAAACATTCAAAAATTGTGAATTTCAAAAATCATCTTCTCAAGAATCAATAGGACAAATGTGTTTATACGACTGTGATGTACCTTTGAGTTGGGATTTTAGGTTAAAATAAAGGGGCTTAGGTCCATTGGGGTCCAATAAGGGAACTTTTTACATATATAGGAGTACTGTGCAAAACAAGAAATTACATTTTATCCATTTTTGGTATTATTCCAATCATATTGATGCCTGAAGCTTTGTTTAGTCACAACAGAGCAGTCCTTTAAATGGGGGATTTTATATTCATAAGGGGCCAGCAGGGATCCCAAAAGAGATAAAAAAAAATCAACTTCTCAAGAACTGAGAGCCAGTCATTAATATTTAGTAGAAATGCCCTCTATGAGTAGGAGTTTCAACTTTGTTCGCATGGATGAGTTATGATCTGTTGAGACTCATTAAAGGAACTTCGATTTTTAACATTTGAATAAAATGTGAACACACCTCGTTTTTTTTCTTTGAAATACGATTTTTACAGGGAGATTGTGAACAGGACCCGTGAGGCCGTGAATTATTTAAAAAATATCTTGTTTATTTTATTAGCTTTTTTTTCCTCAAATCTTTCAAAAATATTTACCATAGTATTTTCATTGAACTGCTGTTTTTCAAGTTTAACATAATTTGAGATATGTTCATGTACATGGCAACATTTATGTATTTGAATAACATCAGAACCCTTATTTTATGGTATGAGGACAACTTGATATCGCTGATCACTAACCTGTGTAAGAAAGAACAAATAATGAATGTGTATCCATATATACTATAACTAACAACATCGCCACACATTACCACATATATTACCTAGTTTTCTCTTATATTAAAATGCATATAATTAAGGTAATGGTCTGTCCAGCACTCAAGCTCTGTTATCGGTAAATTGAAAATTAAAATTGAGTGTATTTAGCTTGGTCGAACCAAATTCTTGGTACTTTTAGTTTCCTCAGAACATGATTGACAGCATGCAGCTCTCTTATACAACAGTCCCAGTGTTCATTGCAGCATGGTTTTAATATGGTGGCCATTTTTCACTATTTCAATTTTTATAAGTTTAATTTCCAAGTACTAATAAGTCTTAACAAAAGAGGTAATGTGACAAATGAATTTTTTTGAGAAAAAAACCTTGTTAAAACCATTTGATGCTTAAACATCTGATGCTTATTTTTGAAAAAGTTTCAGCAAGATAAAAAAAAAAAATGTGATGTTTTTTTAATTTCTTGCAGAAAAAGTGACTGTTGCAATTTCTTTTTATCCTTTATATGGGGACCATATTTAATAAGTGGGATTTTATATGAATCAGATGTACTGAAGTATTTAATAGTGATTTTCTTAAGTGTTTCTTTTCAGTCCTGTTTTGATTGTGGTAATTAATATTTTTCTAGTGCACGTGCATCATGCATGTATTTTTCTTTTAAAAATTAGATAAAAAAATACATATAAACTTATGTTTCTTTTCTCAAACCATGTACGTTTTCATAACATTATTTTATTTGTTCATTTAATTCTTGTAACGTGTGCTACATTGACATAAACATGTATGTACTTTTTACATTTTACCTGTACTTCATTAAGGCCCAATGTTGATAATTTTATCAAACTTAATGTTAAGTTACATTTATTACTACAATACAGCTCAACTAGACCCATTGAGCTCAGTCGGCATTGCGTCTGACTATCAATCCAGAGGTCGTGAGTTCAAATCCCAGCCCAGTCACAGTCTTTGTGATTCCAGGAAAGTGTGGTCAGGTTAACTGATTGTCTGTTGCCCTCATTTGTATAAAAAAGACTTAACTATTCAAATATCTAAACCACACAGGTTATACACGTCACTTTTGGTGATGTATACAAGTCACTGATGGAGTTGTTGATAATGGAGTTATTGTGGTTGTGATATCAGAGTTGGACAATGGTGTGGGGGGTGCAGTTATCCCCATCTGTCTGATGTCCCAGCCACTAAAACATTCCGCCCAGAAACCAGGATTACAAATCATTGGCAAGAAATTGCTCATTAAAGTATGATTCGAACCTGTGCTAAAGAAACTAGAAAAATTAAATTATTCTTTAAAAATTAGGCCAGATATTGTATGACTTTGTTTCCATATTCTTATATCTGGATATTTTTTAGTGTGAAAGCATTACACACTTCGCATACTCTTTATAACTGTCACTCAGGAGCTGGTATCTGTGTATTACTGCTAAAATATACCAACACAATACTATGTGTATGACACAATACTCTGTGTATGACACAATACTCTGTGTATGACACAATGCACATTTCATCTGTATGATATATTATGCATATGATAACTACGATATATTGTTAACTGTGATGACTGTATGATTATGTTGTTGACTACTTGCCTTAAATATGCTGATGAATACTGGACAGTATATTGTCTTGCCTTTCCGGAGAAAAAAGAGACAGGTGTTACTTTTTCATTTGCTGCTTGAACAATTCAGGGTCAAGTTTTTACGTTAAACTCTGTTTCTCAGAAACTGTTAGTCACCAAATTTGGTCTGTAGTTGTTATGGGTATAATTATGTACTCAAAGCCTAACTAAACCTAAACTTTTGCGTTTAGTTGCGTTTAAGTTTAAGATATCTATGCAACCACTCAATGGATATGAATGAAACTTTGCATGTGTGTTCACTATCATCAATAGAACACACAGAGACAAGAATTATAACTCTGGGTTGCATTTTGGCACAGTTATGGTCCTTATTGGACTTAATTTTTCAGGTTAATTTTTTTTATCAGGTAAGATATCTATGTAATCACTCATTGGATATGAATGAAACTTTGCTTGTGTGTTCACCATTATCAATGGAACACACACAGACAAGAACCATAACTCTGGACTGCATTTTGGCAGAGTTATGGTCCTTTTTCGACTTAATTTTTCAGGTTAAAGTTTTTTATCAGGTAAGATATCTATGCAACCACTCATTGGAAATGAATGAAACGTCGCATGAGTGTTCACCATCACTGATGGAACACACAGAGACAAGAACCATAACTGGGGGTTGCATTTTGGCAGAGTTATGGCTCCTTTGGACTTAATTTTTCATCTGTACACACCCAGGTTAAACTTTTTTGTTTAGTTGATTTAAGTTTTGGTGTTTGCCTCCAATCTCAGTCTTTGCATGGATGGTGAGTTTTATCCCATCGGCAAGCTTTGTTGTCTTCTGACAACCCTTGTTTGGATTAATAATCACCAAATTTGGTTATGTTATAGATAGAGCTTCTCAAACTCATACATCATTAGTTTTGATGACCTTGACCTAGTTCTCCATCAATACACCCCGACACAATCTGATGTTATTTGTCTATCCTTGGCGTCGACTTCTTGAGGCCAGATTTCTTCATGATAAAGCAATACAAACTGATGAGACATTTGATTCTGTAAATTTTTTTGTTTACTGTTTTATTTATTGTGTATACTCGATGCACTAACACTGCCTATCTGTATTATGTATGCTAGTTATAAAAGTATGGTATATTGTTTACTTTTGGTCTGTAATGTGACTGGTTTGTGCATTTTGGTCTGTTATTTGACTAGTTTGTGCATTTTTGTCTGTAATGTGACCAATTTGTGCAACTTGGTCTATTATTTGACTAGTTTGTGCATTTTGGTCTGTAATTTGACTAGTTTGTGCATACTACTAAGAATATATTTCATTGAACTACTTACAATAATACAATATAATTATGTTCTTCAGTTAAAACAGTAATTATTTTTGTTTATTTAGATATTGGCGTATTTCTACCAAAAGAAATAAGAGTCAAATAATAAAAATAGTACTGTTAATGTAACTGAAATATCAAAAGTAACAAGTGGAATGAAAATATCTGTTTTTTAAAATGGAAATAACTTTGGTTACAAAAAATTAAATAATTGTAGAATAATTAGAAGAAAAGATAGGATAATTAAAAAAAATGGAAGTAATTTAGAAGAATCGGTTTCAGTGAATAGAATTGCAATTGTAGAGCGTGTGGTCCAGCGGTAGAGCACCCATGATCGAAGGGTTGTGGGTTCGGTCTTCCACCACGGCTATATGTGGTGTCCTTGAACAAGACACTTTTTCCACATATGCTTAGTATTGGTTCTACCCAGGAAGACTTCGAGCGTGATTTGTCTAAGTTGTAAGAACTTGTTTTACAATCGAAGTAAAATAATTAAGTTTAAACTAATAGAATTGCAAAAAATAGGAACACTTAATTTTGTGTGTTGGGTTTAATTTTGGTAAATATAGATTAGGGATTAAGAGTTAATTGCAATTTACATAAGTTCAATGTATTGCAATATTCATTTTTCATTAATCTGTAGGTGAAGTGAAGAACCCAGTATCAAGTTTTTCTTGTTCAAGTATCAGTTCTGTAGCAGATAAATGTTTAAAACAATTTTAATAATGTTGTTGATTGTTGCGTGTTTCACAATTAAATGTAAACTGTGAGGCACTCTGCATGTTCATGATATACACACATTATGATACCTGTAAATGATTTATTCCCATGTTTAGCGACAGAGAGAAGAAATGGGTCAGATGACGAAGCAGGAGCGGAGGGCGGAACAGTTGATGAAGCGTGTCACGAGAGATGTACATCGTCTGAAGCGGAACCATCCAAATGCTCTATCTACGTCATTCAGGTACTAATACATTCTTCAACAACAATTATAAATCTGTTGTTTGTCTTTCAGTGACATGTAGAGTGTCGGTTATTTACAAACAGTGCTTTGCAAGGGTCCAGTGCATAGAAATAAAACCATGCTTAGTATACAAAAACATTATGTGTGGAAAAAGAATTTCTGTTATAAACTTTGAAGTTCTTAAATTCATTGTTTGTTTCCTGAGTTGTCCTTGTTACCATGGACATGTAGTTATTACTGTCTGTGTTATGTACTGTCAGGCTATGGTCTGCATCTAAACTGGGGTTCAGTGGCAGAGCATTGGACCATGATCAGGAATCGTGGGTTCGATCCTCTGCTAAGCTATGTGTAGTGTCCGTGAGCAAGAAACTTTGAATATGCTTAGTACTTGTTCTACCAAGGAAGACTTTGAGCATGATTTGTTTTCACAACCAATGCAAAATAATTCAGTTTAAATTTAGAACTGGAGCAGACTTCAGTATAAAAAAGAAAATCTCCTTTATGACGATAGTTAATGCATAGATATTGGTTCAGCTATTCTCTGATTAAACCAAAGAAGGTGACATTTACTGAACTTCAGTATTTTCTGCATTTCTTGATAAGATAGAACGAAATTGCCATATGCCTGGACACTGGTAGTACCAGGGTTTAGTGCTCATTCTAACTATGTTATAAAGATGGTAGGTTTTGGTTGGTAAGCATATTTTGATTAATTACTGCATGAAGCCTATATTTGTAAAATACAGTAGACTTTTTTGCTCAAATTCAGTTTTTAGTACATGAGGATTTTTATATTTATTTATAAAAATTTCAATCTCCACTGAAGTCACTTTCATAGTCGACTGGACATGATATTAAAAAATGAGATACTGGTACTGGTGATTTAATTTGTTTTGGAATTGTTGATCCAAGCAACCACTATATATTTTTGCGCAGAGACTGTGCGTTGAATTGTTGTTAACATTTTTAGCTCATCTGGAAAAAGGCTGATCCCTCTTTACCCCGGCGTAGTATGTCTGTCAGCAACTGTTTTAATACATCTCCTGAAACCGGTTTGATTTCAACCAAATATTTGGACTGAAGCTTCCTTGCATTAAACTTTATTGTTCTATAAGTTACCTTGATACTGTAACAAACATGGCCGCCATTACTTAAAATAGTAGTATGCTTAAAAATACATCTCGTAAGCCCTGGAGTCAAATTCATGATCACCAGCTCAAAGTTTTCAAAATTTTACAAACAATGACCCCAGCATTAAAACGGGCCCCACCCAGGGGTTAACAAATATAGTTATATAGGCTGACATAACATAAAGTAGAAAGGTAGTGAAGTGAAATGCATAATAAAGTTAAATTTCTATTGTGATATTGTATTAAGTATTATGCTACAGGTGAGCAATTTAGGGCCAGTTTGACCCTCTTGTTTGAGATGTGATGTATAAGTAAAAGAAATAGAATTTTATTTGGTTCTTTAACAATTACAGACTAGGCACGGAAGTGGTAATTCATGCTTGTGTTTGTATATTAATTGAATGGAACTCTGGCTTAACAACCGTCCTCTGGGAGTTTTGTTGTACATGCACCTGGTTTGTGTTTTGTTACAGAACTAAGTATCTGAACAGTCCGTCTAATGTTTAAAACTTTGGACATGGAACTAACCTACACAGTTACAATAGCACAGATTTGATGCGTGTACAATTGAATTGTCTGAGACATGAGGCGGTTGTTTAGTGTTTCTGTACCAGATGCTTTACTTGTGCTTTTCAAGTTGAAATATAAGTATCACCATAGTTTTTGGCTTTTTGGTTATTACTGAGTTTGAACACTTTGAAGACATTTCATACTAATAAGAGTGTGCCGAGTGGTATCTTAAACACTATTGAACAGTCTGTTTGCATTGTAAACTTTGTTTGTACGGTATTATATAAACATTATTGAACAGTATGTTTGCATTGTAAAATATGTTTGTACAGTATTATTTAAACATTATTGAACAGTCTTTTTGCATTGTAAAATATGTTTGTACAGTATTATTTAAACATTATTGAACAGTCTGTTTGCATTGTAAAATATGTTTGTACAGTATTATTTAAACATTATTGAACAGTCTGTTTGCATTGTAAAATATGTTTGTACAGTATTTTTTAAACCTTATTGAACAGTCTGTTTGCAATGTAAAATATGCTTGTACAGTATTATTTAAACATTATTGAACAGTCTGTTTGCATTGTAAACTATGTTTGTACAGTATTATTTAAACATTGAACAATATGTTTGCATTGTAAACTATGTTTAAACAGTATTATTTAAACATTATTAAACAGTATGTTTGCATTGTAAACTATGTTTAAACAGTATTATTTAAACATAATTAAACAGTCTGTTTACATTGTAAACTATGTTTGAACAGTATTATTTAAACATTGAACAATATGTTTGCATTGTAAACTATGTTTGAACAGTATTATTGAATAGTTAAATATGTTAAAGCAGTAAGTCCCAATGACAAAACATTGTTTAGAATGCTTGCATTGTAAAATATGATTGTTCCTTATGTTTGCAGTGTAAAATATGATTGTTCAGTAAGTTTGCACTGTAAAATTTGCTTGAAAAAGAGCACTGTAAAGCATTTTAGAACATGTTTAATATTGTATAAGTGAACAACATATATGCATTGTAAAACATATTTAGAAATTATATTTGATGTACAATTTATGATAAAGAATAAAACAAATTTTGGGGCTGGAGAATTAAAAATGTTTGAACAAAACTGGTTTTAGCAATGCTAGCTTTAAACACACAATGTTTGCATTGTTAATATGTTTTATTGATGTTTGAGCATTCATTTGGTAGCCAATCCTTTTCATTCACACAACTACAAATCTTATACTCAATTAATTACCAGTCACACATGCCGGTTTTCACTTGATGTCACAAGGGCTCGAAGTAGAAATTTATTGCAAGTAATCTCGAAAAGGACAGCACACACATACTATGTGGTTTCCTGTCCGTACACCTTCACTTTGTATACATGCGTACAGGGACATTGGTGGGAAATATTTATAGAGTCTAATACAGATAATGACTGACATATTGTCAACATGTTTTCATTAGTACGCATCATTAATATATTCTGTTAAACTGGAAAGTAACTCAGCATTTAATGTTTACAAACAAAAGCAGAGATATACAAACAGTATAGCTGTATGATGGATATCATTTGGTGATATTCACCAGTAAAATATAAAAACAGTATTGAATGGTATTATTAAAGTTGTAATTTATGCAAATAAAAAATGTATAGTTTGTATATAAAGACATTCTTTGTATGCGGGTTGTAAGGTAGATGGGAAGGATTTAACACATGACAGGCTACATATGACATATTTAGTTATATTGGAGAAGGAAGACCTCAAAATGAATTTGAAGTAAAACTAGTCTTTTGGCAAGTAACTGGCAAACTTTCTCACTCAAAGTTTTTTGACAGAGTTGGGTTCGAACCCATGACCTTAGGTAGATGGAGACAGCTAATACAGCTCAAGATGATCCATTTTGATTTTGAAAAATCTCATTTCTGTCTATCCGTTACATTTATAGCAGAAAGGGGTTTACTACAAGACTTTATATAAGATATACCGCGTGTAAAGTAAATGGAGTGGTATATGTTAGTGAGCGCACATGAGTTACAAACACAGCCGCGTTCTGGCAACCTTCCGATCTTACCTCACAATTTCTCTCCTTGTCAGAGTGTCAGAGACTACGGACAAAAATAATCGTATTCGTACAGTGTTTTTTCGTCATATACGCAAACAAAATAAGCTTTCATATTGAATGCCACCTGTGAAATTTTAGCTTTAGTTTTGAGTTTTGATTGGAACTATTTTATTTCATCCATCATTATCATTAAACCCAGGTTTAATTTTGTTTTGACATTGTGTGAACTCCTTGCATTACCCTATCCTGTGATATTTGATACATACTTTAGCTGCTTAGTTTGAGTGATATTATTCTCGAGTTGTGATTCCAGCAAAGCATGAGGGAAATATGTCTGTCAGGCTACTCATCTGGGCTGCGTTCAGTTCATTTAAATGTTTAATTTGTTTGCTTACAACTGATAACACAAATCAACTGAATGACATGTTCACTGTAAACATTTGCTAACAAAACAAACATGTTTGAAAGCCACCATTCGCTTGTTTGATCACGAGAGAAATAGAGCCAACTTACTCTTTCTTCAGTTGAGCAACATAAGCTTTGTAAACCCATTAATCATGTTTAACTGAACTGAGTGCAGCCTGTTGTGGATCAGGACAAATCTTGGTATTTAATGGTGGTTACCTCACTTGTGATGTTTAACACCAAAAACATGGCAGATGTTTAAAATAAATATTCATCTGGTTTTCCTATAGATTGAATAAATCAAGTATTATGTTACTTGGAAGTAAATAGCAAAAATAATATAATTTCTTGCTAACTTGTCCTTAGGCTAGATAGTTATGTCATTAAAGATTTTATTTGGAAAATGACAAATATGAAAATGTGTGAAATATTTATCTTATTACAAAGTAACGTTATGTTGTGTTTTTAACATAAATATCATGCTATGCTAATGTTGTCAAGATTACATTCACTTAGTTGATAAGCTCATCAGAATAATGGAATACATAAGATATCATTCTTTTGTAGATAGATACCGATACACACATATCTATAGCTATACTGACATATAATAACATCATTATTTAAGGTCTTCTGCCTAAGAAAGCTCTCCCATGATTTTTCAAAAACAAAATTAAAACTTCTGGTTCAAGTCAAAGTGTTAACTACATTTTAAATGCCAATGAATCTTTATCCACATTGTAATGACAATGAGAGGTATATTTTTTCTGTTTTCCCGTGATAAAAAAAGAGAAAATGTTCAGTATATGGCTACCCTCCTTAACCCTTTACTTCATAAAGACGCTTTTGGACACCTTTAATATTGAAAGCATTACTTCACCATATGTCAGCAATAGGTGAATTATGTTTATATTAACTGACAGAGTGGAAAACAGTGCAGGAAGTGTTCAGATTGCTCGTCACGAGCAATCTGAACTCTTCCTGCACTGTTTTCAAAGGCCTTCTGTGATTGGAGAGGGAAAACGCCTATCTATGGAGTAAAGGGTTAAGTGGCCAGGCCTTCAAAAATGTTTTGCAAACATAATTTTGGACCCAAATTCAATGTGCCAATGTGTATAATATGGATTTGTATCTATAGATATTTATTGATATCCAAAATACCATATTGAAACTTGACAGTGTTAGCATAGGGTGTTGTACACGTATCTGAATAAACATTTATATCAGTTTTGCAGCAAACATTTTATTAACAATAAAAAACCCTACACTTTTCAAATGTTATTGTACATTTTAGAGAGAAATTGGCATACATCACAACAGTGAACATGCAGGTTCCCGTCATTCCTATGGATGCGGCTGGTCAACCTGATGAAACCCGGATGCAGGAACTGTTGAAGGATGGCCGTATTGGACACGAGGTGTGAGGGACAGATAACCTATCATATCTGTCGGTGTCTATGTCAAGGTTGTTTGGTTTAAAAAACTTGAGGAACAAGTAACAAGAGTTTTCCACAGGGTTATGAAGTTATTTAGAAAAGTTGAACTGGTGATTGATTGGACAAAGTTTAGGTTGTGTGGTGACGGAGGAAAATGAAATGACAACTAAATATGAGTGCTAGTTTCCTGTGGAAACATTGAGACGTGCAATGTTGAATGTGATGTTGGGAAATGCCTGGCTGCTTCCCTGCTTGCTGTATGATACGTGTTGTAGGATCGGACATGTAGCTTAGTGAACATTTTACTACCATTACTTCTACATCATCATTCTGTTGGCTGGAGCATGAGTAGCGCTACCATAACAACTTCCCCAAGTCTGTTTTACATGGCTGGACAATGTTATTGTGGCAGCAGGTCATTTTGAAAGCTGGGCAACAGTATTATGGTAGTACATCATTTAGGAAGCTGGGCAACAGATTATGACAGCAGGTCATATAGAGCTAATAACATAATTTCTGATCATGTTATTGGCAGGTTATATGATGCGCTGGGCAACAGACAGGCTGTTTTGACAGTGAGGCAGCTAATTGCTGGATTACAGAATTGTTGCTGTAATCATCAGCCCAGCTGGGTTACAGATAACTCAGCTATGGTGTAGCAAAGTGCTTGTAAATTTCTTATACAAAATTGTGGAAACATCATTACATGCTTCACTGTTTGCCTTTTTCACACCGCATTTCAAAAATCAAACAGATGCCATTAGCAAAATGTTTGCCTTACAGCTTTGAGGTTTTAAAAGGTTAAAAGGTTTTTTTCACATTAAAAAAAAAAAAAAGGTGCTTGATAAAGTTACTTAAGATACTAGCTAAGAAAATAAAATTTATCAACAAAATATTTATTAGATAGCGAAGTTACTCCAAATAGCTAGAATGACATCAATTAAATTGTAAAGGTCGCCCTTAAAAGAAAAAAACAACAAATAAACAAACAATTAGAGGAGGCTTTAACTGAGACACCAGGGTTATTAAATGTTGGTGTATTCTGTCTAAAAACAGAGTTAGTGAGAAAGTAAAATTCCTCATAAGAAATAATGTAAACTATTTTTCCAGTAAAGTCCATATTCATGTCACTGCTGAAATTTAAGGGCAATTTTGTGATTATGACGTCTTTGTTGTTTGTATGTTGCATCGTTGACCACATACGTTTTTTAAAAGACAACATTTAGATAAAACTATAAAGAAGTTGGACCATGAAAACATTTTTGTTAAATGTATATTTATTTGAAACATTGTGCCAATGTGAATAAAGAATAAGATGCTCCGCAGTTTGGCCAGTATATGTTATAGTACTCATTGAATTGATGTAGTGAAATGATTTTAAAAACAGAGAGAGAACCGTATTTATTTTATACATGCAGATTGATGTGATCATAATTGAGTGAGTTTGCCCATCACTAATGTTGTATTGACTGGTTTAAGCCAGTATCTATCAAATAGAAAGCATTAAATGTTAGAATTACCGTGGTTATTGGAAAATGGTTTGGTAAGTCATGCAGTATAACTCTGATATAAATGGTTGTAAAAATACAACTAATGGGGTGTTACTTACTGATGAGAAATTGAAGGGTTGGTATGGAGTACAATACTAGAAGATATATGAAAAATGCAGTATTCATGATCTGTAAAAAAGATTAAAACACAATTTTTTAGCATGAATCTTGATTGTTGTTGTGTGTTTTTTAAAGGAAAATGTGAAGAAATAACACAAGATATATTGTTTAGATATATTAATATCTCTTGGTAGCGGGTTTTACACACATTATACTTAAACCGATTAAAAAACCTACAGTGTGAGAGAAAAATATACTTAATTGAAACTTAAACGTTTTGTGATATTAATTCAGAGTACAAGTAGATAGAAAATAAAAAGAAATGCGACTTCAACAGCTCAATGTTATGTCAGAAAAGGAAAAGCTAAAAATTATGTTTTTATTTTCAAGAAGTGCATTTGAAAACACGTTTCATCTTAGAGAAAGTAGTGTGATAGCTGTATAGTGGTGGCGCACTGTTAATATTTGTTATATATTTTGTTGTATCTAACTTGCTGTTGTGCTGTGTTTATGTCACTGAAATAATATTGTAAATGGAATTGAAGTTCTGCAAGTAATACATGAATTTGCATGATATGGCTGTAAGATTTGTGTAAGACTTGTGTAAGACTACTTTTCCTGTATTGGGTTTTGTATTTTCAGTGCTATATGTGAATGGCCAGGTGACAAATTTTCACAAATATCAGTATGAGAGACATTTGCACTTGCTGTTCCATTTACAATCTATTTCAGTTTTATGAGTAAATGGCCTATTAATGATATTATTCAATGTCGTCACGTCAGTGATAATGCATATTTTTATAAGCTAACCAGTTGATCTGGCCTGTTTCATGCTTTTATCATGATTAATTTCGTTGTTGAAGATATTGTTTATGTCTCCTAGAGAGAGCTGACAAAAAAATCAACTTTTTTACTGCAAATAGGAGAGGATTACACTTTACATTATATTTGTGCGTGTTGGTATATCATTTAATGTCTGCTGTGATTTGTTTTATCACTATTTGCTGATGCTGTCTGAAAATCAAAATCTGTCGTAGGTGACGGCCAGTACAATATCTTAGTTTCACCAACATGTTGAAACATGATTTGAAACATGCATGTTAATTTGTTCAGAGTCATGAAATGTTTATTATGATATCCCGAGTCGTGTTTGAGTTTCAGACAGAAGAAGCATAACGTGTATTGTTTATTGTGTCATTCTCATCTTCATTCAGAGTCTGCAGAACACACGTGTAGTTGGCAGTTATATGTTGTGTATTGGATGTATATTTGCATATTAAAATTGTAGAATAAGTTTTTTGTACTGTACTGTAACCATGGTTAATATCCTCATAGAATAAAATATAGCTAGCTATACATGTATGGAATCAACTGAAAATTAGTGACAATGAATCAATTGTAAAAAAAGGTTACTCTTTGCTTATCAAAATATTTATGAACATACTAGGTTGCAGTATCATGGTATACGCTTACTTTGATGGTATTCTGATGTACCGTTATTTTAAGGGGATTACAATCGTATACCCTTACTTTGATGATATTCTGATGTACCGTTATTTTAAGGGGATTACAATCGTATACCCTTACTTTGATGGTATTCTGATGTACCATTACTTTAAGGGGATTACAATCGTATACCCTTACTTTGATGGTATTCTGATGTACCGTTATTTTAAGGGGATTACAATCGTATACCCTTACTTTGATGATATTCTGATGTACCGTTATTTTAAGGGGATTACAATCGTATACCCTTACTTTGATGGTATTCTGATGTACCATTACTTTAAGGGGATTACAATCGTATACCCTTACTTTGATGGTATTCTGATGTACCGTTATTTTAAGGGGATTACAATCGTATACCCTTACTTTAAAATATTCTGATGTACCGTTATTTTAAGGGGATTACAATCGTATACCCTTACTTTGATGGTATTCTGATGTACCGTTATTTTAAGGGGATTACAATCATATACCCTTATTTTGATGGTATTGTGATGTACCGTTATTTAAAGGGGATTACAATGGTATACCCTTATTTTGATGGTATTCTGATGTATCGTTATTTTTAGGGGATTATTATGGTATACCCTTACTTTGATGGTATTCTGATGTACCGTTATTTTAAGGGGATTACAATCGTATACCCTTATTTTGATGGTATTCTGATGTACCGTTACTTTAAGGGGATTACAATCGTATACCCTTATTTTGATGGTATTCTGATGTACCATTATTTTTAGGGGATTATGATGGTATACCCTTATGTTGATGGTTTTCATGATGAACCGTTATTTTTAGGGGATAATTATGGTATACCCTTATGTTGATGGTATTCTGATGTATCGTTATTTTTAGGGGATTACAATGGTATACCCTTATTTTGATGGTATTCTGATATACCATTATTTTTAGGGGATTGTGTTGGTATACCCTTATTTTGATGATATTCTGATGTACCGTTATTTTTAGGGGATTACGATGGTATACCCTTGTTTTGATGGTATTCTGATGTACCGTTAT
This sequence comes from Panopea generosa, assembly GCA_029582155.1. NCBI lineage: Eukaryota > Metazoa > Mollusca > Bivalvia > Adapedonta > Hiatellidae > Panopea > Panopea generosa. The sequence continues at coordinate 28,122,415 of CM055896.1, read as the reverse complement.
TTAAAGGGGATTACAATGGTTTACCCTTATTTTGATGGTATTCTGATGTACTGTTATTTTAGGGGATGATGATGGTATACCCTTATTTTGATGGTATTCTGAAGTACCGTTATTTTAGGGGATTATGATGGTATACCCTTATTTTGATGGTATTCTGATGTACCGTTATTTTAGGGGATTATGATGGTATACTGTTATTTTGATGGATCGTAAATGCTGGAAACATTTAAAGTCTAGTTATTGATGTCAAGGGAATGAGACGAGTTGTAAACAGTATTGTCGTCAGTTTGCTCTCCACTGTCTGTATACTGAAAAAAGTAGTATGATACACATATATCTGCACCCAAAAATATTACTAAGATTTATTTTCTATCCTTGTAATTCACATTATTAATATGGCACATTGTTTAATTAATGACGTGCCTGTAATTATGATAATTAAGTGTTGAAATACGTCACTTATATTATACACAAATATTTTTTTCTTGTAATATTCTAACATCCTTATCCCGTTCTGTGATAGATGTATGTCATTATAAAGTGAAGCAATAATGTTATTATGCATGGCATTACGAAAGAAAAAAGAATGGAAAGTTATTTTGTTACCATACTGGTACATGTACATATCAGATAATCACTCATATACGTACATGTACTATCTGAGAATTCAGTGAAACTGTGCACAACTATTATAACAACTTTGTTTGAAATTTAACTTTCTTTTGGACAGATATAAGTTATTGTCTGTATTAGATAGTTTTATTTAGAAACCAACAAGAAAGGAACTGTTTCAACCAAGTGTTGATGAGATTTTATTTCAATTTTAGCTGTGCTCAATAAACAATGGGGGTAACAGACGTTAATGTTAGTAAGATAAAATAAAACTGACAAGAACTGTCAAGTCCAGTATATTTCTCGGAGTGGTTCTAATATATTTTGCCTGCTTAAGCTTGTATCAAATGTACATAGACAATATATACATGTATGATATTATTAGTATTTTAAATATAAACAAGTTACATGAGTTAGTTATACACATCTTTTTCATTGCTACAAAAACTGGTACGCCTTAAAACCCTATTCATTCATTCATTCATTGAACTGTTTGTTAAACTGTATATGTATGTTTTGGATTTACCCCTGTGTGAGCTGTCCATACTTTATTTAAAAAACATAGGTAACTTTTTGTAATTGATCACATGGATGTGTCAGTATGCATCACATAGATGTGTCTGTGTATGCATCACATGGATGTGTCACTGTATGGATCACATGGATGCATCAGTGTATGCATCACATGGATTTGTCACTGTATGGATCACATGGATGTGTCACTATGTATCACATGGGTGTGTCAGTGTGTGCATCACATGGATATGTCAGTGTATGCATCACATGACTATGTCAGTGTATACATCACATGGGTGTGTCAGTGGATTTGTCACTGTATGGATCACATTAATGTGTCAGTTTATGCATCACATGGATGTGTCAGTGTATGCATCACATGAATGTGTTAGTGTATGCATCACATGGATGTTTCACTGTATGCATCACATCTGTGTGTCAGTGTATGCATCATATGGATGTGTCACTATATGGATCACATGGATATGTCAGTTTATGCATCACATGGATATGTCTGTGTATGCATCACATGGATATATTAGTGTAGAAATGTATACAGAGATATTAACTGTGAAGTTAAGGATATTTTCAATAGAAAGACCATTTAAATATGTTAAAACAATTCTACTGTTAACATATTATAAACATGGATATAATTTCTTTTTTGATAACACAAACACGATTATTTTATTTCTTGAAGTTTCTTAATTTTGAGTCTTTGGAATTGTTTTAGTTGAATAAAAGAGAACTGACTGTTTACCCAGGTTAAAAAATAAAAAATATTGGTCATAACCAAGCAAAGGAACCAGATCTGAGGGTCATAGGGTCAGTCATATACATGTGTTATGTCCTTGAATCTTCATCCTGCAATAATTACCATACCAAACTGTTATATAAATATGTGTGGCATATTACTTAGTCTTTAGGATCATTCATATTTATTCAACTTTACTGTTTTTCATCATGTTAAACGTAAGTTTACCGTGCAAAAGATCATGTCGAAAACTGAACTGTTGAAAATGTGTGTAAAAAAAAAAGTTTGTATGCAACGATTTACCCTCAATAATGGTAGATAGCTTTGAATTGAAAAGTATTTATGAATTGTTTTATTTTTACTGATGCTGGTTGCCAAATGTTTTGTACATGGTAAAGTCGGAAGCGTTAATTTATAGATAACTGGGAGTGTTTAGTATTTTTCTATGTATTTGCAAGTTTTTGATAACCACCTTTAAAGTGTAAAGTAACGTTGAGTACTGGTAGTATCTCCACAAATTTCTGTTATGATTGGTAAACCACATTATAAACCACATATAGATTATAATGCTTGTATAGTTGGATTCAACTTATTTTTGTAAACGTAATTTTAGATTTTTAAAACGTGTATTAAATATTGATTTTATAGAGACACCAATCCACTCTGCTAGACTTTTGTGAATATCAGACCTTATTTTATTCACAACGGTATTATAGGAAGTTTTTTTACAAAAATGCAGCATCATGCCGTCAATCAGATTGCATGAAATTATATACAACTGTAGTCATTATAATATGTTTATATGTGATATGTGAGAGGCGTTTGTCTCTGTAATGAGCCAGTCAGACATTTGTCATTGGTTTGTTGCCTTTAACAATGTTGATATTAATGTCTTGTTACAAGTCTAAAATAGCTTTTATTATATTTCTTTTAGTATCGTTTTAATTATGGACACATTACTGGCATATTCTTAAGGTCAGCAACCAATGTGAGTGTGTCTTTGTATGGGAATTTTAAAAATAACGATTGTATTTATTTCTCAGACATAATTATAACTTTAAGATGTTGTAGCATTTAACAGGTTAATTTGAGTTGTGATGAAGACTTTGTGCTACATCACCCTGGGTACGGTCCAGACATTAATGATGTGGGTCACCCTGGGTACGGTCCAGACATTATTGGTGTGGGTCACCTTGGGAACGATCCAGACATTATTGGTGTGGGTCACCCTGGGTACGGTCCAGACATTAATGGTGTGGGTCACCCTGGGTACGGCCCATACATTATTGATGTGGATCACCCTGGGTACGGTCCAGACATTATTGATGTGGATCACCCTGGGTACGGTCCAGACATTATTGGTGTGGGTCACCTTGGGAACGATCCAGACATTATTGGTGTGGGTCACCCTGGGTACGGTCCAAACATTATTGGTGTGGGTCACCGTGGGTACGGTCCAGACATTATTGATGTGGATCACCCTGGGTACGAACCAGACATTATTGGTGTAGGTCACCCTGGGTACGGTCCAGACATTATTGATGTGGATCACCCTGGGTACGGTCCAGTCATTATTGGTGTGGGTCACCCTGGATACGGACCAGACATTATTGGTGTGGGTCACCCTGGATACGGACCAGACATTATTGGTGTGGGTCACCCTGGGTACGGTCCAGACATTATTGGTGTAGGTCACCCTGGGTACGGTCCAGACATTATTGATGTGGATCACCCTGGGTACGGTCCAGTCATTATTGGTGTGGGTCACCCTGGATACGGACCAGACATTATTGGTGTAGGTCACCCTGGGCATGGTTCAGACATTATTGGTGTGGATCACCCATGGGTACTGTCTAGACTGATGTCTCATATTAATAACTGCTGTACAGTACACTCTATACTTCTTCCACATTACTATATGTATGTTTAATTGCTATAATGATCAAGAACTGGCAATCCTACTTAAGGATATGATACACAGTGTCGACAAGTATCTTTTATTTTGGGTAAGATTTCCGTGGTCTAGGTACGCCTTATCCCCATCCCTCCTACATGCCTGATTTGGCTGTTTGTCACCATCGGGAAAGACTGTGATAGTTAATATTAAAAAATGCATGCACATGTATTATTGTGGATAATATTACTGCTGTAAGGAAATGTAATAAAAATAAAATGTTTTTGTTTTCGATAACTGAAATAGTAAATCAGCTGTGTAAGACTGAGTGGATGAAGTCACATGATCACATCTTTCACAATAGCTTCCATTTATAAAGCACTTGTGTACAGATTATTATAATAGTACAAGTCAAGTGGGTAAGATTTAAATAAAATAGATGGAAACATACTTTGTACCAGTAACGATTTAATGTTTGAAATCTGGGTAAAATACGTGTTATAGATATTTCATAATATCACTGTATTACTCTCAATAATGTTCCGTATTTGTGGATGTGTGTGTGGTGCAACTGCTTTTATATACAAATATTTTTGTGTTAAGAAAGGACTGAATGAACCCCCCGATGGGATTTGTTGTAATTAACATAACATGTATACATTTCTATTTTGCATAAAAATAAAAAAATATTTTTGAAAATCTAATTATGACTTGTAATCCTTTCATATCCATATTTATGTAATTATCTCCCCAAGCCCACAGATTGTATATCTCCCCCACAAGGCACGCAGGCTGAATGCATATATATATATCCCCCCATGAGGCACAGACTGTATGGATATATATATCTCCCCCCCCCCCTCCCCACACACAAAGCACACAGACTGTATGTAGTTGTCTCCCCCACAAGGCACACATACTGAATGGATATAGATATCTCCGCCACAAGGCACACAGACTGTATGGATATAGTTATCTCCTCCACAAGGCACACATACTGTATGTAGTTATTTCCCCCACAAGGCACACAGACTGAATGGATAAAGATATATCCCCCACAAGCACACATACTGAATGGATATAGATATCTCCCCCACAAGGCACACAGACTATGGATATAGTTATCTCCCCCACAAGACACACATGTACGGAGTTGTCATAACGCGACACTTGACATATCATTTATCAAGATTGTCCAGCGAACCTTGTGTAGTTTGTTCCATTATTGGAAATTACCAATTACTGTATCATCTACATAGGAATCATCAACAGTTTCAATTTTTTTACATTATCGAGATAATGATATTTATGATGACTTTTATTAAAGAATAACTCATCTGAATAAAATCCATGTTTCATGGGGCCCGTTTTACTAACGTTCGTAAGTTCTTCGTGTGAAATTGAAGTTATAAAAAAAAGTCCGGAAATTTATTTAGTATGTTGCTTACTTATTTTACAATCTTTTGTAAGCCTTATCAAATGTACTTTCTAAAGTTTGCAAAAAAAATGCACAAATGACAAGTTCCTAGATGTCACATTTTGTTTGTACGAAATTCTTAAGACTTGTGAATGTTAATGAAACGAGGCCCCAGGCACATAATGGCAAATATATGAAATCAGCTTATATATAATCACACTTTTAATATTTTTTCCTTTTTTTTTGTAAGCATGGTATTTGAACCTTGATGGTTGTGTATTTGTGAAATTTAAAAGTCGTACTGTATGACTGAGTAAACGACCTACACATAAAAACCAGTGTTTAAAAAATGAGAACACTTCTGACAAAAACATTAACTATCAAACTGGGTAACGTTAGATACGTATAAACAAGATCTTAAATAAACATCCACATTTCAAAAACCGTAAGGAGATCTCCGTTGCAGAGTGGTCTAAAGTGTTTGTTTACAAAATCACTTTAGTGGCCTTGGATTTAGCCCAGCTCAGTCCCAGTGCTTTATGTCTTAACGTTTGCCAGTTTATGGTTCTACTCAGGTTCATCCACCATTACCAACTGGATGTCATATTTGTTTGTAACTTGTTATGTGTTTAAAATGATGTTAAATCCCAATTTGTATAATTATATTAAAAGCTTGAATCACTTTTCGAATTCCAAATGTTGAATATATAAATGATGTTAGAAAAACATAATGGCAATGAATTTATTAAATAAAACAGTATAAACTAATAATTTTTATTTGTTCTATTACTTTTAATCAAACGCTAAAAATGAAATAGCCTAATTGATATTTTCTTCTTCTTCTTCTTCTTGCACTTTGTTCCTTCTCATGTTCTCATTCTCTTCTTGTACAAGTTCAATATCCTTTATGAAGCTTTGATCATCTGACTTCACATTCTCACCTATGGAAAATATACACATGCATATAGCCCAATGTAAATAATCACCATTGTCTTTTTCTAGGGTTTCGTCTCGCATTACCATTTCTGTTGTCTCTTCCTCCACTAGTTTTTTCACCATCTCCTCAAGTATTTCTTCTATTACATGTATCCTTAATTTCTCTTCTTGCATTGCCACTTCCATTTTCTCTGCCTCCACCACTTTTGTCACCGTCTCCTCCAGTATTTCTTCTGCTATCTTTAATTCTTCTTCTCGCATAACCACTTCCATATTTTTAACCTGCACCACCTTTGGCACCATTTCTTCCAGTATTTCTTCTGTTTTCTTTAATTCCTTGTCTTGCATCAACGCTTCAATTTTCTCAATTTTCTCTTTTGTTACCATTTCATCCAGTATTTCTTTTGTTATCTTTAATTCCTCATCTCGTATTATCACTTCCATTTTCTCAACCTCCACCACCTTTGTTACAATATCGTCCAGTATTTAATTTGTTACCCTTAATTCCTCTTCTCGTATTACCGCTTCCCTTTTCTCTTCCTCCACCACCTTTGCCACCATCTCCTCAAGTATTATTTCTACTATCTTTAATTCCTCTTCTCGCCTTATCCCTTCCATTGCCTCAGCCTCCACCACCTTTGTCACCATCTCCTCAAGTATTTTTTCTACTATCTTTAATTCCTCTTCTCGCCTTATCACTTCCATTGCCTCAGCCTCCACCACCTTTGTCACCAGCTCCTCCAGTATTTCTTTTGCTATTTTTAATTCCTCAACTCGCATTATCACTTCCACTTTCTCTGCCTCCACCACTTTTGTTATTATCTCCTTCAGTATTTCTTATGTTATCTTTAATTCCTCTTCTCGTGTTACCGCTAAGATATCTTGAGCCTTCATATTTTCTTTCATGTTATCCTCCTCTCTTCCTTCATCCATTTTTAAATGTTGGTGCTGTTTTGTCACTAGCACGCGTATTTTCGACTTACTACTCTCCTTCTGTACTTTTATTTTCAGCAATTCGTTGTCCATTTTAACCTCCGCCACTGTTTCAACATCTACTGCTTTTGTCTCAGCACGCATATCTATTCCTTCATTTGCCATCTGTATCTGCAACTCTTCATCTCGTTTTTTAACCTGTGCGTCGTTAGATTGTTTCGCCTTTCTTTGTAATGCTTTTGTCTCTCTGTGTAACCTGTGGTTTTCAAAAGTTATACACTTAATTTATTTGGTATATTTTTCAATTCCACTAACTCTTTAATACATTTATAGATAGGCATTTACATTCAATAGAATATTTACATTATTTCTCACTCAATACCATATCAAATATTTCGTATACCATTACTATATACATAGTCGCACGTGTCATCATCATTATCGATGTACTTAACATCACCATATCATTATAAACATCACAATTAACCGTCTTCGTTCTTGTTCTTACTACTTACTTCTTCTGAGCATCTATAATGTAGATGACGCCTCCGTCAGATCTATGAGTAGGATTCTGTGTTTGATTGTAAAACAAAAACAAAACAAGCATTTAATACAAATACTGCATCGTGTGTAAAACAATGTGTAAGGAAATATAAGATGTTAACTACATTCTAATACTGCTTTTCTAAATAACTTCAGTGAAATACAAGTACCGCCTCAAGGAAAAGACCATGTCATTTACGTGTACTTATATACAAAACACCAAAACTCCCAGTAAACCTGTGTAATGGGGACACCACCATTTGTGACGTGTATAAATAGTAATTTACTGAAAACTGTATTTCATATTTTCACCAAACGATTAATTATGCTCCATATCAATGGTTTCTTAGTATCGGCTACATTTAGTTCAACTGTGATGATATTGGTTTGTCACTACCTGGGTCATTTCTCCAAGGCTGAGATCATGTTCCGCTTCGGTTGTTTTCATATAGAAATGGAAAGAAGTTCACACTTCGTATAAAGGTTGTGTTTCACTGCCATGATTCCATTGCTTATAATAACTGAGCAAACTTAGAGGCACTGCCAACTACACAGTAAACTTTTTGCATTTTCTCCGATTGCGTTAAAAGTTTGAAGATAAAAAGGTCAGACATTTTACATCACATTTTCCAAATTCCATTCAGAAACAGCTAACACTTTTTAAACGGCGAGTAAATACAAAGAGGTTAATATATAGTTGAAAGTGCCTCTTAGTGTATAGATTGGTTTACTCAATTTCATGGTTATATTTTTTTCTTTGTCTTTTAAATTTCACGTTTTAGTTATTTGGTAAGCTTGAGTTAACATGACCAGTTTATATAACACAACATTAATAGAATTGCCTGGAATGTAGATCATGGAACTCTTCTGTATAGTGACACAAATGGCTGAAGTCTCATTTACAGATATATACGCAAACGGTAGTACAAGTATTAGTTCTACTTTATGGAATGCCGGAGCTGTCTTATGTTTAGCATTGGAATCTTAACGTGTTACTGTATCATTATGTTGGGTTGTCTCATTATTACATTGAGTTGTATGATCATTATGTTGGTTGTATAATCATCATATTGGGTTGTCTCATCATTATGTTGGGTTGTCTCATCATTATGTAGGTTAGTCATAACATTGTGTTGGGTTGCTCATCATTCTGATGGATTGTCTCATCATTATGTAGGTTAGTCATAACATTGTGTTGAGTTGCTCATCACTCTGATGAGTGGTATAAACATTGTGTTGAGTTGTTATAGCATTATGTCTGGTTGTCATAACATTGTTCACGGTTGTCTCATCATCATGTTGGGTTGTAATAGCATTATGTTCGGCTTTCTCATCATTATGTTAGGTTGTCTCATCATTGTATTAGGCTATCTCATCATTGTGTTGGGTTATCATAACATTGTGTTGGGTTGTCGTGACATTGTGTTTGGTTGTCTTATCATTGTGTTGAGTTGTCTCATCATTATGTTGTCATAGCAAAAATACTGTTTCGACATTTATGTCTTGGTTATTCACAAATAATTATCTCCACATATATATATATATATATATATATATATATATATATATATATATATATATATATATCATGCATTGTGAATGAGCATCTGAAAAAGATCCCAAAAATCGTAAAATCCGTTGTTGTGAATTTAGTTATCTCCCTTTATGAAATTAAATATATATGAATTCACTGTATCTATATGATCCAGCGGGTTTATAAATCTGTCCTTATATAGCATGTGAGTAGTCATTAATCCTACTCATATAAAGCTATCACTTCATGTATGTAAATTTGTCCACCCTGTCCAGATGTGTTGCATGTAATTCCATAGTATATAAGTCATGATCGACACCAAATGTATTGGTTTGGCAGAGGCCTCGGTATTGTATCTATGGTTTGCATTGTAGCTAGATGCACTCGCCGAAGTCTGGTCTGTACATTTATGTCTTGGTTATTCATAAATAATTATCTCCATATATATCATGCATTGTGAATGAGCATCTGAAAAGATCCCAAAAATCGAATTTTATGTATGTATGTATGTATGTATGTATGTATGTATGTATGTATGTATGTATGTATGTAAATTGTCCGTCCAGTCCAGATGTGTTGCATGTAAACCAATAGTATATAAGTCATGGTCGACACCAAATTTATTGGTTTGGCAGATGCCTTGATATTGTGTCTATGGTTTGCATTGTAGCTAGGTGCACTCTCGCCGAAGTCTGGTCTGTACATTGATGTATTGGTTATTCACAAATAATTATTTTCATATATATATATAAATTAGCTGTATTTTATATCAAGGCATTTAAGCAAAGATCAAATGCGTTAAATTCAAACATCTGATTTGTAAATGTACATTATAACTGTATAATTTATTTAAAATATATTCATGTATGTAACATAATTATGTTCACTCTCGTATAACTGCATGCATGTATTGTATTGTTTGTGTAAAGAATGCTGATGAAAGTCGAAAGTCGAAAGTACGATGGTGAAAGTCGAAAGTACGATGGTTAAAGTCGAAACTACGATGGTGAAAGTCGAAAGTACGATGATGAAAGTCGAAAGTCAAAACTACGATGGTGAAAGTCGAAACCACGATGATGAAAGTCGAAACTACGATGGTGAAAGTTCCAAGTCGAAACTACGATGGTGAAAGTCGAAACCACGATGGTGAAAGTCGAAATTACGATGATGAAAGTCGAAAGTACGATGATGAAAGTCGAAACCACGATGGTGAAAGTCGAAACTACGATGATGAAAGTCGGAAGTCGAAACTACAATGGAGAAAGTCGAAACCACGATGGTGAAAACGCGAAATTACATCGCGTTTTCACCATCGTGGTTTCGACTTTCACCATCGTAGTTTCGTGATTTCGTGTTTTCATCATCGTAGTTTCGTATTTTCACCATCGTGATTTCGACTTTCACCATCGGAGTTTTAACTTTCGACTTTCGTGGTATGGGGTTCAGAAATAAAACAATCGATGGTCCAAACGGAACACCGTAGGTTATGCACTGCTAACCATTTAGTCAGTTGAATGGTGAACGTCTGTATCAGTCGGTTGTTGGTTAGCAAGAGACCAATTGAAGGCTATTTCGCTCCTCGCAACATTTCGGTCCGTCTTCTGATTGGCTGGTTGCAACTTGTTTACTTGAGGCACTTCGAGGGGTTCATACATAATAAACTTGTAAAACATGATATTGAATAAAATTCTGTTCTGTTCTGTACTACATTTACGGAATTAGTCTGTCAGTTCGTCCTACCTTGGATTTCCTTTCAACATTAACTTAATATTCCCTTCCCTAAGTGTCCCCCTTTTTTTAATAGACTCCTTAGAATTTAATAATAATAGTTATAACACAATAATAATAATAATAACAAACGTATCATTTAAGGAATTGTCGACCATTGTTGAAGTACACGATCACAATTTTCCACACACGCTTCCAGTACTTCAAGGCAATTTATTGGTAGAAATGGTATTAATATAACTTAAAAAACAATAGAAATCGCCAGCGAGTTTTGATTAAGATGCCACCGACCTCAACGATGCAAAGTTCTTACTGTAAGACAAAAAAAAAGAAAGCAAAAGCTTAGAAGTCTGCATGCATACTGGACATACATCATATGGCTATATAGTTTTCAGACATATTGTTAAGAGAAAAATCACCAAACTTGCATAAGATCAGTAATACTTTAGGAAAAGAACACGAATAACTAATTATTGTTGTTCCAGTTTTGAATAAAACTTCTGATAATCATTCAAACATTTACGATAATCTGATAAAAACACACACACGTTGCAATGCAATAACTAAATAACAGATGACATAGTCCTATATTGCATACCAAACACGGACAACGTCAGCAACTTGATACGATACTGGTAATTCCGCTATAAAGCTTTACATTACGTTTTGTCTTTAACATTGAAGAAAACATTTTTATGCTTACTTGATATTTGCTAATTGTGTTGGTGGGAAATAAATATCGTTTGTATGTTGACAACAAGTCGATTGTATATGCATACCATTCAGATCCATTGACATTGACTGGCAGAGAATACAGTGTATAAATTGCATAATGTTTACAAAACAGAAACAAACTAAGGACCTAAATACATTTTGGAATATATTTTTTTATTTTTACATTGTATAGATATATCCTTTTCGAATATTGTCGATAATATTGCTCCCCTTTAACGCCAATTTCAGCGTATTACAGTTGGTGGGTCTTATTGGTGGTAGAATTATTCACTGACCTTCCTCAATAAATTGGCACACGTTCACTGACCTGCCTCAATAAACTGACACACATTATCACAACGTGTTTTTAACATAGCTGTATTCGAACCCGCGATCTCAGCAGCGAAGGCTTCAAGTGATCTCAAGACGACGGCTTCAACTGCACGACTACGTACGGAGGACCATCTCTAAGTTATTATTACAGGGTTTCTTGATGGTTTAGATAAGTGGGTATTTGGCTGGGGTAGGGATGAAATAATAAGGCTGAGTATCGTACTACTCAACAATAACGAGAGCTAAATATGTATTTGGTTCGGGAAAATGTTAGATATCTTAATTTATCGCTCCAATATTAAATAGCTTCATCGCATGAGCAGGTGATAATAAAAGCTCGAATCAATAAAAATAATTTGAAAGATAAGTTAAAACCATATTTTCATAAGAAGATATTTCTGAAGCCAAACAGTTCAGCGCCTGTGTTACTGACACTTCCGCCGCTTCAATTAACCCTTGACCTGTTTGTTACGTCAATTTAACGTTACGCTGTCTTAGAGACGACGTCGGGATATTTTGAACCATAAAAAGAGATGAATTTAAAATGCCCCCGATAGCGAATTTCAGTACGAAGACGTACTCGAATAATATATATCGTGTACTCAGAGGTTCGTTTTATATATTCTAATATTTTATTTATATTTAATGCATAAATAAATTATAAATATAAATAATGCATTGTATTATAATTTGCGGAGTACCTATTTAACTTAATGTTAACTTACTGTTCTTTTTCTTCTTCTTCTTAATTTAAACTTATTTATTTTACTTCGATTGTGAAACAAATTCTTATAACTTATACAAATCACGCTTGAAGTCTTCCTGGGTAGAACCAGTACTAAGCATATGCATGCGGAAAAAGAGTCTTGCTCAAGAACACCACATATAGCCGTGGTGGAGGATCGAACCCACGAACCTCCGATCATGGGTTCGGTGCTCTACCACGGGACCACGCGTTCTACTGGACCACTTCTTCTTTTTCGGTATAAGGTACTTCATCACTATAAGTGTATACTCGTACCGGCATGTGTAGTACATGAATGTTCTAAAAGAATGTTGTACGGTGCATTTAAAAGTTTAAAAACCAAACAGCTTGATTATGGTCTGATCTGGGAAAAACGATTTCTGGTAAACGAGTGTCCTCGCATACGGCACCAAGAGACCACTGGTAAGCTTTCCGCGTGTGTTGGTCATTCTCTTATGTTTAGTATGTTATCGCAATGTTTATTTAGACGGGGCTTAAAGCTTTTTATTCATGGTGAGAATATTGGTTCGTTTGGCAAAGAATTCCAGTTATCGACTTCTCTTACATTAAACGCATATTAATTTATTTCTAGAATATATTTAACTGTTTTAGACTATTTCCTCCAAAACAAGTTTTCATTTGATACAATGTCTTACCCATGTACTAATTTGAACACCTGTATCATGTCACGTCTTGTTTCCTGTGTTCTAGAGATGGGGTGCCAGGGTATTTAAGTATGCCACTGTATGGTAAGTGGTTTATGTTTGATAGGAGTTTGGTGAATCTTCTTTGGATATTTTCAGTTGTTAGTTGTGTTGTGTTTGCAGAAATGATGACCAGAGAGTACTTTCATACTTCAAATGTGGTCTATTCATTAATTTAAACAAGTTCAGGAAGATATCTTTATCTAGATATTTCCTTGGTTTATAGATTATTTCCAGATTTATGTTGGCTTTGTGTATTATTGACGTTAGATGGGCATTAAACTTCAGTTGTTGGTCTACTGTTACTCTTAAATCATCAGTAACATTGTCTATTTGTTCTCTATTACTTTTTTCTTCTTTTATTAAATATTTTTCTATTGGATCATTTTTACCTTTTGCATCTTTTTTTGGCGTAAAAATCTAAGTCCCATGTGTGTGACCAGTCAAGGAAATTATCTGATGTGCGTTGTTGGCGTTGCTAATCCTCCAGGAAATTAACGATGATAGTTTTGGTATCATCCGCGAAGAGTTCAACAACTGTTTCTGCAACGTCTGAAAGGTCATTCATAAATACGCTATCATGGGGCACTGCATGTATGACTTTTCACTTTTTTGTTTTACTATTTTTAAACCGCACTGTTTGTGTTCTGTATTTTAAGAAGTGTTTTATCCATGCTGGGACAATGTCAGTTATGTTATTCCATATAAAGAGCGTGTCATGAAGGATTGGGTCATAAGCTTTTCAGAAGTCATGTAATATGACATATATTTCATCTCTATTGTTTATAGCCTGTAAACAGTCTTCCAACACTTCTAGTAGTTGAGGTGGGCAAGATTTGCCTTCCATGAATTCAAACTGGTCCTTTGAAAAGAGATTATTTTCGGCCATCGTTTTGCTTTATTAGAACAATTTGAGTTAGTATGTAGTTTTGTGGCAGTTGTTTATTTCCCGGTTTAAATATTGGAGTTATATTGGCTCGTTTCTATTTGCTTGGAACAATTTCCTCATTTAATGAGTTAACGAAGATTTTTGTGAGTGGTTTAATTAACTCTAATATGACTCTATGGTGGAAATGATATGAACCTGGAATTTTGTTTTGGTTAACTTGGATGTTTTAACACCATTTCTTCATTGATATTGAATTGTAATTTCATTTTGGAAATGTTGTCTGATCTGTAGCGTAGTTGTTTTTTTTGTGTGTGTTTTTCAACACTTATAACAATTATTTATTAGATTTGCGTTGCTTCACCTTTTTTCTAGTAAATTGCCTTCTTTATCTATTATATTTTCCTTTTTTCTTGGTTTTACTGTTTGTTTAACATGTTTCAAGAATAATTTACAATAGATGTCTATTTTTTAAGATCTTTTTTGTAGTTGTAGTTTGCCAATTTTATGAAATATGTTGCCTAATGTTTTGCTCTTTTTTTATCTATTTAAAATTGCTAAGTGTTTTCGCAGAAAAGGATTTCCAAGGTACTTCGATCTCTCCTCATTATTTGTTTTGTTTCATTGTCTAGATATGGAATTTTACTGTTGAATCTAGGTTGTCCCTGCCTACTGTTATTGTTTGTCTAGTACTAGTATGTGTTTTTAGTTAGAATATTGTCCCAATTTATAGGTATCCGTTTTTCCTTTATATTTCATAATATCTATTGTTGTTTATGTGTCGACATGATGTGCCGTAAAACACAATATATCATTCATTCATTCGCTCGTTCGTCTGTTCGTCCGTTCGTTCGTTCGTTCGTTCGTTCGTTCGTTCGTTCGTTCGTTCGTTCGTTCGTTCGTTCATTCATTAAATCATTCATTCATTAAATCATTCATTCATTTATTTTATAAATTCGCTTTAGGACTTGACCGGCAGCATGACTTGGAAAATGTCCGCAAGACGAGTAGGCTGTATAAAGTGCTAAGAGGTGGGTACTGTTAAACACTTCCATTATGTTATCTAAATCAATATCCCGTGGAGGATGATTACATTATAGTCATTTAATATCTGTGTTATAGCCTAGCAATGAATGATTGAAGAAATCATGATCTTCGCTCGTTTGGTCACTATTTCACCACAACGTTGGAGCTTGCTATTGTCTATATTAAATGTAAAATAACAGAAATATAAGTATTGTTGGCCTCTGTGTTAATTTTGAAAGGTCACAACAGACCCATTGAGGTTTCCTTTAATATAAATACTTATTTCAGTAAAAATAGAGAGAACAAAACATATACTTAAACTTTTTTTAGAATTTTGGGGCCCCTTTAGATTTACAAAATCCTACTGGACCATCTTCATACCATATTGTCGCGTTATCTTACTAACACCATCATGTTATCATACTGTAGCGATCACCATGTTACAATGACCGCCATGACGGAACACCGTTAATCGTCCTTTATATAACACGTGTCGTTTCCAATTGTAGGTATAAGCAAATGCTACGATATAGAGGAAGACTTCTGCGAGGCACCAGATGCATGGTGTCCTTTGGAAAATAAATTTCCACGATGCATCTTAGAGATTAGTGAGGTTTTACAAAGTATGTGTACGTGTGGGCAGCATATGTGTGGCCGTAATGCTATAATACGCCACAGGATGCAACACAAGCTTCTGTGGGTCGCTGCCAACTGTAATAACAGAGATGACGATGATGATACAAGTGGTCCATATACTGATGCTGCTCACTCCGTGACTGGCGATGTTGATGACAAAGAAGATGATGACGGCATCCAATGCACTGACGACAGTCGAGGTGTTCATGACAAAGAAGATGCTGACGGCAACCAATGCACTAACGACAGCCGAGGTGTTGATGACAAAGAAGATGATGACGGCATCCAATGCACTGACGACAGCCGAGGTGTTGATGAAAAAGAACATGCTGACGGCAACCAATGCACTGATGACAGCCGAGGTGTTGATGACAAAGAAGATGATGACGGCATCGAATGCACTGACGACAGCCGAGGTGTTGATGACAAAGAAGATGATGACGGCATCCAATGCACTGACGACAGCCGTGGTGTTGATGAAAAAGAACATGCTGACGGCAACCAATGCACTGATGACAGCCGAGGTGTTGATGACAAAGAAGATGATGACGGCAGCCAATGCACTGACGGCAGCCGAGGGGTTGATGACAAAGAAGATGATGACGGCATCAACTGCACTGACGACAGCAGAGATTTTTATGATAAAGAAGATGCTGACACTAACCAATGCATTGGCGACAGCCGAGGTGTTGATGACAAAGAAGATGTTGACGGCAACCAATGCACTGACGGCAGTCGATGTGTTGATGACAAAGAAGATGCTGACGGCAACCAGTGCAGTGACGACAGCCGAGGTGTTGATGACAAAGAAGATGCTGACGGCAACCAGTGCACTGACGACAGCCGAGGTGTTAATGACAAAGAAGATGATGACGGCATCCAATGCACTGACGACAGCCGAGGTGTTGATGAAAAAGAACATGCTGACGGCAACCAATGCACTGATGACAGCCGAGGTGTTGATGACAAAGAAGATGATGACGGCATCGAATGCACTGACGACAGCCGAGGTGTTGATGACAAAGAAGATGCTGACGGCAGCCAATGCACTGACGGCAGCCGAGGGGTTGATGACAAAGAAGATGATGACGGCATCAACTGCACTGACGACAGCCGAGATTTTTATGATAAAGAAGATGCTGACGCTAACCAATGCATTGGCGACAGCCGAGGTGTTGATGACAAAGAAGATGTTGACGGCAACCAATGCACTGACGACAGTCGATGTGCTGATGACAAAGAAGATGCTGACGGCAACCAGTGCAGTGACGACAGCCGAGGTGTTGATGACAAAGAAGATGATGACGGCAACCAGTGCACTGACGACAGCCGAGGTGTTGATGACAAAGAAGATGATGACGGCAGCCAGTGCACTGACGACAGCCGAGGTGTTGATGAAAAAGAAGATGCTGACGGCAACCAATGCACTGGCGACAGCCAAGGTGTCGATGACAAAGAAGATGATGGAGGCAATCATTGCACTGAAGACAGCCAAGGTGTTGATGACAAAGAAGATGCTAACGGCAGCCAATGCACTGACGACAGCCGAGGTGTTGATGAAAACGAAAATGTTGAGGTCAACCGAGATGTTTGCAACGACCAATATGCTGAAGTCAACCAAGATGTTGATAACAAACATAATGTTGAAGTCAACCAATATGGTGATGACAAACAAGTTGTTGAAGTCAACCAAGACGGTGATGACAAACAAGATGTTAAAGTCAACCAAGACTGTGATAACAAACACGATGATGACAAACAAGATGTTAAAGTCAACCAAGACTGTGATAACAAACACGATGTTGATGACAACGAAGATGTTGATGACAACCAAGATGTTGACGGCAACCAATGCACTGATGACAGTCGATGTGTTGATGACAAAGAAGATGCTGACGGCAACCAATGCAGTGACGGCAGACGAGGTGTTGATGACAAAAACGATGCTGACGGCAACCAGTGCACTGACGACAGCCGAGGTGTTGATGACAAAGAAGATGATGACGGCAACCAGTGCACTGACGACAGCCGATGTGTTGAAGACAAAGAAGATGATGACGGCAACCAGTGCACTGACGACAGCCGAGGTGTTGAAGACAATGAAGATGATGACGGCAACCAATGCACTGGCGACATCCAAGGTGTCGATATCAAAGAAGATGATGAAGGCAATCAATGCACTGAAGACAGCCAAGGTGTTGATGACAAAGAAGATGCTAACGGCAACCAATGCACTGACGACAGCCGAGGTGTTGATGACAACGAAAATGTTGAGGTCAACCGAGATGTTTGCAACAACCAATATGCTGAAGTCAACCAAGATGTTGATAAAAAACAAGATGTTGAAGTCAACCAATATGGTGATGACAAACAAGTTGTTGAAGTCAACCAAGACGGTGATGACAAACAAGATGTTAAAGTCAACCAAGACTGTGATAACAAACACGATGTTGATGACAACCAAGATGTTGATGACAACCAAGATGTTGATGACAAACAAGATGTTGAAGTCAACCAGGATGTTGATGACAAACAAGATGTTGAAGTCAACCAAATTGTTGATGACAAACAAGAAGTTGAAGTCAACCAATATGGTGATGACAAACTAGATATTGATGACAACCAAGATGCTGATGACAAACAAGATGTTGATGACAAACAATATATTGAAGTCAACCAAGATGGTAATGGCAAACAAGATGTTAACGACAAACAAGATGTTGATGGCAACCAAGATGCTGATGACAATCAAGATGTTGATGGCCACCAAGATGTGGAAAACAACCAAGAAGTTGGAAACAAAATAAGTGATAAAAATGCAACAAGTGACATTGGACTGATTGCCGACTTGCCAGATGATGTACACAACCAAGAGGATGGTGGTCTATATGGCATACTTGGAATTTACACAACCAGTGGCCTCCATGGAATTGTCTGTTAGAAAGAACGATAATTAATGTTTGACTTTAGGTGAGATTTTATTTACTTATATGTATAATGCAATTCTAATTATATAATTTACAGTATCAGAAAACATTGACCAGAAATATTGACCTGATAAAAGCTGGTGTAAAATAAATAAATGTTAAAATATATTTTTGTTGAACAATTGAATGATAAACTATATCATAAAGTAATCGAGTAGTATTCGTGTTGTAGTCTACATCGTCTTGTATATTCACCAACCTTTTGTAATAGACGGAGATATACAGGGAATTATACATCATATATATAGTAATATCACATCGACGTAGAAAACATGTATCCTCCGTGGCTGAAAAGCCTTTGGCGCCGTCTCCAGATCACTAACTTCTCAGTCACTAAAGCCGTGGGTTCGAGCTCTACCGGGTCAAAGAATTGTGAGAATATTTGCCAGTTAATCGCGACAAATGGCGATTCTACCCAGACTTCACGTATATAGATCTGAAATGTTCCTACTGCTATCACTTGTTTTGATCACAAGATCACTGCTGAGGTTTGAGTTCGAGCGTAGTCCAGTCCAAACACTTTATGGGAGAAAATTCGCAATTTCCTGGCAGAAGTGAGATTGTTCCACAGAGAGTCATGCATATGGATACGAGGTCTTCCCCCAAAACAAACATGTTGTCATATAGACCTATCTCGTTTAACCTGTAATGTGTGAAAATATGAAAATGTTGGCAGGGGAGAAATCTCAATACGATTTCTTCACATTGTGTTACTAAACTTGATACATACATCTATTTGTATATTTCAGATTGTGAAGACAGTTTCCAAAACGATAGTTTACTGATGGACAAGACTGGAAGATTAAAAAATTCAATATTTTATATTTGTATAATTGAAAATAAACTATTGTTTTGTGTGTGAAGTAAATAAACATACAAATCATTGTTAACAAAAGTCAGTTATATTGTGCTTTATTTAAGTATGTATTCAAATGAATTGTGTTATTTAAAAGAAAGACAAAATGTAACAAAACTGGTCTTGATAATCTTTGTGGCTTCTTGGCTCTCTAAAGGCACACTATCAGTACTGAGTGTACACTAAACACTATCAGTACTGAGTGCACACTAAACACTATCAGTACTGAGTACACACTAAACACTATCAGTTCTAAGTGTACACTAAACACTATCAGTTCTGAGTGTACACTAAACACTATCAGTACTAAGTGCACACTAAACACTATCAGTACTGAGTGCACACTTAACACTATCAGTACTGACAGCACACTAAACACTATCAGTACTGAGTGTACACTAAACACTATCAGTACTGAGTGCACACTAAACACTATCAGTTCTGAGTGTACACTAAACACTATCAGTTCTGAATGTACACTAAACACTATCAGTTCTGAGTGTACTCTAAACACTATCAGTACTGAGTGCACACTAAACACTATCAGTTCTGAGTGTACTCTAAACACTGTCAGTTCTGAGTGTACACTAAACACTGTCAGTTCTGAGTGTACACTAAACACTGTCAGTTCTGAGTGTACACTAAACACTATCAGTTCTGAGTGTACACTAAACACGAACAAGGATGTTCCCTGGAGAAGATACCGCTGTCCTTCCGCAATAAACTTGTACAAATGCTCACATAAAGGTTTTATCAGAGCTGGGCTTGAGCCCACGACCTCGGCAGTGGACTGATCTCGAGACGATATATATATATATATTGAATTGAGTTTAATGTAATTTTCAACACAAGTTGCAACTTACAACTAATGCAGATCACACTCGAAGTCTTCCTGAGAAGAACCAGTAAGTAACAGGTATACAAGTAGATTCAAGTAGATGAACAACCTAGGTTCGTGCAATTCATTTGTAATAACTTTAAATTTCGAAGGAATTGCACGAGCACTATTTGTTCATTTAGATGAATACATGGGTACTTCCTTCTTAAAACAACGACGGTCAAATTGATTAAATGTACACAAAAGTGTATGGCACAGGGAGAGAAGGATTCGTTTTTATTATCATTCATGAAGAATAAAGCAAACACAATTAAACGGACATCATCAAATGATCCAAACTTAACTGTTTCGCACTCACATCTAAAAAGATATGAAAATGAATATTTACAGAGTATTTCTTAAAGTTCATGATGAAAACACATACATCAACACATACATCAGCAACACATACATCGACGCATACATCATCAACACATACATCAATACATACATCAACACATACATCATCAACACATATATCAACGCATACATCATCAACACATACATCAACGCATACATCATCAACACATACATCAATACATACATCATCAACACATATATCATCAACACATACATCAACACATACATCAACACATATATCATCAACACATACATCAACGCATACATCATCAACACATACATCAATACATACATCAACACATACATCAATACATACATCAACACATACATCATCAACACATACATCAACGCATACATCATCAACACATACATCAATACATACATCAACACATACATCATCAACACATATATCAACGCATACATCATCAACACATACATCAACGCATACATCATCAACACATACATCAATACATACATCAATACATACATCATCAACACATATATCATCAACACATACATCAACACATAAATCAACACATATATCATCAACACATACATCAACGCATACATCATCAACACATACATCAATACATACATCAACACATACATCAATACATACATCAACACATACGTCATCAACACATACATCAACGCATACATCATCAACACATACATCAATTCATACATCAACACATACATCAACGCATACATCATCAACACATACATCAATACATACATCAACACATACATCATCAACACATACATCAATACATACATCAACACATACATCGTCAACACATACATTAACACATACATCATAAACACATACATCAACACATACATCAACACATACATCAACATATACATCAGTCAACACATACATCATCAATACATACATCAACATATACATGATCAACACATACATCAACACATACCGTTATACTTGGATTCCACTTCCGACCAGCCACTTATTATTGACTAGACGGACCTAACCACCCGCAATTACAATCAAACCCTTTCTTTTGATACCGAAATCACACTTGTTTTTGGGTAGGCCCAGTTCAGGAGGAGAATCAAACCTTTTCTTTTGATACCGAAAGCACACTTGTTTTTGGATAGGCCTAGTTCAGGGAGAGAATCAAACCCTTTCTTTTGATACCAAACCACACTTGTTTTTGAGTAGGCCTAGTTCAGGAGAATATTTGGAAAAAGTTGAATGTACCATCCGAAATTTAGACGGAAGTTGCTAAGTCAACATGTAGTTCATCATGTAAAGTGACTAAATAAGATATAGTGTGAATAGCGATGAGCGGTGAATATAAAGTTTGTAAAACGGACAGGCGCTTAAGTTTATATATTGAATGGAACAGCTAACCCGCAACTTTTGTATTTCCAATAGGCCTATCTTCCGCCGAAATATATGAAGTAGCGCTATTAAAAATTGAAGTGTGTATTTTTATAAAACCTAAATTTTCTTTCTTATTCAAGTCCAAATTTCAAAGAAATTGCTTGGATCCTTTTGAGAAAATACATAAAATGTCAGATGCCTAATATTTCAGGTGAGGTTAGCTGTTCCGTTCAGTCAGAGACATAATACATATGTCTCTGGTTGTCTATATATAATTGCTTGGTTAAGTACTGTATATGTTTTTCTTTTTAATTCGTGTTATCAATTTTAATTGATAGTAGGCTATGTCGTTATCAATCGGTCGCCTATTTATCACCACAACTTTTTGGAGACGTTTGATTTAATTAGCAGTCGTACATCCTCTGTAAGGTTACAGGCATAGCACCACCATTGCAAAAAGGAAGTGCTTCCTGGCGGTTTTAAATAATCCTCATTTCTTCTTCTTTAAAAATGCATTTTCCTTATTTTAATGCTCATTTTTTTATTTGAATGGCATTATTGATGTATTTTGAACACTTTGACAGCATTGTCATGTTTGAATTGTGAATTTAGAAAAAAATTGATGCTTGGAAATTGGGGTATGAATACATGATTTCGGAAGTCTACTTTCACTTTGTCACCAGTGTACACACTGAGCAGAAAAAAAAAATCTCTTATATGACACATGGCCCCTACTTTTCTCATCATATTTTGATAGTGCAGAGGTTGACAAACAGTAAAATGTAGGTTTCACTTCTTTCATTTGGGTCTCTCTATTAATGACAAGCCTTCAAACTTTTATTATTTACTATAGAATAAAGAACAAAAATCAATGGTGGGATGACACCTATAGTAATACGCAGTAATACCGAAGGATGACGGATTTGGCCGAGTATGTACGAATGAAATTAATTGTTTCTCCCCATATCTCGTGGTTTCTCCGGAATGGTGACATGATGGCGGGAATCGTAGCCGAAGTAGAAAACAAATAGAAGAAATATTAATCAGTTACTGAAGTTGTTAAGGTAGTTGATAACAATATATACAAATGTTTTTTGTTACTTGCATAACAAGTTCAGAAGTTGGCTTTGATTAGGTGGCGGTAATGTTTTGAAATATGTTGCGGAGGTGGATAGGACAAGTCATCCCAAAGACAACTCGCCCCAACTTTTAAGACTACTCGTCCAAAGTTTCGGTATGACTTGTCGACTTGACTTTCGATGGAACAAAACATTGTAGAATCTACTGCTGAACACAAAATTTGTATACTGCTGTTGAAATAACAACAAATAACGAGAAATTTTACCTCAAACCTCAATATCTTCAATTTAAGATCATATTACGTGGTCGACAAGTTTTAAAACATCTAAGTTACATCAACTGGTTACATATAACTTAAATTTTATGTACAAGAAATCAGTTTCCTGTAAACTATGAATGGAACCAAATAATTAGTCTTTCGTGTCATATTTTCTCAGCATATAGTCAGGAGATGCAAGTTTCCTATCCTTCTATATAAGTTATTGCACTATTAAGGTGATATATCACTAAAAGTTATTAAGAATCTCTTAAAACTTTAATTGCTGTCAAATCCGGTTAGTAGTGAACTCATTACAGTGAGCTTTGACACCAAAATAAAATACTGACAGCAGATCTAACTGGTCCTGTAGCAAGGAATACCCTCTTTTTGCTAAAAAAATTAGGTGTTCTATTAAATTATTAAGTAAAACCTACTCTCGTGCTTGCCTGCAAATGTCATGTCATTAGCGCAAAATTAGTACAAATAAACTATCTCTCCATTTAGTCTTCGATTGTGCTGTTAATGAAACGAACAGACAAATGCTTTGGAGTTGTATTCACTCAGTATTTGGTATCAAGTGTTTTCTACAGTTCATATCTACTGATATGCAATCCCACATTACTCATCTTTCCATGGGATTAAGAAAATACTTCACCTGAAAACTGAGCATGATATATGTCTGAAAATAGTGGTAAATTCATTTCTCAATATATTTATGAATTAATCTTCTAACGAGCGCGATATCTTCGGTGAATGCATATTGAGTGTAATGTACTTTTATTTATTTTGTATAGTGATTAAACATAGCTTGAAGTCAACTCTCAGTCTGGGTATGTATGTACATATTCATGCTTGTGGTCGTATGCATGTGTCTGTGAAAGCGTGAGTATATATGCGTGTATGTTTGCTAGTCTGTCTGCGTGTCTGCTTGTACCTCGTCACACTTTTGTTCATGTATGTATATCTGTAATTGAGTGTATCTGTGAGTGTTAGCACTCTGCAATTCAAATGTTAAGTGTCCTCAAGGATTATATAGAAAAGAAAAGGCAATTAATTGAGATTTTGTGAATGCTTGCATATTGACGCAATATCTTGTTTTCAATTATCTTAACTGCCATTCATCTCAGGAACACAAATCAAAATTCTTACACTGCAGAATGAAATTGTCATCAAAACAATACCATTCCCGGAAATTTATGTTTAAAATTGTTGAAGAACTTGTGATTAAAAAATTTGTATACTGCAGCTTTCAAACCTCAATATCTTTAATTCAAGATCATTTTGCGTGATCGAAACATGTTTAAACATCTCAGATTACATACAACTTACAGTTAATGTACAATAAATCATTTGCCTATGAATTTTGAATGATTAATTTGCAAATTATGAATCCTTCGTGTGCTGTTTCATCAATATTTAGTCAGGAGATGCAAGTTTCTTATCATTCTATACATGTCCTTGGTGTCCTGTATGCTTTATTCTATTTAAAATTGATATATTTTTGTATGTGCTCATATTCATGTTTACTATGTTCTTTATGTAATAACATTTATGTTGCTCTCCGCTAAATGGAAATATATTTACACAATGAGCTTTCACACCGAAATAAAATATTGACAGTAGATCTAAATGCTTCTAATAGAATAATGTGAATTTACAGACATTATTTGATATTATATAAAAAAAATGTTTTTCACTAGTTTTCTGAAATAAATAGAGAAGATTTTATTTGTCTATTTCAAGAAATCATTTAACTCCAGATACTTTGAGCCTGTCTTGCTATATTTAACAATGTGTGATTTAATCTTCACTTTGAGCATGTGCTGTACCATTTCTATTTAGCTAATATCATTATATTGGGACTGCTGTCACTAGACTTGAACTATACTTTGAGAGAATGTATTGGCATTAAACTATCAATATGGTGTCATAAATAAACATGACATACAAAGATATACATAAAACTTTCATATTTATGAATGTGAGGTATATAATTATATACTGTTGCTTTATTATATGTGTCGGTTTTCATTTGTTTTGTTTACCTTACCATTTTGAACGAACTGCCTTCAGTATTCTGATCAAACATTGTAAACCGCTATGGTGTAAATAATTTGTGTACAAATGCATAGCTTATGACCGATCAGGTGCATGCATGGATATTCCCGGAAATGCGAAGCTACCGGTATGTTTAGAATGTTTACGGAGATAAATGACAGTACTTTTTTTGCATATCGCAATAAAGTATTGTCAATATTTGGTTTAGTGTTAATTTCATAACTCAAGGTTGATTATGTCATTGAATTGGTACACAAGCACTATTTTATATGCATAACATATAGAGAAAATCTCCATTTGCAGCTTTAATGTGTAGTTTTCCAATATAATCCCTTTAAAGATGCATCATTCAATAATAATGTAAAGTTTATTGAATCACAAAGATGAAGGTCCCATTCGAAGACAATGGTTGATTTTGTCCTTGCAGTTCATCTTATTTATGAGAAATTCATTACTACACTGGTCTGCATTTTCCATTTTATTTGTCAAAGTTTTAGCATAACCTGATACTGGCCAATGAGTAACTTTATTGGGGGCCGCGCTTTAGTATTTGGTCAACAAAATGAAATAATTTGACACTACAGAGACAAAAAACAGTATAAGTTATTGAATAGAATATCCTTAATATAATTATGATGTTTGATATAAATGTGCAGTTTACTGCTTAGATTGAGAACATTCCGACAATATATGTAAGGTCTCTTTAACATGAGTCATATGTAGAAGTTATGAAGACATATTGTAATGTATGCAAACAGCTGCTGTGTACGATTATTGACAATTTCCCTTTTATAGACCTGTCCAGGGACGGCAGCAATACAGACCTATGTAAGGTATCATGCTGCAGTCTGTGATGTGATCTGCCATCACTATTACACTATGGATGGTGAGAAATATATTGTTGGATGGAAGGATTGCTTATTCATTACATATCCTTTCTTTGATTTGAACAGGACCCGGTTTAGAGTTCTTATATTTCGATTTCGTGGGTACTCATTCCAGTATATGATACCATATTCCTCTACCTTGGATTTAATGAATTTGTAGAAGGGCCTAGCAACTCTTGGAGCGTAATTATACAGGTTTTTAAAACTATTACATAGTACTTTAGTTTTTTAGCTCACCTGAGCCAAAAGCTCACAGGTGAGCTATATTGATCACCCTGTGTCTGCCATGTGTCCGTCATCCGTCAGCAGTTTTATATTTGTTTCAAACGACTTCTTCTCTGAAATCGCTTCACAGATCTTCATCAAATTTGATTTGAACATTGATTCAGAAGTACTCAGAAGTTTGTTCAAATCTTGACCCTGTGGTCAAATTTGGCACTGTCCCAGGGATTTATCAGTTATTTTTTTTCCAGAATTAAAAAAAATCTTCTCTAAAAATGTGTAAGACCTGGAGCTTTTGATATTTTGCATGTAGTACCAACAAATAGTTTGTTCAAGCCATGACCATAGAGTGAAAATTGGACCACAACCTTTTGCATGCGAGGCAAACACTATCACTAGACCACGGCTGTGGTCATCTTATACTGGCCTTAAAAAATTGGATAGTTATTGTTTGGGTAATGGCCATTGGTTCATCAAAAAACTTCATTTGATCTCGTGTGCCTTCAAAAGCCAGATATTTAATTGGATTTTGACCATTGTAGCATTAGATATTTTAATTGAATTGTAAGTAATTTAAATATTTAGGGTAATTTTTCTGCCATGGAGGGCTAACAAATGATCATTTAACTTAACCATTGTTTCCTGGAATCCTAGACGGTTAACCAGTACTCATCAAGCACACTCACCTCCACAAGTAACTGATAACTTAACACTTGAATCAGCAATGAGAGACAAATGACAATCAGACGTGATGTCATATTTCAATCATCACAGAGACTGACAGGGTTGGGATTTAAACTCATGACCTCTGGATTGATAGTCAGATTTGTTACGGACTGAGCTTAGGCTGGGTCTTGTGGGATATTGAACAGTTTACAAAGATCTGAGACAAGAATCAGGCAATTATGAGTATTGTTTCATGTAGCACTGGCAACCACTTTTTAGCTCAACTGAGCAAAGCTTAAGTCAGCTATTCTGATCGCCCTGTGTCCGTCGTCCAGATGTCATCTGTCGTTAACTTTTGCTTCAAACGACTTCTCTGAAACTGCTTGACAGATTTTCACCAAATTTGGTGTGAAGCATTGCTACATGAAGCTGTATCAAGTTAGTTCAAATTATGACCCTGGAGTCAAATTTGACCCCACCCCAGGGTAATGTTTAGTCATAACAGTTGAGACTGGGACCTTAAAGGGGGATTTAATATCCATTAAGGGCCAGTAAAGGCCCAAAAAGAGGATTTTGATTTTTACATAGGAATGCTATGGAAAAAACAGGACATTACATTTTTATAATTTTAATATTTTAGGTATTATTTCAAACATCTTGATGTCTTGGGCATTGTTTAGTCATTACAGTTGAGACTGGGTGATTTAAAAGAATTTATTACAAAAAAATGTGAATTTCTGAAAAAAAAATTCTCAAGAACAAATCTGCAAAATTTGTTCATATTTGGTATAGGGGTTTCAAGTTTAGTCAAATAAAGGAGCTAGTGTTCATTGGGGCACAGTAAGGGGACTAGTTTTTATATATGAATACAACGATTGTGAACACAGATAATTATCAAAATTTGAAAAGAAGTGACAGTGAAATCCTTTCATTCGGTCTTGGGCAAACTTACCTCAAACAAGTTCTTCAACTTGCCAAATCAGATACTTTCTGTCCAAAAATCATGATCCTTTAATTGTAGTCTTGTCATCTTAAAACATCTCCATTGTGACAGAAGCCATGAATTTGTCTTCGCAAATTAATCAGAATCTTTCTAAATATATCCACATTTTCTCCAATGTCACCACTTGGGTAGCCCTATCATGCTGAGTTGTTGAAGTCATCTAGTGAATACAATACATTTTCTTTGAAATTATTAATCACATGTCTGTCATGTGTCTAAAGCATGCATCAAAATGGCATAATCCATATATTAAAATTAAAACTCGCAATGAAAAGAAACATGTTTTTTCTCCAAATTATCGAAGCAAACCATAAGAAAAAATAATAACAGAATGTAAATATAGCCTGTAAGTAGTTATATCATGATAAGTTACGCAATAAAGTGAAAGAAAACAGACATAACAACGTTCCGTTAATTGATATGGAAACAGTTATAGTTGAAAGCAATAACATTCAACTCAACATTTTTAAAAGTAGCATTTTTAGTACCATAATGAGTATTGTATGTGAACAAAATATATATAAATACTGTAAACAGACAATTTATTAATGTTTGAATTAAAGAGGAATGTCATAAATCCGTTCGCTCTATGACTTCTTGGGTACTAAATAAAATATAATGTTTCTTGCTGAGACTAGCATTTACATGTACTGATGAAGTTAGTTGACTCAGACTGGCAGTATGAATAGCCTGATATCAAAGCTATTTTTATGTCTCTGCCATTCGAAGAAAGTTGAAGGGCTATTATGTGTTACCTCTGTCAATTTGTTTGTTCGTCTGTCTGTCCAGAAAATTGTTTTTTTGAATTAATAATTTTTAAAGTAGTATTTGATTAATATTTCGTGTGTACCTGCATTTTTATAAAATACAGGTCATGGTCAATGTTTGTCAATGTCCGTAACATTTTCCAGGTTTCTAGTTTCAGTAATATTTTTACGTTGGGAAGCATAGAAATATTTTCATAGTTCAAATATCCAGAGCTCTGTACATGTAGCGTTGTGTTTTCATTTAATGATAAGTAATACTTATTTGACATTGTTTATATATTTGCCAGATTGTGAGAAGATATGAAAAAACTACTGGTGGATAGACATTGTCCAGACTGTTGCGCAAGTGTTCCAAAGGTCATAAAAATGGTATGTTACCATGGCAATGTATGATTGTCTACTGAATTGGTAAATGTTTGTGAATGTGAATAAAAAGTTTGAAAAAATGAGATGGAAGTCAAGTTTAGTAAGAGTCATAATTACCTGCATGTATATTGCCTGCTTAGACTTACCTGCATGTATATTAACTGCTCAAAATTGCTATCTGCATGGCATATAATGAAAGCAGGTATTTGTTGTATACACAGTTTGTAACAGAGTCGATATGAATTCCACAATATCATTAGGTATTCACAATATTTACTCCAATGGTGTATTCATTTTGTAATAGGAAAGACAACTTGTCCAAGTAGTTGTCAGTTCTGAAAGGGGAGAGAACTAATGCTGAATTTCAGTCTTTCATATCGAACAGTTTATCTCAACAGTGGCAATGATTTAATACAAACATATTATGTATAGATATATGCAGTGAAATTACATAATCATGCAAACCAAATTTACTTCCCTCATTAACTATTTCACGATCGAGCCATTAATAGTGCGGGGAAGTTTGACATTTTACATTAAAAATCAATACTCTACTTACCCTATTTAAATACCAAAATATACAGAAGTGGATAATATAGGTAATTTATCTTTACTGAATAATTAAGCTGTCAGGAAACACAATCACCTATTTAGAAAATAGCAGTGCTGTGTTTGAAAATAAATTGTTTAGCTTATTTATCTTTCAACATCTACTTTGGTTTTAGAAATAAACGCTAAAGTAAGACAACCATCATATAGTTGATGATTTTCACTCAGCTTGAACAATTTCTTTTGTGCATACCAATTAAAACAAAAAAGTTTATAACCGCATCAAGATGAGAAAAGGGTAACAAATAGTTCTTTCTTTCTGTTTTTGTAAAATATCAATTGTCACAACTTGAATATATTAACTTTATAACAAAAAAGTATATTAATCTTGCTTCATCGCACAATTGTGTCGCTGATAACAGTATGTAGAAGAAACTTTCACGGGGTCGCATGTGGCCAAGTGGTTGAAAGAGGCTGCCTTTAATATATATAACTGATTTTTACATACTAGGAGTTCTGAGGGAACATTTCTCATCTACATTGTATGTTTGCAATGATTTTAATTCAGATATCAAGAAATAATGTCTAGTCGTAGCCAATTATATTTGAGGATTTGCTAAGCGGGGCCTGATAATGGGGTTTAAATTGTGAATTTTTAAAAAACAAATCTCAGGTAACCTTTAACCCTATTTGGTTTTAGGGGTTTTTAGGATTTACATAACATTTAGGTTTCTATTTTGGTCCCATAAAGAAACTTGAACATAGAATAAAATGGAAACAAATCTCTATTTTTCATCCATAACTGCCGGGCCCGATTAACTCAGTCGGTTACGCATCTGACTATCAATCCAGGGGTCGTGAGTTCGAATCCCCTGCCCGGCAACAGTCTCCGTGATGATTGATATACGACATTGTGTCTCATTATCATTCGTCTCTCACCACTGATTCAAGTGGGAAAGTTATCAGTTGCTTGCGGAGATGGGTGTGCTCGAGTACTGGTTAATCCCAGGAAACAGTGGTTAGGTTAACTGATCGTCTGTTAGCCCTCGATGGCATAAAAATGACGCTAAATATTCAATCAATCAATCAATCATCCATAACTGCAATGATATTGCACAACTTGAGTTTAAAAGCATTGTCCTGTCCTAGCAAATTTGTCCCACGTTGGGAGATTTAAGTCCATTTATGGCTTGAAGGAGACCAATAGGTCTAAATTTGTGAATTATTATATCGTCATAATTGATTGATTGATTGATTGAATATTTAGCGTCATTTTTATGCCATCGAGGGCTAACAGACGATCAGTTTACCTAACCACTGTTTCCTGGGATTAACCAGTACTCGAGCACACCCCGTCTCCGTAAGTAACTGATAACTATCCCACTTGAATCAGTGGTGAGAGACGAATGATAATTAGACACAATGTCGTATATCAATCATCACGGACACTGTTGCCGGGCGGGGGGTTCGAACTCACGACCCCTGGATTGATAGTCAGATGCGTAACCGACTGAGCTAATCGGGCCCGGCTATATCGTCATAAAATAAAAATCATCAAAAAAAAAAAGAAATCTGCAAACTGTAAAAATTTAGGTATTTAAATTATAATGTAAATTTATTTGTGAAACAATTACAATGTATCAAACAAGATCATACCACACTTCAACAAAAAGACTGGAAGAGACAAATAAATGCATCAGGGGCATTTATTCTGACGAATATGGTAGTCCATTGAAAATGCTCACAGAAACAATATGCATATACAAGATGAGCGACCACAGGCCCTCTTTAGCTCTTGTTTTATATCTCATTTGGTAAACTTTATTGTATCAAGCGCTTACATGATTTTCTCTTTTTCTTCTTTTAAGTATTGTGTATTTAAATATTGTAAGATATTGATGTGCATATTTGCATTTGAACTAATGTGTTAACTTTATATTTGTTTAAACAAGTAGTAAAATTAAAAAAGACGACAACTTGTTGGAGCTTAAATTTGAGACTTGTTCAAACTCTCACTTTTAAAAGTCAATATTGACAATAGAGTTAAAATATTATAAGTAATCGCAGTGTATTACATAAGATCAGGACGTATCTCGCGACAGATCTCAGGTAGTGATCAGGTCATATACCTG
The DNA here is from genome assembly GCA_029582155.1 of Panopea generosa. Lineage (NCBI taxonomy): Eukaryota > Metazoa > Mollusca > Bivalvia > Adapedonta > Hiatellidae > Panopea > Panopea generosa. Next base: position 28,090,087 of record CM055896.1, on the reverse strand, counting down.
CCGTAATATTGTAATATCAATATCCGGTTTGCAGAGTTGGAAATTATTGTACTTAAAAGATTAGCTTTTTGATGTTTAGAAGTTATATCTTATAGCTAAACAGAAAGGTAAGTTATGTTTTGTTCATGTCTGCAAATGTTATGAAAAAAATGTAATAATGTCATTGTATTTTTAGGTATCATACATGCTTATTTTGTGTGTGATTTTTATTTTTATAAAAACACAAATAAAACTGAATCAGTAATGATGTCAATTCTGTCTTTTTCACATAGTTGTTCTTTATTTCTTTTCATACAGACTGATGCTCCATTTTAAAGCTACTTGAACATCGTGATTTTAATCCTTAAAATTTCTTACTTTTCTGTTTTTAAAACTTGTTAAAAACGTTGATGTGTTTGCGGGGCATGATAGTCATTATAAGGGATAAAAGATTGAGATTGGATATTTGGACTAGCCTTTGTATTCTACAACCATTAAATACCAGAACTTAGTTTAGAAACGTCAATTATATATTGATTTGAAAATGTTATCATTTAAAATACATTTTTAATTTCTCTTTTATATTCATTGAAATACATTGTTGAATTAGAAAGAGCTTTTATTTTAGTTTTGAAAGAATAAGATAATTGTTTCTTCCTTTTTATGCCAAGATCAAATTGACTTAATATATTCACACACTTTTGCACAGTTGTTACTTTTATGAAACGTGTAATGAAAATAACCCTAAAGTTGTTACGTGTAAACGTTTTATTGTGCGGAGATACTGAATCAATATAACTGCAAGATTATAAATTTTAATTTTGCTAGTCTACAATAAAAGGTTTGCCCTTTTGTATTGGTTTAACCGCATGTTGTCAGATACATTATCAGCTCGGAGATCCTTATCTTGTGCTTAAAATCAATTTTTACCTGAAGTTCGGTTATTTTTTTCGATGCAATATTTTATTAACCTGTATTTATACGGATTATATCAATTAAGAATTAAAAGTTGAGGGAAGATTATACGGAAGGCTGTCAAATAGTTGTATAATATGTTGAGTTTATATTTTATATTCTGTCGCGAATTATGTAAATATTAAGGAACCCCTAAAAAAAAAGCAGGATTGTTGCGGGTCGGCTGGAAATTGCAAAAATGTTGTGCTCATTGATCAGATGGTCAGCTTATTAATTCACGTGAAGGGGGTTATAGAGTTTGTTCATAAGGGGACTTGCATGTATATAGAAGAATAGGAAACTTGCATCTCTGTGCTAAGTGTTGATGTAATAGCATGCAAAGAGTTAATATTTTATAATTAACTTATTTCTTATGCCTAAAATGTAAGCTGTATGTAACTGTAGATTTTTTTATAATATTTTAAATACACAAAATGATCTTGAATTGCAATTTGAAGTAAAATATCAAGTATTTTTCATGATTTATTAGTAACTTTGCAGTATACAAATTTTTTGTCATACATACTTTAAAAAATTTAAACGTCATTTTGTGGAAATGTTCTCATTTCGTGGAGAATTTTAATTCTGCAAAGAAAGAATTCTGATTTGTATTTCTGAGATGAATAGAGGTTGGGATATTTGAAAACAAGATTTCACGAGATTGTGCATAAATACACAAGCTTTCAGAATATCTCAGTCAGTTGCATTTCCTTCTCTGTATACATCCTTGAAGAGGGGTAATGTTCATTGGTCTAAAGCATTGTCCAATCTGAGTGATAGAAGGCAGGGTACACCAGAGAGGGAAAACATGAGGGAGGGAACACCAGAGAGGGAAAAAATCAGGCAGGGTACACCAGAGAGGGAAAACACGAGGGAGGGAACACGAGGGAGGGAACTCGAGGGAGGGAACACCAGAGAGGGAAAACATCAGGCAGGGTACACCAGAGAGGGAAAACACGAGGGAGGGAACACCAGAGAGGGAAAAAATCAGGCAGGGTACACCAGAGAGGGAAAACACGAGGGAGGGAACACCAGAGAGGGAAAACATCGGGCAGGGTACACCAGAGAGGGAAAACACGAGGGAGGGAACACCAGAGAGGGAAAAAATCAGGCAGGGTACACCAGAGAGGGAAAACACGAGGGATGGAACACGAGGGAGGGAACTCGAGGGAGGGAACACCAGAGAGGGAAAACATCAGGCAGAGTACACCAGAGAGGGAAAACACGAGGGAGGGAACACCAGAGAAGGAAAACACGAGGGAGGGAACACCAGAGAGGGAAAAAATCAGGCAGGGTACACCAGAGAGGGAAAACACGAGGGAGGGAACACCAGAGAGGGAAAACATCAGGCAGGGTACACCAGAGAGGGAAAACACGAGGGAGGGAACACCAGAGAGGGAAAAAATCAGGCGGGGTACACCAGAGAGGGAAAACACGAGGGATGGAACACGAGGGAGGGAACTCGAGGGAGGGAACACCAGAGAGGGAAAACATCAGGCAGGGTACACCAGAGAGGGAACACCAGAGAGGGAAAACACGAGGGAGGGAACACCAGAGAGGGAAAACATCAGGCAGGGTACACCAGAGAGGGAAAACATGAGGGAGGGAACACCAGAGAGGGAAAACACGAGGGAGGGAACACCAGAGAAAACACTTAATATCCGTGCTAAATAATTATCTCTTATGAGACTTTATTTATAAAAAATTACGTCACAATTATGCACTCACAAATATAACAAAAACTTACCAGTAGTAGACAGATGTGCACTCACAAATATAACAAAAACTTACCGGTAGTAGATTTCAGAGATATAAGTTTTTATCATAATTACTGAGTGTCATGAAAAGAAGTTTCAAATGATGCTTGTGATGCATAAGATGGCCAGCTTCTGTCTGTGTTTTTATGGCAATGACACAACGTCACCATTGTTAAGTAATAAAACTCTTTTTCTTCCAAGATTTTAAATTCTGAGTGATACTTGGATGTTGTGTTATACTGTCAGTGTGATTTAGGAAATTCATTTACAAAATGTCTAGTCCTATTTTTGTGTTTCTTAAACAGACGATAAAATAGTTGTCATTAAAACCCATATAAGATAAAAGAATATATGTAGATTTTATATTAACATGTCCAAATAGGCAACCACCTTAGTCTCCTGTCACTGATAGAATGATTCAAACTCTTGGAGAAAAGTGTGTGTATCCATGGGCACAAATAAATCAGTACCAGTTTCTGATGAAGAAAAGGTGTGTATTCTTGGGTTTGTTAAACCATAACCCATTCTTGGAGAACAATGTGTGTTCCTTGGTGTGGTAAATGATACCAGTTTCTCTTGGAGAACGATGTGTGTTTGTGGGTGTGGTAAACCATACCAATTGCTCTTGCAATATTTTTAATGATTCCATAAACAACAACAAAACAACACAAAGCAATAAAAAAACAAACTGCCCTGAAACATGTTGCATATTGATGTGTATATAAACAATAAAGCAGTATTATATTTTGATAATATCAATGAAGTTTTTATTTCTGAGGTATATGATAGGCAAGGTACAATATAACTTACTTACTAGTATGTATGACTAGTCATTATGCTGGCATTTGATATATTCAGTACTCTGTAGATTTGAATAGATTCAGTGAATGGTTGATATAGTGGACCCTTTTTGGTCATACCAATGTTTACCTTGTAGAATTATGATATAACACTTAAATGACAGACGTACTGAAGCTGTGAAATACAGCTAATCCAGAATTCTTCTGGTTTGATAGGACACATACATTGGTATTCCAATCAGATTAACAGGTGAAATATATAAAAAAAAATTTATAGAAAATGTCATTAAACTTGTTCTTAGCTAAAGTCTCACAAGGGTTGGACAGTGTTCAGTATATAAGGACATGTGTTATAAAAAATGTGACTGAAAACTACCACGGTAACATTTACTCAAATCACAATTTTATTTTCTTACTGGAGTTGTTTTGTAATAAATAAAAACTCTTATTTTATAGATGTTTTGGAAACTGTATTCTGTGTTTCAAATAAATGAGTATTGTGTTATTATTGGGCCTTCCGTTTGTTGACACAGTAAACTAAGGGACGTACCTGTTGTATGGTATTGTTGGTCAGAGGCTGCGGGCAACATTGATTTTACACTTGTCATGTCATCTAGTCGCCTCATTAACTTATGTTTTCCATGGCTAGTGGCCATTTATGTACTTTGTTAATATATATGTCACATCTTTGTTGCACTGTGTCTTTATCTTTTATTCATCTTATGTGGTCCAAGGTTGTTGGCAGACTCTCTCAAGGTGCAATATTATTATTACCAGTGATTCAAAAGGATATTGAAGGTTACTTACTGTGAAATAAAAGAATTGGATTTAACAAGTTTTGATTTGAGGTAGGTTTTATAATGTATTAATTACCAGACTTACAGTTTACTGTCTGTATTGCTTACTTTGGTATGAACAACTTCTGACATTATGAGACATTGATAGTTTGGAAAATTGTGATAAATTAGTTCTGTGAGTGTGTGTGTGGGTTGTGGGGGGGGGGGGGGGGGGGGGGGGGGGGATGGGAGTGGTGTCCAGCAGCAGCCATCATATCTGCATTATGATTACAGACCAGTCTGGTGCACTTTGTTTTTGATTTGTACAAGTTTTAAGAAGTGATTTTTAAGTGAGTTAAGCCCCAATAACTTTCAGTACTGATGAAGGGGGCCCACCTGAGTCCATCCTTCAGGTGTTTGGTGTCCGTCTGTCCAGAAAGATTTCTCAAAAAGTATCCACGCCAGGTTTGTGAAACTTTGCATGTGGATAGAGGGCAATAAGGAGGCATTGATCATTGTATCTATAGGTTTATAGTTAAATGTGAACAGTGGTGTTGTTGGAAGTAAACCTACTATACATGTATTTGAGTTGGATATTTTAAGTAAAGAAGTTTATATATGGATGACAAAGCCCGCAATTGATAGTTGGACCACAGTAACAAACACTGTAGTGCATGTACTACTGACTGATCTACATAAAATGTCACTAGATTTGATTGTTATTTCTTGTGTGACAGTAATATTTTGTTTTTCATGTCTGTTTTACGATCATACAGATCATTTAACATGTCATCTGGAGTCTCATCAGTGACTCGAGGTGATCTTCTTGTGTTTCATGGTAGAAATCTAGGTAAATTTACAATAATGTCTGTTGATAAGTTAATTCCATTTTTTGTAACAACCATGGCTAAATAGCATATTGATGGTGGATATAGTAGTGTCAATCTGTCCAATCCATGACTCTTACATTTCATTGAAGTATTTTAAGTAAACTTGGCATGAATGTTCACCTCATAAAGATGGAACCCAATTATGTGCATGTCATAACATTCCACATTATAGTAGAGGTGGAGTCGGTTTTTTTTCCTTTGAAATGAACATGTCAGTGTTTCTTGTTTGACAGTTCTTTGTGTAGTAAAAACTGTCTTGTGGATTATACTGTTAAAGGCAGTGCACTATCCTTTAAACCTCATGAAGGATTGTCATGAAACTTGGGTTAGATGTTCACATCCTTGGGATGACTTGCAGAACCCACATTTCAATCATGTTTGCTCAATGTCACAGTTTAAAATCATTTGTTTTCAGCTTTGATTTAGCTTGAAGTACATGTCTGTATCTCCTAAACCCCTCAAAAGATTTTCATAAAACTTGGATCAGATGTTCACCTCCTTGAGACAATGGACAGAACCCATATTTCAACCATGTGGTTCAAGGCCAAGATCACACTTTTAAGGTCAAATGCTTTCAGCTTTTATTAAGCTATTATTTCATGAATGCTCTGTCTCCTAAACCCCTTGAAGATTTTCATGAATCTTGGATCAGATGTTTATCTCATAAAAATGACATGCAGGACCCATATTTCAGCTGTGTTGGTTCATGATTGAGGTCACAGTTCAAAATCAAAATATTTTCAACCTTTATTTCATATTCTAAACCTCTTGAAGGCTTTTCATGAAACTTGAGTCAAAAGTGCTCACCTCACTGAGACAACTGTGCAGAACGCACATTCCAACAGCTTAGGCCAAGGCCACACTTCAAGAGATTGGCTTGTGTCCACTCTCTATCTCTAAAACATTGAAGGATTTTCATGAGCGGTCTAAGGCGCTGTCTCAAGATCACTTACCTTACTGCTAAGGTTGTAGGTTCGAGTCCTGTTCACTCCAAAAACTTTTTGTGAGAAAGTTTCCAGTTACTTGCTGAAGGACGGTGGTTCTACTCAGTCTGAGGTCTTCCACCACCAGTAAAACTGGATATGCCATATATAACCTGAAATGTGTTGAAATGACATTAAACCCCATTCAAAAAAATAAAAAAAATAAATGAATCTTAAATAACATGATCACCTCATTGATTTGAAAAACTTTCTTATGAACTTGGGTTACATTCCCATGCTAGACTTTAATTTCTTGCTTAAAATTGCCTCAAAATGTATTTTTTGACCTTTCTAATGCGTCATGTGATTTCCTTTTATTCAAATTTGATATGTCATACTGGGTTACATATCGTAGAATTTGTTTCATCTTAGAAAGAGTCTGAATGATGATGTAAAGGTCATCAAGCAGTATTAAATACTCTCTATTTTTGAATGGGGATTTCCATTTCATGTTTATACTGATTAAAATATTGTTTTTGTCACATTTTGATAGATTTGATATACCAATTTTAACCATTCAGATTTTATTTGTTTAATAATATTGAGATGCTTTTTATTAATTAAAAAAAAAAATAATTAAGATATTTGTAGCATTTTCCTGATATACTTACTACTGGTACCTTAAGAATTGTAGAACCTTGTGTGGATATGGCTGTATTCAATATGTGACATCTTTAACACTTCATATTTACCAGCATCCCATAATGCAGTGGGGGATGTGTACATAGCTGCTGTTCAAACTACCAAATTGCCTTTTAATTTTGTTTAAAAATGGTAAGGATTTAATTTCACAGACAGACTTTCAAGAGTGCAAAAATAAGAGTGGAAACTTAAAAAAAAGGGCAAAAACTAAAAGATAACAACAGTTTTATTTTAAGCTTCTGCCCGGAACAATAGTGTCATTGACATAACTGATAATTGTTTTAGTTTGGATGACACTTAACGTCTTTGTATCCTGGGGCAGAAGTATTGAATTCAGCATGTTGTTTATTGAGGCAACAAACGTAAGGCTTTGATTGATGTTTTGTGCATATTAACAACATTACACAGTTTTTAATTGCTTGTTATGCAAGACTGTGCTGGTACCTTAATTGATAAAACAAAGGGTTTTATAACCATGTCGTGCAATATTTTATTTCTGTTTTTAAGAGAGATAGTTCTGTTGTTAATATGAATATTCTTATCTTAAAGCAAGCCTGTGTTAGCTGGCACCTGTATGGAGCAGTGGGCAACAAATGTTTACTTTTCCCCCATGTTCAAAATTAAATAAAGTGTTGGGCAACTTGTATGGCTGGGAACCTTTATTAACAAGGTTGAAGTATTGATGTTGACCAGCTATGGACAGCTACCTCTATAACCAAGGTTGAAGTATTGATGTTGACCAGCTATGGACAGCTACCTCTATTACCAAGGTTGAAGTATTGATGTTGACCAGCTATGGACAGCTACCTCTATAACCAAGGTTGAAGTATTGATGTTGACCAGCTATGGACAGCTACCTCTATTACCAAGGTTGAAGTATTGATGTTGACCAGTTATGGACAGCTACCTCTATTACCAAGGTTGAAGTATTGATGTTGACCAGCTATGGACAGCTACCTCTATTACCAAGGTTGAAGTATTGATGTTGATCAGCTATGGACAGCTACCTCTATAACCAAGGTTGAAGTATTGATGTTGACCAGTTATGGACAGCTACCTCTATTACCAAGGTTGAAATATTGATGTTGACCAGCTATGGACAGCTACCTCTATTACCAAGGTCAAGGTATTGATGTTGACCAGCTAACGACAGCTGCCTCTATTACCAAGGTGGAAGTATTGATGTTTACCAGCTATGGACAGCTTCCTGTATTACCAAGGTTGAAGTATTGATGTTGACCAGCTATGGACAGCGACCTCTATTACCAAGGTCGAAGTATTGATGTTGACCAGCTATGGACAGCTACCTCTATTACCAAGGTCGAAGTATTGATGTTGACCAGCTATGGACAGCTACCTCTACTACCAAGGTCGAAGTATTGATGTTTACCAGCTATGGACAGCTACCTCTATTACCAAGGTCGAAGTATTGATGTTGACCAGCTATGGACAGCTACCTCTATTACCAAGGTTGAAGTATTGATGTTGACCAGCTATGGACAGCTACCTCTATTACCAAGGTCGCAGTATTGATGTTGACCAGCTATGGACAGCTACCTCTATTACCAAGGTCGCAGTATTGATGTTGACCAGCTATGGACAGCTACCTCTATTACCAAGGTCGCAGTATTGATGTTGACCAGCTATGGACAGCTACCTCTATAACCAAGGTTGAAGTATTGATGTTGACCAGCTATGGACAGCTACCTCTATTACCAAGGTCGCAGTATTGATGTTGACCAGCTATGGACAGCTACCTCTATTACCAAGGTCGCAGTATTGATGTTGACCAGCTATGGACAGCTACCTCTATAACCAAGGTTGAAGTATTGATGTTGACCAGCTATGGACAGCTACCTCTATAACCAAGGTTGAAGTATTGATGTTGACCAGCTATGGACAGCTACCTCTATTACCAAGGTCGCAGTATTGATGTTGACCAGCTATGGACAGCTACCTCTATTACCAAGGTCGCAGTATTGATGTTGACCAGCTATGGACAGCTACCTCTATTACCAAGGTCGCAGTATTGATGTTGACCAGCTATGGACAGCTACCTCTATTACCAAGGTCGAAGTATTGATGTTGACCAGCTATGGACAGCTACCTCTATTAAAAGGTCACCTTTACTGTTTCCCATGATGGGTTAAGGTGCTAAATAACCAGTATGATCAGCCTCCAAGATCTATCAATCTTTCTCTTTTATTATTTTTCCATATCAATGTAACCAAAACTCCTTCTTGCCATGAATTTTACAGATGTTTTACGCCTGTGCAAAGTTCTATGTTTTTAATTAGTCTTAAGTGTGTAGGTATATAATTATAAATATAGGCCAGCTTCGGCTTAATTATACTGGAGATCATATTTTGGTAAAATTTAATAAAATATATATACATTGCGAGAGTATTGGTGTCGTATAATTTACACAATTATAGATTTTAATAAAAATTTGAAATGAATAGAAATTATACATAAATGTGTTTGAAAAAATGCAACAAAAACAAAATATAGTATTAATATTAAAATCTCTTGACATTTCACTTGTATTTATATTATATTTTGTTTTTGTTGTTATTTCTTCAAATAAATTATAGTCTATTCACATTTTTTGTTCACCAACCTCCGTCTAGTTTCAGCTCCAATTACAACACTTTGGAAGCTCAGGTTTGACATGATAAATAGGCAGTTGGCCACATTGACTTATATGTGGGCAAAGTTTAAAGGTAGAGGTGCTAAAAGGCAATATATGATAGGGGAGAAAAACAAGGACACTGAAGTAAAAGTAATGTATTGGTGATATTGGGTGTTGTACAGAGAAGAAAATGGGGAGAATTATTGATGAAAGGCACAGGATAATTACTAAGGAAGCCTTAAGGAATTGGAGGACACCACTGACAGTGAGTGAGGTGGGGGTTATGTAAATGGAGCTAGAAAGAAATGAAAGTTTTAGTGAGAAGATTTAATCAGTGTTCTACCTTAAGTTATATGCATGTATATAATGTAGTTGTTCAAACAGGCATCTCAAGTCTTCCTTTACCAATATGACTGCTGTAGTTAATGATGACCTACAATTGGTTAAAAATGGCAGAAAACAGCACTTGAAAAGGGGAAAGAATGATGCAAAATAAACACGAAGTGACTTGTTTGATATATTGCATTGATGTTGATGTTGCTGTATTCTGGGGAATACCAGTATTAAGGTTGCAGCAATTTTAGTCCTGAATGTTGCAGTAAATGAGCAGAACAAATGCTTTATGATTTCTGACATGATATTATTGAACTATTACTTGAGCATCATGGGAACCCACGGTTGATTGCATTAGTTACTTTCCATTCAATATGATGAATGGAGGAGGGTTAGTGGAATAAATTATACATGAGTTCTGACAACATGGGTTCTGACAACATGAGTTCTGACATTGAGGGTTCTGACAATATAGGTTCTGACAACATTAGTTTTGACAACATGGATTCTGACAACATGAGTTCTGGCAACATGGGTTCTGACAACATGGGTTCTGGCAACATGGGTTCTGACAACATGTGTTCTGATAACATGCATTCTGACAAAATGGGTCCTGACAACATGTGTTCTGACAATGAGGGTTTTGGCAACATGAGTTCTGACAACATGGGTTCTGACAAAATGGGTTCTGACAACATGGGTTCTGGCAACATGGGTTCTGACAACATGGGTTCTGACAAAATGGGTTCTGACAACATGCATTCTGACAACATGCGTTCTGACAATGAGGGTTTTGGCAACATGGGTTCTGACAAAATGGGTTCTGACAACATGGGTTCTGACAAAATGGGTTCTGACAACATGGGTTCTGATAATGAGGATTCTGACAACGGGTTCTGACAACATGGGTTCTGACAACATGAGTTCTGACAACATGCATTCTGACAATGAGGGTTCTCACAACATGTGTTCTGACAACATGTGTTCTGACAACATGGGTTCTGACAACAAGGGTTCTGATAATGTAGGTTCTGGCGACGTAAGGCAGAATAACTTACAGGGAATTTATTAGGGTTTTTCACATTTTTAAAATTGGCTAAAAATATTTTTTTCCAATATATCACACCAACTCTGTATTACTGAAAGGATATCTATTTAAACATGCTAAAATAATATATTGAAAAGGGATTTCCTAACTTGGGCCATGCGCCTAGGTTAGATTAAAATAGATTTCCCACTTAAAATTGCATCATATTTTGTGACGTATAAAGTGAGTAGAGTGATTTCATTTTGATTTCAGTATGATCCATTATACAGATTAACATGCAGATAAAATTGTTTTATCTTAGAAAGAGTCAGAATGACATCAAACAGTATTTAAGAGCTGTCTATTTTTAGAATGGGAATTTCATTTTAAGTTTACCATTTCAATACCGTTTAAATATAGATTTTGTCTTGTTTTGGTGAATTTGACCAAATGGCTCAGATTTTATTTATTAATGATAATGAGATACTTTTTATCCATTTTAATAATTATAATATTTTTTAAGACTTTTATAGCGTTTTTTACCTGATATATTCACTTTTAAGTATGTTTCCCAGGTATTTAGAAATGTGAAATGTGAACAGTGAGATTTAATCTGGCAGTTTCAGGTCAAAATTGCCAGTAATTTGAGAGATATGATCAATTGCTGAAGTTTCTGACCTTGCTCATAATTAATCCTTTAGCTAAATCTTACAAGCTATTTGCAACTTTTATTGAAATATACTTTTTTCAGTGATATTTAAACAGGAAGACCACCTTTAATATCTCACTGTAAATAACAATTAATTGTTCTGGATACCTAGGCATTTCAGGGATGTGATCAAAATGTGTACCTGTAGTTTTCTGACAATGTTGTTGTGGTGAGTGTTGCTGTATGTACAGGTATTCCAGGGATATCTGACTACAGGTAATCATCCAATGTTTACCTTGTTTTTATAACTTGAAGTACCTGACTGAGAGATGGTTTTTTTAACAATGTAAACAACGGATATCTAACATCTTACAGCTTCTTGACAGACCCCCACTTCACTTCTTCTCTGGTAGCAGGTAAGACCTAATTGATTTAATTGCAGGTGTTTTTATTGTCTGACTTGCAGTTTAAAGTTGGATATCTTCCACTTTATGTTTAATTCTTAGGTCTTGGAAAGCTCTCAGTCTGACTTTGTTCTGTCTGTCTGTTTTAAGAAGTTGTGATTTATTTTTGTTTTTCATTTTTGAAGTCGTATTTTGTAAACAATTCTGCAAAAATATTTTTAAAGATAAAATGAATCTATACAATTACTAGACTAGATGGTAAAAATTAATATTATACAAGGCTCTGTTTAAATTTAGTATTAAACAAGCACAAATATAAGATTCTTTTAATCACAGAATTCAGGAATATGGTATATTTTACCATTTAATTTTTCCTCTTGTATTAAAATATTGTTTTTGGTCATGTTTTGGTGGATTTCATATTTTATTTATAAAATTAAAGATGTAGTATATATATAAAAAATGATGTATTTAAACATTGAATGTTTTTTTATCTGACATATGCCTTTAAACAGCTGAATGAACAATTTATGGTCAGTCATGAGGTGTCACTGTAGTATACTGTTTATCAGTACATGTTTATCATGCATGTACATAATTGGGAGATAGTTTATCACAAACAGTGTATACCTTGTCAATGTCATGTCTATTTATCACTGTGGCTATGACACACATAACATTTTTCTATAGACAGATTTTATGGTTTTACTAGTTTTTGCATGAATTAGTTTCAGGAGTTTATTATTATATGAAATGAAAACTGGCTCTTGAAAACCAAAGCCAGCTGGTGTTAGTATTTACATAGATGTTCTGAAACAAGCAGTTAAATCACACTTGTATTAAGGGGGCAGTCTCAGCATTAAAAATAATATTACAACCATCTTGACAGATTGTTAGAATTAGAGCCAGCAGCCGGTTGCACGTATGACTATTAATCCAGCTGTCGTCAGCAGCCGGTTGCACGTATGACTATTAATCCAGCTGTCGTCAGTTTGAATATCCCACAGTCTCATGTGTTGATTGATATATGACATGTCTGTCACCGTGTCATATTGTTTTGGTCTCTCACCACTGAATCAAGTGGGAAAGTTATAAATTACTTGTTGAGATGGGTGTGCTCGAGTACTGGTTAACCTTTCAGGATCCAAGGAAATAGTGATTGGGCTAGCTGATCATTTTTTAGTCCTGTATGATAATAAAAATGACACTAAATATTCAAACATATATTGTTGGAATACTTATTTGTGTCGGTCTGTACTATAGAGATACGGTAATTGCATTATATATGGAGAATAGCAGAAGTAGCAGTTGTGCAATAGTGAAATTGAATAATAATAATTTTGAAATTGAAAAAAATTAAATAAAACTGCCTAAATTATTGGATTTATGTATAATCAATTATCAGATCTATTTGAACAAAAAGAAACACCAAGAAAAACAGTTGATAACCTTCCTTTACATTGTGTTGATCCTAAGATTAGCTGTCAGATAGACTTGTGTGTATTTGAAAGGTGTCATGGCCCTACTATTACAGGTGGAGTAGTCACAAGTTATGTGATACAAATAAATATTCACAGTTATTCTTAAATTAAAGTAAAAAATACTGATATAACAGTTTATTTTAAAAAAAACCTCAGACTACATGTGTGATTTCTCTCTAAACAAGTTTAATTTTTGAAAACACACACAATTTTTTTTTTTTTTCTGATTTGATGTATGGATTGATACTAAATGACCAGAGTGTGGTTACATGGAGTTTCACAATTTAACTAATGGTGATGCAGTTCAAAGGGCGCTAGAATGGCTTAAAGCTGAGATTTAACAGTTTGAAAGGAAAATAAGATGTTTTGCGCTAAATTAAGTAGCTATTTGTTGTAACAGTATGTCATTATATTGGTATAAAATCATGATTCGCTGATGTGTAGTGACACTTTGAACACAATCACATTATGTGGCCTGCGTGGGGGATACTGTTAAAGGTGGATGTTTATGTTTAAATCTTTCCTCCCTTTTGTTGTTCAGGCATCACTAGCAGGATTATTTTGATATGCCGTGAAGATGCTCCAAATTATACATGAAGCTCTGTATTCTGCTGACAAAATAGAGAATATAGGAAAATATGAATTTTTGAACGGATCTGTGGTGCAATGTTCAACTTGTAAATAATGGAATGTGGATTAATAGTGAATGTTACTACTCAGGTAAGTTGTTTTGTTTTTTTGATAAATCATTATTTGGACAAAGTATTTTCCCTGGGCTCATTTCAGTGATCGAATTTATTAAGAAGAACTTCTAATTTTGTTAATTGCTTAATTTTGAACACTTATAATATTAGTTATATATAATATAAAAGTTATTATGCAAAGAGATGGAAGGTTACAAATTGTTTTATTTGAAAACTTGAAAATCTATTTTCCATAATTATTATTTAATCGTTCTTTTCATTTAATATTTACATTGCTTATAGTTTCTTAATTGACTTTCCTCATCACTAAATCCAGGGTTTGATCCTTGTTAAGTCAGTCAGCAGCAGGACTAGATATCAATCCAGGGGTCATGAGTTTGAATCTCTGCTTGGCCACTGTCTTCATGATTATTGATATACGACATTACGTCTCTTTGCAAAGATGAGGTTGGCTTGAGTACTGGATATCTGGAAAGCGTGGTTAGGTTAACTGTTTGTCTGTTGACGCCAATGGCATAAAATGATGCTAACATTTCGAACAAATAAAAGGGGTGTATAATAAATTGGTCTTAAATTATAACAAAAAATTGCGACTGAATCTAAGAAATTGTGTTGACAGTATTATACTATAAACATCAAGAGAAGGTGTGCATTTTTCATAACTTTCTGGTCTGATTCAGATGTTTCAAGAGATATTCAATAGCATTACATTGCTTTAAACTGGTTTATTTTACATCGATTAATACTGAAAAATTCAGCTACTGACAAATCACATTTCTTTGGTAGAACTAGTACTTAGCATAATGTGTGGATAAAATGTCTGCTCAAGGACATGACAGGTGGCCGTGGCCCGGGATCCAATCCGTGACCTGGCACTGGGTGTGATGCTTTACCGCTTGACCATGCTGTCCACTTTTACATGTTAAGAATATACCGGCATAGACAGGGAGATCTGTTAACTTTGCTGACACTTAATTATACAGTATACCTGATCTAAGACTTGATGTTCAAACTTTTAATTACTCTACCAGTAAATGTAATCTGCAGGATCTGTCTTCCTAGCATGTAAACTGACACCTACAACTTCACTAATTAATGCAAGGGTACACATGTGTCAAAAGCCCTCTCCTCTTTCAAAACAAACATTTTGAAAAGATAGGATTACATATTAATTGTTGTATCATGTACACAAGCTGAAGGTAATTGTGGCAGTTAGAATAAATTTTAAATCTATTTAACCATTATAAAGTCATGAAAAAGGTAAAATTTCAGTTTGTGAAGGCAGTCGAGTCCTTTATGTATGTGCAGCATTAGTCACATTTAGATTAAACTTTCAAAATGTGAACTTCATTTATTGTAAACTTTGGGTAACAAAACTGTGTTTAATGCAGAGTTTGAGCATCTAGCCACACATCAGTAATATTTTATGAACCTGTTGTGGAATTTATGGAATAGTTCTTAGCTTTGGATGCTTTTGTCAGGTAACTATGAACTATTTTAGTTGGTAGACCTGATTGTGCCCGCTATATTTCTTTTAAAAAAATCAGATTTTTTTCTTGACATTTCAAAAGGTTCACTTTCTATATTTTCACCGGATTGACAACTTAAAGATGTTCACCACTTTACCATTAGTTTATTTGTGTTATGTATATGAAATAAAAGTTTTCCTTAACAAAAGTGAGATTAATGTCCTGGCCAACACAATCATCTATGGTGAAATTGGGACAGTGACTGCAACCAACAGTTCTTGATTGTGATATAAGAATTGTTAATGTAGGCCCAGTGGTCACCTGCCAGTGTTGGTGTAATGTGACTGGGCAGGGTATTATACATGAGGCTATGATATGATCAGGCTATGATTTGACAGTTAGTATTGACACCACTGGAATATTGTTCTATTATAAGATATTTTAAGAGCTCTCACTCTTAGTATAATGTGACTGGGCAGGGTATGAGGCTATGACTGGATGGGCTGGTATTGACACCTCTGGAACATTGTTGTATTATAAGATATTATAAGAGCTCTCATTCTTAGTATAATGTGACTGGGCAGGGTATGAGGCTATGACTGGACGGGCTAGTATTGACACCACTGGAACATTGTTGTATTATAAGATATTATAAGAGCTCTCACTCTTAGTATAATGTGACTGGGCAGGGTATGAGGCTATGACTGGGCGGGCTAGTATTGACACCACTGGAATATTGTTGTATAATAAGATATTATAAGAGCTCTCACTCTTAGTATAATGTGACTGGGCAGTGTATGAGGCTATGACTGGACGGGCTAGTATTGACACCACTGGAGTATTGTTGTATTATAAGATATTATAAGAGCTCTCACTCTTAGTATAATGTGATTGAGCAGGGTATGAGGCTATGACTGGACGGGCTAGTATTGACACCACTGGAATATTGTTGTATTATAAGATATTATAAGAGCTCTCACTCTTAGTATAATGTGATTGAACAGGGTATGAGGCTATGACTGGGCGGACTAGTATTGACACCACTGGAACATTGTTGTATTATAAGATATTATAAGAGCTCTCACTCTTAGTATAATGTGACTGGGCAGAGTATGAGGCTATGACTGGGCAGGCTGGTATTGACACCACTGGAACATTGTTGTATTATAAGATATTATAAGAGCTCTCACTCTTAGTGTAATGTGACTTGGCAGAGTATGAGGCTATGACTGGGTGGGCTGTTATTGACACCACTGGAACATTGTTGTATTATAAGATATTATAAAAGCTCTCTCTCTCTTAGTATAATGTGACTGGGCAGTGTATGAGGCTATGACTGGACGGGCTGGTATTGACACCACTGGAACATTGTTGTATTATAAGATATTATAAGAGCTCCCACTCTTAGTATAATTTGACTGGGCAGGGTATGAGGCTATGACTGGGTGGGCTGGTATTGACACCACTGGAATATTGTTGTATTATAAGATATTATAAGAGCTCTCACTCTTAGTATAATGTGACTGGGCAGGGTATGAGGCTATGACTGGATGGGCTGGTATTGACACCACTGGAACATTGTTGTATTATAAGATATTATAAGAGCTCTCACTCTTAGTATAATGTGACTGGGCAGGGTATGAGGCTATGACTGCATGGTCTGGTATTGACACCACTGGAACATTGTTGTATTATAAGATGTAGATTTCTCACTCTGTCATATTACTATCTACATCTTCCCTCAATTTGGACATTTTTCATTCCTTTTCAGAAATCAATAATTCCCATGTTGTAAAATTGGCCATAAAAGGGAAAGGTCTGTGATGAGTTATGGCCAATTATGACTTTTGTGGATGAGTGGACAGTTTGGTCCTAGTCCCAGATTGGACATATAAACACAAATGAGGCTGTAATTTTGTTTTATGAAGCCATTAAGATCACAGTAGATGAGCTGAAGCAATTATCTGGGTAATTGTCTGATTGTCAGAATGGGGAAGAAATCTGACTGCTTTATAAATAATGGAGGTCTCCTGGACAGAACAGATGAGTCCTGGCTTAATTGAGATTTGCATACTAATGTACTGTTATAGGGTAATACATGAACTTGTGGTCTCTTTCAATCCAGATTTTCAATTTAATTAAGTGTCCATTTCCTGGGTTGAACCAGTTCTGTGTGTTGCTATTCTAGTTGAAAGGTCATCAGTCTGAGTCTTGGATCAAACTTGTGACCTCGAGCGTAAGCACCAACTTTTGATAGTACTTTGATCTTTACTTGAAACTCAGATTAAGCTGTCAGTGGGTGGGGTATTGTGTGATAATTCAGGGTGGTCACACTATAATACTCTCTGAAGTAGACTGCCCACTGGCTGATATGAATGATATAGTGTTAAAGCAGCCATAAACACCATTGTCTTGAAGATTTTCAAAGTCTAGATCATTAAGATCAGCTTGAGCTGTGACAAGCTGTTTTAGAGGAGATTGTAAATTACCAGCCAGTTGTTATTGCTGTAATGGTAGAGCCACATTAGTGCTAGATGCATTACCAATGGACCAGATCAAAGAAGCAGTGATGTTGTTTGCATCATCCATCAGATCAAAGAAGGAATGAAGCAGAGATGGATATGGCGATTGTTGTTTGTATCAATCATCTTCCAAAATACTTCATGGAAAACAGTATTGACCATCTTGTCTTCATCTCAGACATTAAATTGTTTCTGAAACCTGAGTGATTTAATTGTAATAGCTACAGTTATCAGAACATGTTTTTGTGATTTAAATATTTACAGTTCTACTGCAATCTAGATCTTTTAAAATGAACATGATTTTTATGCTGCTTGTTTGTTTTTCGTGTATTCCCATCACAACTCTCAAAATTTTCCAGTTTTGAACATTAAAAATATCATTAAAGATAATAGATAATTCTCCCCATTATATGAATGGGAGACAATATTGTTGGTTTTATATAATGGTGCTGCTTCTTGAACATTAAAGTGGTCAAAATGAAGGATTGCCTAAATATTTCCAGATACACAAGCTCAAGACATTAATGTTCATAAATTTTTTTTACATTCCCATGAATATAAACAACACTGGGAGAAATAGGCTAAAATAACATTCTTGATTGTTATACAGAAATAACTTCCCTTCTCTGAGCAGATATACTGCCACATCAGGTGTTCAGCTGGTATATATTAGTATTTTTATTCCAAATCTAAGTTAGATTTTGGCCTAATTGGATTTATAGATGAAGTGCAGGCTCAATGATGCATTCACGAGCTAATATAAAACAGTTCTGTGTAGAATGTTGAGGGTGAATGAATATTTCCACGAAAATCCTTGTGGGAACTAGGACCATACAGAGGTGAATGGCTGGTTGTCCGTATGTAGGAATGCTACAAACTCTAAACTTTGAAATCTTGCTTGATTTATATAGTTTTGTAAAGATTTCACAGCATATTTGTAGAGCATAAAATGTTAACATCGTTCTTGTTTTAAACTACTCTTTAAGTTATGGTCCTTGGATTGTTTGACATTTTGTCTCCTCTCCAACTTGAGTAATTTTTTTTATATTGAATCTTTACCAGACTTGGTCACAATGTTTATTGGTAAAATGTATAATTGATGTGACAGTTGTTGTTAATTTATATATTGCCACATCAGGAGGGGGGGGGGGGGGGCATTTTGTCAGAGATTCTTATAATCTCCCACATAGATATGAACAGAACAGAAGCTGTTTATAGACATGCACTATGATGTCTATTAGTGATCAGAATGGCTATACCAATGATGTCTAGCAGTGATCAGAATGGCTATACCAATGATGTCTAGCAGTGATCAGAATGGCTTTACCAATGATGTCTTAACAGTGATCAGAATGGCTATACCAATGAAATATAACAGTGATCAGAATGGCTATACCAATGACGTTTAGCAGTGATCAGAATGGCTATATCAATGATGTCTAACAGTGATCAGAATGGCTATACCAGTGGTGTCTAGCAGTGATCAGAATGGCTATACCAATGATGTCTAGCAGTGATCAGAATGGCTATACCAATGATGTCTAACAGTGATCAGAATGGCTATACCAGTGATGTCTAACAGTGATCAGAATGGCTTTACCAATGATGTCTTAACAGTGATCAGAATGGCTATACCAATGAAATCTAACAGTGATCAGAATGGCTATACCAATGACGTTTAGCAGTGATCAGAATGGCTATATCAATGATGTCTAACAGTGATCAGAATGGCTATACCAGTGGTGTCTAGCAGTGATCAGAATGGCTATACCAATGATGTCTAGCAGTGATCAGAATGGCTAAACCAATGATGTCTAACAGTGATCAGAATGGCTATACCAATGGTGTTAGCAGTGATCAGAATGGCTATACCTGTGGTGTCTAACAGTGATCAGAATGGTTATACCAGTGATGTCTAACAGTGATCAGAATGGCTATACCAATGATGTCTAACAGTGATCAGAATGGCTATACCAATGAAATCTAACAGTGATTAGAATGGCTATACAAATGATGTCTAGCAGTGATCAGAATGGCTATACCAATGATGTCTAGCAGTGATCAGAATGGCTATACCAGTGATGTCTAGCAGTGATCAGAATGGCTATACCAATGATGTCTAGCAGTGATCAGAATGGCTATACCTGTGGTGTCTAACAGTGATCAGAATGGCTATACCAATGATGTCTAGCAGTGATCAGAATGGCTATACCAGTGATGTCTAGCAGTGATTAGAATGGCTATACAAATGATGTCTAACAGTGATCAGAATGGCTATACCAATGATGTCTAGCAGTGATCAGAATGGCTATACCTGTGGTGTCTAACAGTGATCAGAATGGCTATACCAATGATGTTTGGCAGTGATCAGAATGGCTATACCAATGATGTCTAGCAGTGATCAGAATGGCTATACCAATGATGTCTAACAGTGATCAGAATGGCTATACCAATGAAATCTAACAGTGATCAGAATGGCTATACCAATGATGTCTAACAGTGATCAGAATGGCTATACCAGTGATGTCTAACAGTGATCAGAATGGCTATACCAATGATGTCTAACAGTGATCAGAATGGCTATACCAATGAAATCTAACAGTGATCAGAATGGCTATACCAGTGATGTCTAACAGTGATCAGAATGGCTATACCAGTGATGTCTAACAGTGATCAGAATGGCTATACCAATGATGTCTAACAGTGATCAGAATGGCTATACCAGTGATGTCTAACAGTGATCAGAATGGCTATACCAATGATGTCTAACAGTGATCAGAATGGCTATACCAGTGATGTCTAACAGTGATCAGAATGGCTATACCAATGATGTTTGGCAGTGATCAGAATGGCTATACCAGTGATTTCTAGCAGTGATCAGAATGGCTATACCAGTGATGTCTAGCAGTGATCAGAATGGCTATACCAATGGTGTCTAGCAGTGATCAGAATGGCTATACCAATGATGTCTAGCAGTGATCAGAATGGCTATACCAGTGATGTCTAACAGTGATCAGAATGGCTATACCAGTGATGTCTAGCAGTGATCAGAATGGCTATACCAATGGTGTCTAGCAGTGATCAGAATGGCTATACCTGTGGTGTCTAGCAGTGATCAGAATGGCTATACCAATGATGGACCATTAAAGAAGTGATAAAAAACTAATCAGTGATATTGAAAAGCAATTCCTTATATTGCACAAGCATAAAATAAGAGAAAAAAAGAAACACACAAATTTAATTAAGGTTATGAGAACAATTTCCACTCTGACAAAAATTCCAGATAATTCTATACTAAATCAAACAAAATGTCAACTAAACTTTACAATATGCCATAAGAACATGTAAGTATTAAAGTGCAGTTGTTGGGAGTGACTAAACTTTACAGTATTGGATCTGAGAACATGTTGTATACATTTTGTTGTTTTTGTTATGTACTGTGATCATTGGGATACTGTCCAACAGGGAAGTGTGCTGAATACTGATTGGCTGGCATTAGTTGGAGCATATTCTCAATTTCCCAATGCACCAATTTCTTGTGACTGAATGTGCCTCATGTCAATCTGTCATTTCGGTTTAATGTCCATGGAGAGGGAAACATCAGCGTACAGGATGAACAATAGGAACCCAGATCTGCTACTCTATAAATCGGCTCTCTTTCTTTGTAAAAAGATTCAATAGTTTTTTTTTCTTTTCTGGTTTTAAACGATTTTTATCTGATAACGATCAAGTTTTGACTTTTTAGCTCACCGGGACAAAGTCCAAGGAAAGCTATTGCCATGACAACGGCGTCGGCGTCTGTAGACACCCAGGTTAAACTTTTGCGTTTAAGTTTAAGATATCTATGCAACTCATTGGATGTGAATGAAACTTCGCATGTGTGTTCACTATCATCAATGGAACACACAGAGACAAGAGCCATAATTCTGGATTGCATTTTGGCACAGTTATGGCCCTTTTTGGACTTACACACCAAGGTTAAACTTTCGCATTTAGTTGCATTTAAGTTTAAGTTATCTTTGCAACCACTCATTGGATGTGAATGAAACTTCGCATGTGTGTTCACTATCATTAATAGAACACACACAGACAAGAACCATAACTCTGGGTTGCATTTTGGCACTGTTATGGCCTTTTTTGACTTAATTTTTCAGGTTAAAGTTTTTTATCAGGTAAGATATCTATGCAACCACTCACTGGATATGAATGAAACTTCGCATGTGTGTTCACCATCATCAATGGAACACACAGAGACAAGAACCATAGCTCTGGGTTGCATTTTGGCACAGTTATGGCACTTTTTGGACTTAATTTTTCAGGTTAAAGTTTTTTTATCAGGTAAGATATCTATGCAACCACTCATTGGATATGAATGAAACTTTGCATGTGTGTTCACCATCGTCAATGGAACACACAGAGACAAAAACCATAACTCTGGGTTGCATTTTGGCACAGTTATGGCCCTTTTTTGACTTAATTTTTCAGGTTAAAGTTTTTTATCAGGTAAGATATCTATGCAACCACTCATTGGATATGAATGAAACTTCGCATGTGTGTTCACCATCATCAAATGAGACAAGAACCATAACACAGGGTTGCATTTTGGCAAAGTTATGGCCGTTTTGGACTTAATTTTTCGTCTGTAGACACCCAGGTTAAACTTTTGCGTTTAGTTATGGTGTTTGCCTCCAATCTCAATCTTCGCATGGATGGTGAGTTTTATCCCATCGGCGAACTTTGTTTTCTTCTGACAACTCTTGTAAAGTCTGGCAAGGGCATTGCTTTGCACTTTTATTGGCATTTAACCTGTCTCTGAGCCGGTTTCCACTCAGTGTGCATTTAACTTTATGTGTGGTCAATTTTTTTTTCAATTTTCAAATTTTTAAAAAAAAAAAATGTTTCTGGCTTAAGTAGTTTCAGAGTGTACCACCATAAATTCTGGCCCTTAAAGTTGCTATTTATTAGTCTAGTCAAAATCTTCAATCAGTTGTTTGTCCAATTTCAACTGAACTTGGTGTATTGCTATTAATTTTGTAAAAAAAAATACTGCTGAAGTTCAACACAAATTTTCCATATCAGGATATGAGGGTTTAATTTCTAAGATTATTAAAATACAGGTTGACTTTGGATTTCTATGTTTGAATTGTACAAATATTAATGTAAATTATTTGGCCAGAGAGAATCAGAGCGGGATGAACACAATCTCTTATTTACATTTGTTAAATACTTAAAAACTAAGAATCTGAGAAAAGCAGGCAGGTGATCATGACTTTCCAGTAAAACTGTCTATGGTTTCATTGATATTGATTATATAACATGTAGATAACCAGTCAAAATTTAAGTGAAGTTTAAAGTTTTGGGTGTTGATGAAACAGAAGTTTCTAAGATATGAATAAATATAATTTAGTTTAAACTTATTTATTTAATTTTTTTGCTTCGATTGTGAAACAAGTTATGATACAACTTGGACAAATTGTGCTCGAAATCTCCCTGTGTGTAGAACCAGTACTCTCCCTGTGTAGAACCAGTACTCTCCCTGTGTAGAACCAGTATTCTCCCTGTGTAGAACCAGTACTCTCCCTGTGTAGAACCAGTACTCTCCCTGTGTAGAACCAGTACTCTCCCTGTGTAGAACCAGTACTCTCCCTGTGTAGAACCAGTATTCTCCCTGTGTAGAACCAGTACTCTCCCTGTGTAGAACCAGTACTCTCCCTGTGTAGAACCAGTACTCTCCCTGTGTAGAACCAGTATTCTCCCTGTGTAGAACCAGTACTCTCCCTGTGTAGAACCAGTACTCTCCCTGTGTAGAACCAGTACTCTCCCTGTGTAGAACCAGTATTCTCCCTGTGTAGAACCAGTACTCTCCCTGTGTAGAACCAGTACTCTCCCTGTGTAGAACCAGTACTCTCCCTGTGTAGAACCAGTATTCTCCCTGTGTAGAACCAGTACTCTCCCTGTGTAGAACCAGTACTCTCCCTGTGTAGAACCAGTACTCTCCCTGTGTAGAACCAGTACTCTCCCTGTGTAGAACCAGTACTAAGTTTATATAATGTGGAAAAAGTGTCTTGCTCAAGGACACCTGACATAGTCATGACCGAGGGTCGGACCCACAACCCTCTGATCAGGTTTAACACTGAAACGTGCGCGCCACACAATAAATATAGAGCTACCTGATGACCATTGAGGTTGAACCTGTTTGAAATGTTGAAAACTGACTATAATACATAAATGCCATTCTTATATTGTAATATATATTAAAGATAAAATCAGCATCCATTTACAGTCTGTTGAGTAATCAATCATAGGGAGTTCGAAAGAAAAAAATCCTATAAAGTATACTAAGTGCAAAGATTTGTGATTTTATGATTTTCTAGACCAGAAGACAAATTGTTGTCACAAGAAATTTATGGTAATTTGCTGGACTAAAATGGATCGGATAATTATGTGCAGACCATTGATTAAATTACGAACTCATTTGTAGGCATGTGGGAAAGGAATCGCCAAAAGTGGCAGTATCCAAAGACGATTTTATTCTGACTGACTCAAGCATGTGACAAGCTATGTGTTGTAATGAGAGTTTATTGATGAGGTCTCCCTCTGTGATTACTATGGATTTCTTCTGTTCTGGCCAACAGTATCACAGTGTAGCCGTCTAGGTCTCTGTCTATCCTTGGGGCAGTACATGCAGGCCAAACTAGACTGTCTTTGAAAGATCGACTAAACAAGTTACTTGCTTATTTTTGTCAGATTTGCTTAAAAATGCTCACATTATTATAATGTCTTATATTGTTGTTTTTTCTCTTTCTGTCTGTATGTCTGTCAGAAACATTTTCTGTTTTTCATCTCATTAAATGTTCTACACATTTCAATTAAACTGTATACAAAATCTGTTTAGTTACGCATATCATTGCATTGTTCTAGTCTCGGGATTGTTAGCTAGTTTTTTTGAAAAAAAACCAAAGAGCTATTGTCATGACCGTGGCATCATTGTTGTGGTTGTGGTACGCTTGTGGTTGAAGTTTTATGTTTAACTCAGCCTTTTCTCTGTTTCTGAACAAACTGTATGTTATAGTGACTAAACTTCATAACCTTTATATTATGTTGTAGAAACAATGTATATAGCTAACTCACCTAAATTCCATGTTTTGGGCTATAGCACCTTGGGTTAAAGCTTTTTGTTCAGCTTGTGTATGATTTTTTTAGCTCACAGGTGAGCTTTTGTGGTCGCCTGGTGTCCGTCGCCTGTCATCCGTCGTAAACTTTGAGCTTCTAACAACTTCTGGGCCAATTTTGATATAACTTTACAGAAATGTTCTTTGGGTGACCCTCTACCAAGTTTGTTCAAGCCATCTTGATTCGTCAAAAAACATGGACACCAGGGGGCACCAGGGCATGTTTAATTAGTAAAAACTTAAAAAATATTCTTGTCAGAAACTGTAACTGGCTCGATTTTAAAATAATTTCACAGAAATGATCCTTGGGTAACCCTCTACCAAGTTTGTTCAACCCATCTTGATTTGTCAAAAGACATGGTGGCCATGGGATGGGGTTAGTTTACTATATAAGCTATAGTAAAAACTTAAAAAAAATTCTTGTCAGAAACTACTGGCTTGATTTTAAAATAATTTCACAGAAATGTTCCTTCGGTGACCCTCTACCAAGTTTGTTCAAGTCATCTTGGTTTGTAAAAAACATGGCGGCCAGGGGGTGGGGTTTCGTTTATTATATAAGCTATAATAAAAACTTAAAAAATCTTCTTGTTAAAAGCTACTGGTTTGATTTTAAAATAATTTCACAGAAATGTTCCTTGGGTGACCCTCTACCAAGTTTGTTCAAGTCATCTTGGTTTGTAAAAAACATGGCGGCCAGGGGGTGGGGTTTCGTTTATTATATAAGCTATAATAAAAACTTAAAAAATCTTCTTGTTAAAAGCTACTGGTTTGATTTTAAAATAATATCACAGAAATGGTCCTTGGGTGACCCTCTATCAAGTTTGTTCAAGTCATCTTGATTTGTCAAAAAACATGGCGGCCAGAGGAAGGGGTTAGTTTACTATATAAGCTATAGTAAAAACTTAAAAAATCTTGTCAGAAACTACTGGCTCAATTTTTAAATAATATCACAGAAATGTTCCTTGGGTGACCCTCTACCAAGTTTGTTCAAGTCATCTTGGTTTGCAAAAAACATGGCGACCAGGGGGGGTGGGGTTTGTTTATTATATAAGTTATAGTGAAAACTTAAAAAATCTTCTTGTCAGAAACTACTGGCTCAATTTTAAAATAATTTCACAGAAATGTTCCTTGGGTGACCCTTTACCAAGTTTGTTCAACCCATCCTGATTCGTCAAAAAACATGGCGGCCATGGAGTGGGGTTAGTTCACTATATAAGCTATAGTAAAAACTTAAAAAATCTTGTCGTCAGAAACTACTGGCTCGATTTTAAAATAATATCACAGAAATGGTCCTTCGGTGACCCTCTACCAAGTTTGTTCAAGTCATCTTGATTTGTCAAAAATCGTGGCGGCCAGGGAAGGGGGTTAGTTTATTATATAAGCTAAAATAAAAACTTAAAAAATCTTGTTGTCAGAAACCACTGGATCAGTTTTAAAACAATTTTGCAGAAATGTTCTTTGGGTGACCCTTTACCAAGTTTGTTCGGGCCGTTGTGATTTGTTAAAAAACATGACTGCCACAGTGAGGTGCTAGTTTACTATATAAGGTTTGATAAAAACTTAAAAAATCTTCTTGTCAGAAACTACTTGCTAGATTTTAAAATAATTTCACAGAAATGGTCCTTGGGTGACCTTCTACCAAGTTTGTTCAAGCCATCTTGATTTGTCAAAAAAACATGGCCACCAGGGGGCGGGACATGTTTAGTTAGTAAAACTTAAAAAATCTTCTTTTTAGAAACTACTGGCTCGTTTTTAAAATACCAAGTTTGTTCAAACGGTAGTGATTCGTCAAAAAATATGGCGGTCAGGGGATGGGGTAAGTTTACTATATAAGCTATAGTAAAAACTTAAAAAATCTTGTTGTCAGAAACTACTGGCTCGATTTTTACTGTCTGGTTGTGCATATACCGCAGTGTTGCGATAGGAAGAATCATTGTGATGACTGGTTTTGCATATACCGCAGTGTTGCGATAGGAAGAATCGTTGTGATGACTGGTTGTGCATATACCGCAGTGTTGCGATAGGAAGAATCGTTGTGATGACTGGTTGTGCATATGCTGCAGTGTTGCGATAGGAAGAATCGTTGTGATGACTGGTTGTGCATATGCTGCAGTGTTGCGATAGGAAGAATTGTTGTGATGTCTGGTTGTGCATATGCTGCAGTGTTGCGATAGGAAGAATCGTTGTGATGACTGGTTGTGCATATGCCGCAGTGTTGCGATAGGAAGAATCGTTGTGATGTCTGGTTGTGCATATACCGCAGTGGCGCGATAGGAAGAATCGTTGTGATGACTGGTTGTGCATATGCCGCAGTGTTGGGATAGGAAGAATCGTTGTGATGACTGGTTGTGCATATGCCGCAGTGTTGCGATAGGAAGAATCGTTGTGATGTCTGGTTGTGCATATACCGCAGTGTTGCGATAGGAAGAATCGTTGTGATGTCTGGTTGTGCATATGCCGCAGTGGCGGGATAGGAAGAATCGTTGTGATGACTGGTTGTGCATATGCCACAGTGTTGCGATAGGAAGATTCGTTGTGATGTCTGGTTGTGCATATACCGCAGTGTTTCCATCAGATGATTTTAAGAGAGTTATGAAAATACAAATATTCTCAACACTTCATCTACTTCAGTCATATACTGGAATTTGAAGTCTAAATGTGCTTTTCGTGGCAGAGTTTTGGTGAATTATCACCCTTTAAATACTTTAAAATACATAATTATGCAAATACTTTAAAGTATATAATTATACAAAAACTTTAAAGTACATCATTATACAAATACTTTAAAGTACATAATTATACAAATACTTTAAAGTACATAATTATACAAATACTTTAATGTACATAATTATACAATACTTTAAAGTACATATACAAAGCTTCACCTCCAGTTATAGGATTTTGTTGAAACTTAGTTGAAAGTACATGACTGTATGAGTATGAAATTTAGTTGAACATTTTACTGAAAACCTTGTCCATGCACTCCTAAATTATTCAACAGATTTTTATGAAATTTTGTAGGAAGTGTAAGTATGACTCTTGTTGACCATTATAATCCTAGTATGATTCTGGGTGAGTGCAGTTCATGATTGTATCACCACTTGTTGTTGAGTATTAATATAATAGTGTGCAGTCCTTCCAACAGCTCTTGTTTAATGCCCAAAACTTTATCTTGGGGCAGAGAGCTAGGTATGAGTGGCTAATGCACATCAGCTGTTTTTTTAAAGTATGCATGCACTGTAAATTGTAAACAAGTATACAAAATCATGGATCTGCGTTTATGCACATTTCAGCATGTATTCAGTAAAGGGAGATAGTGTGAAATGAGCAACATTGCTGTTTATGCCAATATTGAAATGTTGAAGTATTGTGCAAACTGATTCAGCCAATTACATTATATATTTTGTTTTATCTCTGGGTTAAATAATAATTTGTAGTGAGTTGATGAAGACGAACTGTAATATAACAATAGATAAATATTCCCAGTAGGAATTATTTGTCTGCCATTGATTGTGTGTCTGGGAGCTATGACAGGCTATTATACAATCTTGAATAAATTAATAACATTGCTCTCATGTTGTATATTTGTCCTATATTCATCATATCCCCAACAAGCCATCAATTGATTGGAGAGAAAATTATTGCCTGCGCCATAGTGTTCAGGCAAGAAGATACTGCTGCTTGGTTGCTCCTACACCTGGCGTGACAAGTTATGGAATCTCCTCATAATGTACAAACAAAACCTCCATATCAAGAAGAATTATATAAATGGTGCATGTGAAATATGATGTAGTAGTATACTCTTTCTCTCATTTTATTGAATGGAAGCAACAAAATTTTGCTAAAGTTTTTAAATACCATATTTAGAATTTGAGCCAATTTTGATCAGGACAGACCACGATTTATTATTATTGGAAGAAGTGATGTCTGTTGATTACTTTTAAATAAAAGGAATGGTAATGGAAAACCTAAAGATTTGAGGGAAAAATTTTTTTAAAAAAAAACCCAATTCATAACGAAATATCAAAATTTATATTATAGAGTTTTTATGTACACAAACACCCATAAACAAAATAATTATGTATAAATAACTACATTTATGATGACAACAGTATTGCATTTGTTCCGCATTTCTCAATACACTTTCACCTTTCTGTAAATTAAGGTCTTTGCCATTTTTAGAACATTATAGCCTCTTTCCAGTTATAATGGTAAATAACAATAAAGAATTCAATATTTCTTGCCACTGTAATGTAGCTCCAGCTACCTGTTTGTGCCACTGTAATGTAGCTCCAGCTACCTGTTTGTGCCATGGTAATGTAGCTCCAGCTACCTGTTTGTGCCACTGTAATGTAGCTCCAGCTACCTGTTTGTGCCACTGTAATGTAGCTCCAGCTACCTGTTTGTGCCATGGTAATGTAGCTCCAGCTACCTGTTTGTGCCACTGTAATGTAGCTACGATTACCTGTTTGTGCCATGGTAATGTAACTCCAGCTACCTGTTTGTGCCATGATAATGTAGCTCCAGCTACCTGTTTGTGCCGCGGTGATGTAGCTAAGACTACCTGTTTGTGCCATGGTAATGTAGCTCCAGCTACCTGTTTGTGCCACGGTAATGTAGTTCAGACTACCTGTTTGTGCCATGGTTATGTAGTTCAGACTACCTGTTTGTGCCACGGTAATGTAGCTCCGACTACCTGTTTGTGCCATGGTAATGTATATCCGACTACCTGTTTGTGCCATGATAATGTAGCTCCAGCTACCTGTTTGTGCCATGGTAATGTAGCTCCAGCTACCTGTTTGTGCCACGGTGATGTAGCTAAGACTACCTGTTTGTGCCATGGTAATGTAGCTCCAGCTACCTGTTTGTGCCACGGTAATGTAGTTCAGACTACCTGTTTGTGCCATGGTTATGTAGTTCAGACTACCTGTTTGTGCCACTGTAATGTAGCTCCGACTACCTGTTTGTGCCACGGTAATGTAGCTCAGACTACCTGTTTGTGCCATGGTAATGTAGCTCCAACTACCTGTTTGTGCCACGGTAATGTAGTTCAGACTACCTGTTTGTGCCATGGTAATGTAGCTCCAACTACCTGGATGTGCCATGGTAATGTAACACTGACTACCTAACTGTGCCAAGGTAATGTAGCTCAGACTACCTGTTTGTGCCATGGTAATGTAGCTCCAACTACCTGACTGTGCCATGGTAATGTAACTCTGACTACCTGTTTGTGCCAAGGTAATGTAGCTCCGACTACCTGTTTGTACCACGGTAATGTAGCTCCGACTACCTGTTTGTGCCACTGTAATGTAGCTCCGACTACCTGTTTGTGCCATGGTAATGTATATCCGACTACCTGTTTGTGCCATGGTAATGTTTATCCGACTACCTGTTTGTGCCACTGTAATGTAGCTCCGATTACCTGTTTGTGCCACGGTAATGTAGCTCCGGCTACCTGTTTGTGCCATGGTGATGTAGCTCCGACTACCTGTTTGTGCCACGGTAATGTAGCTCCGACTACCTGTTCGCGCCATGTCTGGTATGGTGATGGCTGCAAATCTGATTAACAAGATTGTCAATTATAGCAGATTATTACCAATTAGTTCAGTCATTCCTGGCACAAAGACTCTTGTAGCCATGTACACAATTACCTGTGTATAATTTTTATATATGTATATTTATTTAATTGTTGATATTGATGGTGTTAAGTTCCAGTCATATCACTGATGTTTACTTAAAACAGTATTCTAAGTGCAGCCACACTGAAATATCACGCTGCATACACATGGTATGTTACCCCACACAGTCACATTTAATTATACCAGCTCAGGGCTAACCAGACCTAGAATAACCCTCTAATCGCTTCAAGTAGATTCATGTATCATTTTCAAGTCATTAATATAACCAGGCTGAGGGTCGAACTCGCAACCTTTCGCATTCAAGTCAGATGCTCCACTAGACAACCGCTATGGTTTTAATTGTTGAACATAATTTTTAAGCTCAAGAACTTATTTGTATGGATCTTAAAGTAGATACTTACAGGTTAAAGGGAGTATATCGGGAAGAAAAATGCTATAAATGTTTTTAAAAAAAAAAAAAATTTAAAATGGATAATAAAATCCAAATGGTTTGGTATGTCAAATCAACCAAAATGTTACAAAAATAGACAGCACTTAAATACTGTTTGACAACCTTTGTATCATTACTCTCAGGACTCTCTCCTAGATGAACAATTATTGTTATTTGTAAACCTGTATAACAGATCAAATTGAAATCAGATGACATGCGACTCATTTAATACGTCACAAAATATGCAATGTAAAGCAGAAAATCTATTAAGTCTAACCTAGGCCCATAGCCCAAGTTAAAAAATCCCCATTCATTGTTATTTTGGCATGTTTAAATAGATATCCTTTTGGTAATATATGGGGTCCTTGAGATATACTGGTATGCTATATTAGAAAAAAATGATTTTAGCTTAAATTTTAAAATAAAAGGAACAGTGATTATGAGATATTTTATATAAAGTTCCCATGACTTTCCAAGCCATTTTACTCAATTAAAACTATATTGATGTATAATTTAATGAAGTATTTAAAGGACTTCAAATTAAAATACATCTGCTGTTTTCTAGTAAAGGTTGGGATGCCACTATTAATTTTTGGTCCATGTTGGGATATAATGGACAATAATTGTCACTAAACCAAATCATCAGGATGAAAACATAGATAAATAACCTTGTATACTGTAACTGGATCACAGATAAATAACCTTGTATACTGTAACCGGATCACAGATAAATAACCTTGAATACTGTAACAGGATCACAGATAAATAACCTTGTATACTGTAACCAGACCACAGATAATTAACCTTGAATACTGTAACATGATCACAGATAATTAACCTTGAATACTGTAACATGATCACAGATAAATAACCTTGTATACTGTAACCGGATCACAGATAAATAAACTTGTATACTGTAACCAGATCACAGATAAATAAACTTGTATACTGTAACCTGATCATAGGTAACTGTTATCGGATCGCAGATAAATAACCTTGTATACTGTAACCAAATCAGAGATAAATAACCTTGTATACTGTAACCAGATCACAGATAAATAACCTTGAATACTGTAACAGGATCACAGTTAAATAACCTTGTATTCTGTAACTGGATCACAGATAAATAACCTTGTATACTGTAACCGGATCACAGATAAATAACCTTGTATACTGTAACCGGATCACAGATAAATAAACTTGTATACTGTAACCTGATCATAGGTAACTTACCGGATTGCAAATAAATAACCTTGTATACTGTAACCAAATCAGAGATAAATAACCTTGTATACTGTAACCAGATCACAGATAAATAACCTTGAATACTGTAACAGGATCACAGATAAATAACCTTGTATACTGTAACAGGATCACAGTTAAATGACTTTGTATTCTGTAACCGGATCACAGATAAATAACCTTGTATACTGTAACAGGATCACAGTTAAATAACCTTGTATTCTGTAACAGGATCACAGATAAATAACCTTGAATACTGTAACTGGATCACAGATAAATAACCTTGTATATTGTAACCAGATCGCAGATAAACAACCTTGAATTCTGTAACCGGATCACAGATAAATAACCTTGTATACTGTAACCGGATCACACATGAATAACCTTGTATACTGTAACTGGATCACAGATAAATAACCTTGTATACTGTAACCGGATCACAGATAAATAACCTTGTATTCTGTAACCGGATCACAGATAAATAAACTTGTATACTGTAACCGGATCACAGATAAATAAACTTGTTTACTGTAACCGGATCACAGACAAATAACCTTGTTTACTGTAACCGGATCACAGATAAATAACCTTGAATTATGTAACTGATCACAGATAAATAACGTTGTATATTGTAACAGGATCACAGATAAATAACCTTGTATACTGTAACCGGATAACAGATACATAACCTTGTATACTGTAATCGAATCACAGATAAATAACCTTGTATACTGTAACCGGATCACAGATTAATAACCTTGTATACTGTAACCGGATGACAGATAAATAACCTTGTATTCTGTAACCGGATCACAGATTAATAACCTTGTATACTGTAACCGGATCACAGATATATAACCTTGTATACTGTAACCAGATCACAGATAGTATCCTTGAATTCTGTAACCGGATCACAGATAAATAACCTTGTATTCTGTTACCGGATCACAGATAAATAACCTTGAATAGTCAATACTATAACCAAATTCTTATTGGCTAAGTTGGCTCTGGCACTGTCTCAAGATCACCTCTCAAGGCTGAGGTGTCAGGTATGAGCCCAGTTTGGTCCAAAAACTTTGTGCTAACATTCATCGGTTACATTCATCGATTAGGGTGGTGTTTCTACTTGGATTTATTCTGAGGTCTTCTTTCATGCACCTTGTAAAACTGTAATTTTGTTGAAAATTGTGTAAACCGATCCTATTTAACCACACCAGTGGATAAAACATTATGCATTGCAATTTTTATTATAAGGCTGCCTATTATAATGCGATAAAAAAATTTAATTTATATTTTAAAAGGCCATTATAAATTAGTTGCTAGATTTTTATCCTTTTTTTTTCTTAAAAACGGATTTTTTGTGTTTAAAAAAAAAAAATTTAAAGGGTCGCGGTGTCTTAAATATAAGGGCCAGACAGGAATGATTCTCAAGCAATTTAATTTATTATGGCCTAACTGATTTTTTTTTAATGTCAGACTTTAAAACAACAGCAATTGAAATCAATTCCATGAAAAAATACTTGCGATAGGTTAGTGCTTATTCCATTATCATTGACAGTATTGTAAATCTACCCTATATCTGGTTGTAAGTGATTCTTGTCTAAGGCCAGACCTGTTATATCAACAATTATCTCACTTTGGCATTATAATGGTATGATAATGATCCAGGTTAAGGTGCAGTGGTAAGATATTGATTATTAATGTCTATAATGATCTATTACTTTACTCCAGAGGGCATTTAACGAACTGTGTTAGTATTGCTGTGTTTTATTACAGTTATGTCTGAATTATCATTAGCTATACTTACATTCCCATTGTTTTGGCCTGAAGTTGTCTATATGGTACTGAAGTTCTCACCATGTACTGAAGTATGGTCATTCAGAAGACATACCACATTATACCCCACCCAGTTCTACTATACTGACGACGGGCCCAGATCTATCCTCCTTTGTGCTGAGTGAAGGTCAAAATAGCTTACTTGTACAACTTTCCCAAAAACTTTCATTACATTAATAAAAAATACTTAATTGAACAAAACCCCACATGACTGTGACAAACATTTGAATTACAATTAAAAAAAAACAAGTATTGCATTAGAGATAAAACATTCCCCTCCACATCAGGAACAGTTGGTGCTTAGGACCATCCATAGCAGACCCATAATTTTTGGTCAGGTAGAGTCCGTCTATTTCATGGGAGGGGGTCCATTTTGATAAACTTTCAAAATTATTTCGGAACTTGCAGCTGGGGTTTGGATCCCTTGTTCCACTCTCTAGATCCACCATTGATGTCAACACTGCCTCTAATTGAGGTCGGTAACCAAGTCGGTCTACAGTGGTTTCTCAAGATCACTTACCTCTCACTGCGGAGGTTGTTGGATCGAGCCCAGGTGAGCTCAGTCAAAATATAACTTAAAAAGTTTGTCAAGTCCTTGCACAACATCGTCGGATACCCACGTGTAATCCATTCCGATACTGTCCATTTATCACCTGTGGGATATTACACTAGGTTTGTGTCGTTTCTACCAAGGCCAAAAAAAAAGAGATCTGTGTTTCGGGCAACCCTACACAACATGGCAAAAAAATACCGGACCCTAGACTTTTTTTTTTTTACGATATTCCAAAAATATGTTTGTTCTGCGCTACCAGAGAATTCTATTTGAGAAGCCCAGTAAAACATAAAAAAATCATTTCCCAACAGTCAGTGTATCTTGTATACATTAATCCCTTTAACTCACACTTGTCCCAATATACAATCATCAACACAACAATTAATCAATGTTCAACTGTGGGATAACCCCATGGCGATGGAGTAAAATTTTTAGAGCACAAAATCGTAAAGATAACTCCGCCCTTATCAGTAGTAAGCCAGTCAGATTTAAGATGGTACCAGAAATACCCGTGATCAAAAATTGCTTATCTATTTTAACTTAGTGGTCTTCTTTCAGATGTAGAAGCAAGTGAAACTTCAAAGTTTGTCACTCAAAACCATAAACAAATCTCAATATCAATTTCACAAATTTCAAAACTATTTGCTGCGGTTCCAATTTGGCATTTTTTTTTTACATTTTGCTTTCATAGTTTACACGAGATTTCAACCTTTTTAACTGGAAAGGAACAATGTTGTATTGGTTTGAACCCTTAGCAATCTTCAAGGTCTGTTTATTTTCATATTTTAAACTGACAAAACAATTTTTTGCAGGTCAAAATCAGCGATGTGTTAATGTCATGTGTTTTTGCGATTTTTAAAATGTATGTTTTCTCAAAGTTTATTGATTGAAATGTATACCTTGTGTACATCCATTGAAGTTGTGCACATACATTGTTTAAAAACACTTTAGGTTCTCAACGTACTACTTATTGGCTTTACACTTTTTTTAAACCAAGGACTTAAATAGAGATTATTGAAAACCAATTTTAAAAAATGATGAAAAAAAAAAAAGTGTTTTCCAAACAGTGATCTTCTTAAACTTCAATTTAAAAGTGTTTCTCCAATTCTTCTTGAATAGTTTTCACTTGTCTGTTAATTTTCTTGTTGAATTGTAAGCCTGCCATTGATTTTCCTTCTTATTTCTTTAGTGAAAGAAACATCTTTATACAGAAAGACCCAAATAAAAGAAGGGAAACTTACCGTGTAAATTTTATCATTTATTGATGTAATTATATAGTGCCAAAATATCATCAGAAAATTAGGAGTCGTGTTTCATCAAAGAGAGTTTTTATTTTGTTCAGTGTATACACTGTTGACAAAAAGAAAGTAGAAATATAATGTATTAAATTTTTATACCGCGATACCCAAAAATCTTTTTTTCCTAATTAAAAAAAAACTCAAACATAATACTAAAAAAACAAATATATCCTGTCATGTGTTGAAAGTGGCATTCAAACACCATTAAAATATGTAAAACAAGTGTTTGATACAAGTTTAACAGACTGTTTTAATTTTAATACATGGCTGACAGTGTGTTGATGGATACCAATAGCTGAAGTTTAGAACTGTCTTACTGACAATGTGCTAACAAATGTTGCTTAAATCATGTTTGATATGCGTTGACCAATCATGAATTTATTTATTTAAGTAAAGACAGTAAACATGTTGAATACTAGATTTTATTATTTGAATACAGCTATCAGTTAACAAGTAGCAATTGCATCTATATCGTACTTTTAAAGACCATTTAGTCGCGCCTAAGTAATTCCTAGCAATATGACTTGGAAAACAACATTTTGCTGGACTACCACACCAAAAAAAGATTCGTCTTAAATGGGTGGGGTAAAATGTGAATTGCAGATATCGTCATCAGAACCATTTTAGATACATGTAAAACATCCAGAAGTACAACATGTTTGTATTGCAATTGTTTGACATCTGAATTTATATTGAATTTAAAACAACAGAAAATTTAAACCCATGTCAGATGGATACAAACCCGTGTCGAGTACCAGGCAGGTCAGATTTTAAAACTATGGAATATAGTCTATGTGCTAAATATGGGGAGCAAAATATTAACAAATCATATTTATATTTTAGCACCTGAGCAGGACATGCTCAAAATGAACTATTTTGATCATACCTTGGCAGTTGTCGTTGACAGCATTTTCACCATTAACACTCCAGCATCCTAAATTATTGAGCCATCTTAACTAAACTTAGAATTTGTATGCATGGCCAAAAAGTCTGGATCTGATGTGCTTTCTGGATGGCTGTTACAGGCATTTGTCATTAAAAATGTACTGATTATCATTAAAATCATATCACGTAGTTAGGTACATATTTAAACCTAGAGAAATGTCACCTTAAGCATTCATGACTGTTTCGACTCAGCAAAAAAACCCAAAAAAAACTCAATGCCTAACCTACCTAGCTTTTTTGAAACCGTTGCCCTAAACACAAAATTTTTTTTTTTTTGGCCCAAGCTTTAACGCAGCGATCTGATTGTTTTTTTCATGAATTCACGAAGGGAACGTTATCCAACCGCAACGCTAGTTTCATGCGAACGCCGTTTTGATAAGATGTTAAAGTTAGCTGTATTTTGTTCTGTTCTGTTTAAATAAAACGACGCAGAGCTAGCGTAATTTCCCACGGGTGATGTATGGAGAGGATCGGACTTGACACCGGTGGGTATCCAACAATGTTGCACAAGGAGTTAGCTATATCTGTTACAATTTCAATGTCACCAACCTTGTCATCCAACTGGGACCAGTTTATATTCTTAATTTTAATTAAACTGCCTCCATTCTCTTTAGCTGATTAGATAAAATATTATGCTACTACTATTTACTCTTCACTGTCATAAGCATCAGTTTCACCACTTCAGTCAATAGTTCTAGCAATAGCTCCTGCAGTAGCACCTGCAATATCTTCCTTAATTCTTGTTATCACTTCTATACCATGTTACACTTCTACTGAGATATGATCTACACATGCAACCTCATGTAACTCTGTAGTTCTGCCTAATTAATCTCCAATTGGCAGTTAACACCCTCTCCTCCCCTGGATAGTGTGAGCAGGTATATAAGAGCTGATTACCTGATAAATTGACCATTATCAGGTAGATAAATGATGTTCCAGCTGTCAGTCATATACCTTTATTGCTTTTAAATAGTTGCCTCATGGGGCCAGTAAAACAAGTATATGTCATGATAGAGAGTTGTTCTTCATGGGAGTGTTTTAAAACTAAGAAATAGTAAACAATACTTGATTATAATTATTTTATATGTTAAATGAAGGAAAAAGCAGTTATTATCTAAATTTTTAAATAGTGGGTCCGTAACTAAACAGAAACATTTATGATTCTTGGTAGACAATGCATTAGTCCTTTACCAGTGTAACTAGTGGGGTGTACTGTAATCCCCAATATTAATGCACCCCTGATAATAAATGCTCCCTCCCTTCCCCCCTGCCTCCCCTTATCAAACACAATAGTGTTTGTAAAACTTTTTTTTTTTAAATTTTATTGGTACCCAATTAAACCTTTCCCCCTTTTGAAAAATGCTCTAACTTGGATGTGTTTTTTTGGGGGAATACGGTATATAGGTTGATGCTCTGTCCATTCATCTGTCCAGATATGCTAAGTAAAAGTAGAGATACTTCTGCAAACTTGGATTTGAGAAGATCATCACAAGCTATGTTGAAATAGTAAAAACTACATGCATGTGTAAATGTTGGTGAAATATGGAATTTTCTCAAATTTTTTTTTTGAAATTTCATTGATGCACAAAATGACAAAGTTATTTAAACCACTGAATAGCTTTATTACAAATGTTCATTGGGTGTCCAGGCAAGCCTGTTTTTTTTCATTCAGATGATCATATTAGGGTCAACTTGGCCCTTTTGCTTAAATTTTGAATATTAGAAAATGAGAGTGGTGCTGTGTAATTTTGCCTTTTGACAGAAAAAAACAAATAATTATGATAGAAATATATAGAAAAATATACACTGTACAGTTGACATAGAAGAAGGATAATTGATCACTCCCTACATGTATTGAGATTTATGTTTGATGATCTCTTGATGTTATTTTTCATTGTTGTTTCACATTTAATTTTTCAAAATATCTCTATAAGAGACACTGAAATATCCTTTTAATATCTGTCATAGCCCCCATATTGAACTGCAGTACTGCAACTGGTGATAGCAGTGCATTCTGGGATCAATACCACTTGTTAGTTTATGTTGCTTAGCAACCATTACATCCTTCTCTGATGATCATGATTATGTATTACTGCTCAAAGAGAAAAAAATAGGAATAACTTTGGCACAAGTTACAAAATAGTTCCATAAAACAGGAATGTTAAGTTTTACATATCACACTCTTCATTTGCCTGAACTGATTCAGTCAATAACAACATCCCAATCTGTGGTATTGATTGTGAGACTGCCTAGTGGCGATTTATTGATCCGTACAAGTGGAGCCATCACATTGCAGATTTAATTATTCATTCATGGAATGGCACATACATTAACCTGTAAGGATAAGGACTGAAGGCTTCCGATTAGTGTTCATATTGCGTCACTGCGACGAGGATGGTGGTTGTCAGATTGACTACCTTTCCTGAAAATGGATAGATGAACATTTTCTATTATCTTCGCACACAGTTATGGGATATAAGTAAAAAATATTTCGATGGAGTTTCGTCAAGTTGATAAAATTTGGCATTTTTGTCATCTGATTGTGTGAAAATTGGATAACATTTCATAATGGTAAGTTTATAAAATGATTCAGTATGAGTTTTATACAGACTGTTATATATTGATTGGAAAGGGAGAAAATATTAGCTATAAGATTTATAGCAGGGGGGGATTGTAAATTGAAAGCAGAAATTGGCTATATTGGTTCAGAGAAGACTAAATAAATATTCTGAAGTTGTCCTATCTGTTTAACCATTTTTAAGTTTGGATTGATTTGTTTTTCGTAGATTGGGAGCTGCAAGGCTTTGTAAGTGTGAGTGAAAAAGCTGATATTGATTTCGTGTTGTTTATCTGGTATTTAGCACAAGTTTCCATGTTGGTTGTGTTCATGGATAAATGTTTTGCGATTGTGGCGACAGGTTTTCTTTATATTAGGGATTCAGTATGGTGAACTTATCGTCATGTCTGTTTTTATAATTAACCAATCTGCATATTACATCAGTACTACTGTATGTCAGCCATTGAATCGTTATCATCTGGGAACAGTTCGGTGGCAATTACACGTGTGATCATTCGTATTGTTCATTGTTCTCTCTCTCTTGGAGTCTGAAGAAAACAGTTACAAAATATTATTGTAAATGAATCTTATTCAATTTAATTGCTGTATTTCCTTTCATTCATTCATTCATTCATTCATTCATTCATTCATTTGGATTTACTGCTGATGGTAGTTTATTAGCTCACCTGAGCCAAAGGCTCACAGGTGAGCTTTTGTGACCGCTTGGTGTCCGTCATCCGTCGGCTGTCATCTGTTGTCTGTCATCCGTTGTTAACTTTTAGCTTCTAACAACTTCTCCTCTGAAACCACTGGGCCAATTTTGATATAACTTTACAGAAATGTTCCTTGGATGACCCTCTACCAAGTTTGTTTAAGCCATATAATTGATTCGTCAAAAAACATGGCCGCCAGGGGTCGGGGCAAGTTTAATTAGTAAAAACTTTAAAAATCTTCTTTCAGAAACTACTGGCTCGATTTTAAAATAATTTCACAGAAATGTTCCTTGGGTGACCCTCTACCAAGTTTGTTCAAGCCATCTAATTGATTCGTCAAAAAACAT
The DNA here is from genome assembly GCA_029582155.1 of Panopea generosa. Classification (NCBI taxonomy): domain Eukaryota; kingdom Metazoa; phylum Mollusca; class Bivalvia; order Adapedonta; family Hiatellidae; genus Panopea; species Panopea generosa. The sequence goes on along the minus strand of CM055896.1, from coordinate 28,049,353 downwards.
AGCCGCCAGGGGTCGGGGCAAGTTTAATTAGTAAAAACTTTAAAAATCTTCTTGTCAGAAACTACTGGCTCGATTTTAAAATAATTTCACAGAAATGTTCCTTGGGTGACCCGCTATCAAGTTTGTTCAAGCCATCTTGATTCGTCAAAAAACATTGCCGCCAGGGGGGTGGGGCAAGTTTAATTAGTAAAAACTTAAAAAATCTTCTTGTCAGAAACTACTGGCTTGATTTTAAAATAATTTCACAGAAATGTTCCTTGGAGGAACCTACACCAAGATTGTTCAAACCGTAGTGATTCATCAAAAAACATGGCGGCCAGGAGGTGGGGTTAGTTTACTATATAAGCTATAGTAAAATCTTAAAAAATCTTCTTGTCAGAAACCACCAGAACAATTTTAAAACAATTTCGCAGAAATATTCCTTGGGTGACTCTTTACCAAGTTTGTTCAAGCCGTTGTGATTTGTTAAAAAAACATGCACGTTTCAGGTATGTCAAGGTCACAAATTGTTCAAAGATCAAATTGTTTCAGGCTGTAACTTTAAATCGATTTAGTTTGATAACTTTAAGATACATTTGAAGGTATGGTAATACAGTAACTGTGAACTCCAAACCTAGGGTTATGGTCAAGTCCTGCCCTAGATTGAAAGTAAGTGGTACAATTGAAAATCCTGACATGCATCTTTATCCTCACTGTAAAGGTCATGAATGGCGGCAAGGTCAAATCATGTCCGATATAATTTATTACAACACTTGTTACATTGATTACAACACTGGTCACATTGATTACAACATTGGTCACATTGATAACAATACTGGTCACATTGATTACAACATTGGTCACATTGATTACAATACTGGTCACATTGATAACAATACTGGTCACATTGATTACAACATTGGTCATAATGATTACATCACTGGTCCCATTGATTACATCACTGGTCATAATGATTACAACACTGATCGCATTGATTACAATGGTAGTCACATTGATTACAACACTGGTCATATTGATTACAATACTGGTTCCATTGATTACAATGCTGGTCACATTGATTACATTCCTGGTCACATTCATAACAACACTGGTTGCATTGATTACAACACTGGTTGCATTGATTACAACACTGGTCACATTGATAACAATCCTTGTCACATTGATAACAATACTGGTCACAATGATTACAACATTGGTCACATTGATTACAACAATGGTCTCTGGTTTCATTGATTACAACACTGGTCACATTGATTACAACACTGGTTACATTGATAACAATACTGGTCACATTGATTACAACACTGATCACATTGATTACAATCCTGGTTACATTGATTACAATACTGGTCACATTGATTACAATCCTGGTCACATTGATTACAAATCTAGTTACATTGATTACAACACCGGTTACATTGATTACAATACTGGTCACATTGATTACAATACTGGTCACATTGATTACAATACTGGTCACATTTATTACAATACTGGTCACATTGATTACAACACTGGTCATATTGATTACAACATTGGTCACATTGATTACAACATTGGTCACATTGATTACAATACTGGTCCCATTGATTACAGTCCTGGTCACATTCATAACAACATTGGTCACATTGATTACAAATCTGGTCACATTGATTACAACACTGGTTGCATTGATTACAACATTGGTCACATTGATTACAATACTGGTCACATTGATTACATCACTGGTCACATTGATTACAATCCTGGTCACATTGATTACAACACTGGTCACATTGATAACAACGCTGGTCACATTGATAACAACGCTGGTCACATTGATTACAACGCTGGTCACATTGATTACAGTGCTGGTTACATTGATAACAATCCTTGTCACATTGCTAACAACGCTGGTCACATTGATTACAACGCTGGTCACATTGTTTACAACGCTGGTCACATTGTTAACAACGCTTGTCACATTGTTAACAATGCTTGTCACATTGTTAACAACGCTGGTCACATTGATTACAATCCTGGTCACATTGATTACAACACTGGTCACATTGATTACAATCCTGGTCACATTGATGACAATACTGGTCACATTGATTACAATGCTGGTCCCATTGATTACAAATCTGGTCACATTGATAACAACGCTGGTCACATTGATAACAATGCTGGTCCCATTGATTACAATGCTGGTCCCATTGATTACAATGCTGGTCCCATTGATAACAATGCTGGTCACATTGATAACAATGCTGGTCACATTGATTACAACGCTGGTCACATTGTTTACAACGCTGGTCACATTGTTAACAACGCTTGTCACATTGTTAACAACGCTGGTCACATTGATTACAATCCTGGTCACATTGATTACAACACTGGTCACATTGATTACAATCCTGGTCACATTGATAACAATACTGGTCACATTGATTACAATGCTGGTCCCATTGATTACAAATCTGGTCACATTGATAACAACGCTGGTCACATTGATAACAACGCTGGTCACATTGATTACAATCCTGGTCACATTGATAACAACACTGGTCACATTGATTACAATCCTGGTCACATTGATAACAATACTGGTCACATTGATTACAATGCTGGTCCCATTGATTACAATTCTGGTCCCATTGATTACAACGCTGGTCACAATGATAACAATGCTGGTCACATTGATAACAACACACGTCACATTGATTACAATACTGGTCACATTGATTACAATGCTGGTCACATTGATAACAACACTGGTCCCATTGATTACAATTCTGGTCCCATTGATTACAACACTGGTCACATTGATAACAACACACATCACATTGATTACAATACTGGTCACATTTATTACAAAGCTGGTCAGATTGATTTCAATGCTGGTCACATTGATTACAACGTTGGTCATTATGATGATTGAATCATTTTTATAAATAGATGACATTCAAACTTACGTAGGTAAAGGTATTTGCTTCAAGGCATGAGGGTGCCACAAGTGTTATAATCATTGAGGAAAAAGCTTTATTTGTTTTCATCAAAAGAAATACTATATTTTTACCTTTGAATGGAATAAAACACTATAATGTTAGGAAGCCACTGTGATATAAAGAATAGATATTGAAGATACATAAATAAAACAATGGTAAGGAAGTCATTAACAAAAAGGAAAGACATTTTTGTTTTCTTTATAGGCAAAATAATTACGTTAAGCATCTGGGTCAGGATTCAAAAAATCTGTATTGGCATCATGAAAAAAGTTCTGAGAGCTATTTCCAGGTAAGAACCTGGTACTAAGAGCCAGGTACAGAGCCGTAACAGAGCCACTGTAACACTTTTAAACACTCAATGTGATTGTGGTTGTATAATTGCCATTGTTTACAACAAGTGTGTACAGCACGTGCAACTGTGTTATACTTCAGCTTGTTTTACAACAATTTATATACACTTATTGGAAGAGGTGTCAATTTCTCCCAAAAGTTTTTATGTGTTGGTAGTGGGTAAGTGGGACATGGGGAATCATGATTTTAGGGAGATCATAATATAACTTGAGGAGTGTACTATTTATATATTGCTGTTCGGGAGAGGTGTTTGTGGAGTAAGGGGTGGTGAGGGTGCGGCATACACCGGGTGTAACAACTTTCAGTAAATTATGCAATACTTGCCAATTTTTGGATCTGCCACTGGTACCATTTGTATTGCTGCAGGAATGTGTTATTAATAGTGCCACTGTTTGGCACACTATATAATGTCTATTTCTGTAAGTATTCAGTTTTGAGAGTGGATATAACGGCTTACAGTACAATTGTTATTCATGCTAAAAGAATTCAAATTTTATACAAATTTAAAATATAAATCAATAAAACATAATTTTGTTATCAAAGTTCAGTAAAAAGTCTTTTGCTTCTCTTCACAATTTTACAAAATCTGTTAAAATGTGTAACTTTGTCCACAAAAATAGTTGAAAACAAAACTTAATGCTATTCTACATAATACAGAACGAAGTATACAGTTTGTTATTTGCCAAAGCATAGCGGTTCTATTCAGATATAATAATGTATATATATGCATCTAATACTGGGGGTATAGGGTATATAGGTACAGTGGATCCCTGCTTACCTGTGTATTTAGATCCTGATGTAGTCTATATGGGTGGTACTTGGTGAACTGTCCATGTAGTAATCTACCATCAAACACAAATTCATGAGTATCAACTGATTTCATTAATTGCTGGGATTGATTTTGTCTTAATCAATTTTAATCAACATAATTTATATACATGTGTATGTAAAATGTTATCCAGATTAGATTTTATATAATTTGTTGTTAAGAATTATTATGCAGTATAAAATCCTTCACCAGACAGAATTCTTGGACCTCATACAGTTTGTAGTTATATTCTATAGAGCTTTATAATTCAGGAATTGAATCAATCCCTCATAGCTACAAATTATATATTTGATAACTTGATGACATCATCGTATGTAGTGATTTGGCAGGGACTGGCAGCCAAAGATATTGATATATTTGTAATGTTGCTTGTAAAAGTGCCAGAATTTCAAGAAGTTATGATTTCAGACAAGAGTTTTGGTTTTTGCATCATTGTTTATGCATGGGGCAGCGAGGTTTCTTTGTGATAAAGTGTATAGATGGGACATTTCAGAGAGCTCTCTTTTCACCAAACTTAAAAAGTAGTTCTGATAAATTTTAAATTCTGATATTTCTTGTAGTTGTGTTGGATAAACTGTATAATATATGTTTGAGTTGTGGCCATTTAATTGAATATTAATAATTACATTATTTGGCCTTGTGTACAAGTTCTACCACAAACAGTATTTGGTTGAATCTTACATGTTAGATAATCTTATAAGTAAGATACCGTTGCCTTCAGTCACTTCTGTACAGCGCTCATTCTTTTCTGTAACAAGTCCACAGAAAGAAATTATGGTTTGATGTAGTGGGTTCTGAGGTTCAGTAACTCTTGAACAAAAAAGTTTTTTATATATTGGTGTTTTGGTGGTACAGTGGACCGTCAGATGTGGGGGAAAAAAGATGATTTAACTTTTACTTCTTATTGATAATTTTTGAAATTTCTATTTAGTTAACGTAATATGATCAGACAAGTATTTGAAGTGGTCAAAATTATGGCCCTTGAATTGTTAAAAATTGCATTATTGGATGAATTTACCTTGTGTGCCCTTCAGCATCTGGAGTTATTATTTCATCTTCACCAAAATTACACATTTGTTATATAACCATGCCTTGCATGCGGAAGGTCATGGGTCCAATCCCCGGTCAGGTCATATCAAAGATTTAAAAATTGTTACCAGAAGTTTCGTTGCTTGGTGTTCAGCATTTAGAGGAAAGTTGTAGATCTGGTCTGCCCAGTGTCAGTATAATGTGACTGGGTGAGGTGGCATGATACTCCAGTGTGGAGCTCATCATTTAGAGAAAAGTTGTAGATCTGGTCTGTCCAGTGTCAGTATAATGTGACTGGGTGAGGTGGCATGATACTCCAGTGTGGTGTTCAGCATTTAGAGGAAAGTTGTAGATCTGGTCTGTCCAGTGTCAGTATAATGTGACTGGGTGAGGTGGCATGATACTCCAGTGTGGTGTTCAGCATTTAGAGGAAAGTTGTAGATCTGGTCTGCCCAGTGTCAGTATAATGTGACTGGGTGAGGTGGCATGATACGCCAGTGTGGTGTTCAGCATTTAGAGGAAAGTTGTAGATCTGGTCTGCCCAGTGTCAGTATAATGTGACTGGGTGAGGTGGCATGATACGCCAGTGTGGTGTTCAGCATTTAGAGGAAAGTTGTAGATCTGGTCTGCCCAGTGTCAGTATAATGTGACTGGGTGAGGTGGCATGATACGCCAGTGTGGTGTTCAGCATTTAGAGGAAAGTTGTAGATCTGGTCTGCCCAGTGTCAGTATAATGTGACTGGGTGAGGTGGCATGATACTCCAGTGTGGCGAGCTTAGAATACTTTAGTAGACACTGTCATGATATGACTGAAAAAAATGTGATGAAAGCAACACTAAACATCACTTTATTTCACCATAATATTACTGAAAAACTCTTCATGCTAGTTTGGTGATTGTTTCCAAATGAGTGCAATTCTTATGACAGTAAAAAACCTCGTCCACTTTTTGGAAGCCTTGCCAAACAAAAGGAAAGTCATCTCTCGTGTTAACATTGTCAGGGCTTACATTTTACCTATCATAAAAAACAAATCATGTTGGAATGGCTGCAACCAAAACTATTTTTGCTGTAAAATATTTTGAAATGTGATCCCATTATCTCTGTTTTACACCTCTGGTTTTCTGTTATGTGGTTGGGACACCTGTTGATTTAATCAATATTTACATCATGCTTATCATAAAGGTTAAAAAAGCAGCTTTATTATTACCTGTACATCTCATTATTAGTTCACACCGTTTCACTTCCGTTTTTGGCTGAGTGGATATTATTGAATATTGTATAACAGTCTATAAAACATCACCTGTATAGTACAGGCTTGTGTGCATAACTTAATGTTATTGATTTAAAAAAAACAACGATACATAAATGGGTGAAACAAAAAGCAGCAGTCTGTAAATTAGTCACTGTCTATGTATTAAAAAAGTTTCAAATAGTTTTGAATTGTTAATAAGAACAAGTTACATAATATGTGATTAAACATTAGTATAATGTGAGTGATTAAAACTTACTTGTTTTACCGTGAGTGTGAAACAAATTATATAGACAAATCATGCTCAAGATCGTCCTGGGTAGAACCAGTACAAAGCATATGTGGATAAAGTGTCTTGCTCAAGGACACCACATGTAACTGTGTTGGAGGATCAAAACCACGCCCCTCAAATTCTGGGATAATGAGACAAATATAAATACATAACATGGTGTTTGCAGTAGTATACATGGAATTACATAACTCAGGCATTTGAATAAGATCAATCTAGTGCTTTATTAAATCAGGACTGGTATTATGTTAGTAAGCAATGAGTTTTTGCGAATCACCCTGAAGAACGTTTGCTTGGTAAGAACCAGTATTGGGTGTTGCTTATAAGAGGTCATTGTGTCAAGTCTTCAATTGATCCTATGACCTCTGGTGTGAGTGACCAACACTCTATCCCCCACACTACACCACTTATCCATAATAGCGGGCCAGAAGTGTTACTATGTATCAGGGAGTTGATAACCACAAAAAATTGTATTTGGCCTTTTCATTTCATAAATCCTGCGTTCTTTCTGATTACAGTCACTTATATCACTGGGTTCATTCAGGTGTGATCGGTGTGTTTTGATTTCTATGTAAATTATGTAAAATCAACTCAGAAAAACTGCAGCTTAAGGGTAATATTGTGGATGATAACTTTATATGTGATAGTTTGTGGCTGATGTTGATCCCCTTAAATATACCGGCAGACGGAAATGATTTACAAAAAGCAGGTTTGATACAAAACTTTTTTTTGTTCAGTTTTAATTTCTCTGAATTTCAACTATAAATTAAGATTGATTTGAAGCAGAGTACAGAAGTACCTGAGCTTGTGTGTTTGTTTTCTGTCAGCAAATTTATACCTAAACATTAAACTTTTTTTTTATTATTTTACATTGATTGTAAAACAAGTTCTTACAAATCACTCTCGAAGTGTTTCTGGGTAGAACCAGTACTCAGCATAATTACCATCAGGTAAAGTGAGTTGTGTTGCATGTTGGGTTAAGGCCCATGCATGTTATAGTGAGGCTTTTGCATGTTGGAGTAAGGCTATTGCATGTTGGAGTTAGGCCCATGTGGGTTAAACATGCTTGCTTTAGTAATACAGTTAAATGATGCATGATTGTTATTGTTTTTAAGACATGGTTTTACAATCAATAATAAGAAATTATTATCAGCTATTTTTTTTATTCATTTGTACACAATGCAGTGTAATTTTTATAAGCCCTATTTGAGAAATGGACGTGTCATGGTATGGAGTTCAACAGTTGTTCAATCCTTCTGTAAACTTTCTTGTTTCTGATCTTTAAGTAAAACATATATTGGGTGTGCTCGAGTACTGGTTAACGTTCCAGGATCCAAGGAAACTGATCATCTGTTAGCTCTCGGTGACAAAGAAATTGGTTGATTTTGTCCACAATTTACACAAAATCACTGAGTGAAATCAAAATTTAAAGTTTTCTATGAAAAAGTTTGATTGCGGTCACAGCGATCATGACTTTTGACCTGCTGACCTCCAAAACACTGGGGATCTTAATGATGTGGTAGGATGTCTTGGTTGAAAGTTGTATGTGTTATATCTGTTTTATTGAATAGATTGATTTATTAATCGAATAATTAGCATCATTTGCCGTTCATTAACTTAAACTTAAGGATACAAAACATACTTTACATGTGTGGCAGTGCTGGATAAATGTGGACAAGGCTTGGCCCAGTTAATCCAGTACATAATCAAATATAAGAAATGAACTTTATTTGTTGAATATTCATGAAATATGAATTTACATGTAAAGAGTAAAGTTTATATGAACCACTTTACATGTGTTACATACAAGTTTATGAACTTTCAACTAAAGCATGTCATGTAAATGGAGAATTTCTAACATATACCATATATTCTCTTATTAACGCCCCTGTGGGCGTTTCATTTTACAAGGTGGGGACGTTTAATAAAAAAAGCAAATTTAACAACAGTGTATAGAACTAAAATGTATGTTTAGTGTTTATTTGATATTACCAACATACAATTTTTATGTGAGTTTGTGCTTTTTAAGTATCTGGATTAAAGGAATTTTCATTTAGAAAGGTACATTTTATTTTTTGATTTTCCAGAAAAATAGGTTGGGGGCGTTTATAAGAGGGGGGGGTGTTAATAATGGAATATACGGTATATCTATATGTCTCATTCAAATGGAGGATTTCTAATGTTTTGCAATAATTCAACTAGTATTTTGCTAATAGACTAGAAAATTTGCATTCTTGTACGTAAATCAATGATTTGTGATGGCCAGTTAGCAGAAGTACTGTAAAGCGTGTATGATAAATCAATATTATTGTTACCCGTTGGGACTACTATAAAATTAGGGGTATATAGAATACAGAACTATTGGTGGAATTTGCCAAATAGTCAAGATCAGGGTTTAGTCATTTGTTGGCTAATGTCACTTTGTAAAATGATTGTTTGTCTCTTGCAATGACAAGTCGCATCATTTTATCATTTTTATTTGCGTAATAGCAGCTAACATGGAAAATCTTAACTAGCAACATGCAAAACCTCACTTGATTAATTGGAAACTGTTATTTAGGGCACCCAAGGGGACAATTGGGAAAACTCACTTTTAATTTTAGGCAGAATTATGGCCCCTTTATTAATTGTTTAAAGTTTTTAGTCCCATTACCGTTTCACCAAAGGGAACTTAAGGTTTACCCTCCATCCATCTGTCTGGCATCAATCTGTCTGGCCCATCTGTCTGGCATCCATCTGTCTGACCCATCTGTCTGGCCTCCATCTGTCTGGCCCATCTGTCTGGCATCCATCTGTCTGGCCCATCTGTCTGGCATCTATCTGTCTGGCCCATCTGTCTAGCATCCATCTGTCTGGCCTATCTGTCTTGCACCCGTCTGTCTGGCCCATCTGTCTAGCATCCATCTGTCTGACCAAGCTGGTTTGTGAAACTTTGCAAGGGCAATAAGGATATAATGCAAGTCATTTTAAATTTTCAGTCTTACAAAAATTGTTGTTGCTACCTGCAAACCAGAGGGGGACTTTTGTATTGCTTGCAATACTCCAGTGTCTTTTTAATAAGATCCTGTATTAGAAAATACTAGTCATATTGTAATGCCCCGTATTTTGACAGTCTATAATTTATCGGACATCTATTCAAAGAATTAACTTACCTATTTTAAATGTTTTGTTTTACATTTCTTGTCAAGTAATCATTTACCTAATATTGTATCTTTCAACAGCAGCATTGTTGACCTAGTTACATGGCTAGATAAAATGTGTTATCCGTAAACACTTCTCTGTTATTGTTTGACCATGCTTTTATCCGCCATTTTGGATGTTGACAGTATTGCATGGTGGGAATTGTTGTCATAGCGACTAGCAAGCTTAGTAAACTTTAGAACTTCAGTACCTTTGTATATTTATTAAAAGTTAAAGTTTATAGCAGTGTTATTTAAATGTAAGAATCATATTAAATAGTTTTTTGTTTATTGACTTGAAGTAAATTTTGATAATACTTAATTAATCTTGAAATTTAATCAATCAGTTACGTGTGGTTTGAGCGCACAATAAAGTTGGTGTGCTAACTTTGGTTACGATCGTTACGATTGGTTACGATTTGTGCACAATGCACATAGTTATTGGTGTGCCTAATAAGGAGTGCAGGCTTTAAGTAGAAAACTCGGATTTTCACTTTCTTAAGTACTTATTGCCATTTTTTTGTTGTTGTTTTATTTATAAATACAGCAGGGTGCATTATTTATTTATTTGTTTAATTCAGAAAGTAACTAAGTAACCATTTTTAAAGTGAAGTTATATATTACACCTTTTTAAGCAGTAATTTTGGTACTTTAATTATTATTAAAGTAACAGTAATTTAAGTAATATTCAGACTTAGTCAAAGTTGATAATTTATTGATTTATTGTTAGACAACTGGACGCAATATAATTTAAAGCTAATATATATCTGTATTGATCATTGTTACTTTGAAATTGTATTAAATGTAACAATTTGTTATTTTACTCATAAAAAATAAGAGTAAAACTTAGATTATTGTTGAAGTTATAGTTTAACCTGCCTAGTTAGAACCTAATTTTTAAGTTCCATACTTAAGTTATTTATTCGTGGAATCAGTTTTATTTACATCCTGTCTGAGTTTTAACCTGATGGCATAGACCGAATCTTGTACAAGACATGTTACAAAAGCAAGTAATAATATATCAACACAACTTAAATAAGTCCAACATACTTGAGGGGTAATTAGTGAAACAGCTTTTATTTTACTTTAAGTTGCATGTTAGCTTCATTGAAACTGAGTTGCTTGCATTTCACTAGTCATTCATAATTGAAATATCACAACTGTCTGCTACCATCAGGGGCACAAGTGAGATTTTCTTAATACTTATATTGAAATTGATCCAAGTGTTCATCTAATTCTCAATAATCAGATAGCTCTTATTTTGAGACAAGCTTCAAAGGCCAAGCTTCCTTTCTTCTGACAGCTGTTGTTATAAATAAATGTCTTTAATATAAATACATATTTTGTTTCGTTTCAGTATTCCTCAGACAGTCAGGGTGAGAGTCCTGAGAAGAAACCGCCGGAAAAGAAGCGGTCATTTCTGCAGGCACCGAAGTCCTATTCCAAACTTCCAGCCCCTTCTACAACATTCAAACAACCCATAAGTTCCACGTATAGTAGCCCTTCACCACCTCCACAAGAAGTTGAGTATCAGACACCAAAGACCCAGCCGATACCCATTCCGCAATCCAGTCCTGGACAGAATTCTGTGATAAATAAAGTAGAAACCCAAGAATTCTTTATTGGAGACAGGGTCACTATTGGTGGTTTCAAACCTGGGACATTGTTGTATTTCGGCACCACTCATCTTGCGTCAGGACTGTGGTGTGGGATAGCACTTGATGAGGCAGATGGTAAACATGATGGTCTTGTTAATGACGTCAGATATTTCACTTGTCGAAATGGTCACGGAATTTTCGCACCAGTAGAAAGAGTGAGTCATTTTGACAGTAAGGTTACACAGTTGGCGTCAAATGTAATAAGTTCCCCAGTGAAGGTATCAAAGATACCAAATCAGTCAAAAGTATGTCACTCTCATCCAATACAAGATGAGATTGGATACCAGGACCGCTCACATGATGTAAGTGATAAGTGTGAGCAAGATACAGATGATGAGATTCTAGGTCTAGATGAAAATGGAATAATACATGACACAGAAGAAGAGGAGAAAAATTCAAAAGAAAAATATATTCCAAAAAGGAAATTGCCCAAGCTACCCCGAACAACCTTGCATGGTTTGTCAAGATTGCAGTTGTTAAAACAAGAATTAAGTGGCAATAAGATGGCTGAAACCATTGTAGACGAGGCTGTTGAGCTTCTGCAAAGGGAAATTATGCAGCAGAGGAGTGCAGCAAATGAAGATGACATGGAGGAACTTGAGAGAAATCATACTTTAAGTCTAGACGAAAAATTAGAGAATGAACTTCAACTTTCCACAGGTGGAAGTTCAGGTGGTGAAGACTCGTGGAGCTTGAGTAAAGACTACATAACAATGTCAGATGGTAAGCAATATTTGAATATTACTTTTGATGGGGAGTCAGAAAGTAAAACTTCAACACAGGAGCCATCAGAGGAGTCTCCATCTCCAGAATTCATCTTTGATCAAGAAATGATTGAAGATGGGGAATTTTCTTCACAACCAATGCAGATTAGTCGGGATTCAAGTTTAGGTTTATTATCTAACCTGGCATTGGATCGAACAGATCTTCTTTATGAATTGGCTGATGGAATAGATGGGGTTGATTACGATCAACAGATGCAGGCCTCTCAGGAAACTCTTGAAGCTGTGTCAGAAGAAAAAATGTCCGGATCAACTCCTGAAAAAGCAGATACTTTGAATGATTCTGTTGATTTTGATGATGGTGATATTACATCTTCAACACCATTTACTGATAACCATGCTGACAGGGCACATGTGAATGCTAATCTTAATGAAACTTACACACAAAATGAAGATGTTTCTAGTCAAATAAATGATAAAATGTGCTTAAATTGTACTTATACACAAAATGTTGATCCAAATTCTAGCCTTCTTGATACAGATCCTCAAACACATTTGAATAGCACATATACAATGATGAGCAAAACAGAGGTGAATGCATCTAAGGTTATTGGAAATCATGTAAAAGCAAGTTTATCAGAAAAGGGTCCCATGGTCGACTCTGGGATCTCTATGAGAGGTTCATTAACAGAGTCAGAAATTTCATTGACTTCAATGAGAGGATCAATGGCAGAATCTGCCCTTTCCATGAAAGGATCTATTGTGGATTCAGCCATAAAGAGCCGAATGTTGGATTCTGGAATAACTGTTGGTACAGTAGAATCTTCTGGCTTTTCCCAACAAAAAAGCCAAATGGATATAACCAAATCGGTAGAAATTGAAAATAAAGTATTAGATGGTGATACGTGCAATACTGGTGAAATTATAGAACGGGATACCATGAAGGGAATAGATGAAAATGAAGAAATAAATAAAGATGTAGTTTGTGTTAATATGGATGATAAAAAGTTGATGAGTGATTTGAAGTCTGGACATCAGAGGAAGGAGCGACCCATTTCCTTCCTTTCTACAACCAGTGCTGATACAGGTTTGCTTGCTATTCTTTATGCTTGATTATTGTTTTATTAAGTTAATTCATGATTATTTGCTAGTCTAGGCTGAATTAACAACCCTCTCTATGTAATGCATGCTGTCTTGTGTTGCTGTATTTTTGTCCCTGGATAATAATTCCTATTACAATAGGTCACCCTGCATCATGTGCTTGTAAAGCTCTTGAATTCTAAATCATTGGATAAAATCCAGGAAAAGTGCTCGAGTTTTGAGAAAAATTCCATAACCACCTTGAATTCTATTGAATGAATTGTAAATAAACGGTGTAGCAGTACAAAAGCACATGGTAAAATATCTGAATAAATTGCCATCCCTACTCTGGCATATATGGTGTAAAAATACAGAAATACATGGTAAAATATCTGAATAAATTCCCATCCCTACACTAGCATTAACAGTATAACAGTACAGAAGAACATGGTAAAATATCTGAATAAATTTCCACCCCTACACTGGCATAAACAGTGTAACAGTACAGAATCATATGGTAAAATATCTGAATAAAACCCATCCCTACTCTGGCATAAACAGTGTAACAGTACAATAGCACATGGTAAAATATCTGAATAAATTCCCATCCCTACACTTGCATTAACAGTGTAACAGTACAGAAACACATGGTAAAATATCTGAATAAATTCCCATCCCTACACTTGCATTAACAGTGTAACAGTACAGAAGCATATGGTAAAATATCTGAATAAATTCCCGTCCCTACACTAGCATAAACAGTGTCACAGTACAGAAACACATGGTAAAATATCTGAATAAATTCCCACCCCTGCACTGGCATAAACAGTGTTATAGTACAGAAGCACATGGTAAAATATCTGAATAAATTCCCATCCCTACACTTGCATTAACAGTGTAACAGTACAGAAGCACATGGTAAAATATCTGAATAAATTCCCATCCCCACACTAGCATAAACAGTGTAACAGTACAGAAGCATATGGTAAAATATCTGAATAATTTCCCATCCCTACACTGACATTTATGGTGTAACAGTACAGAAACACATGGTAAAATATCTGAATAAATTCCCACCCCTGCACTGGCATAAACAGTGTTATAGTACAGAAGCACATGGTAAAATATCTGAATAAATTTCCATCCCTACACTGGCATAAACAGTTCAACAGTTCAGAAGCACATGGTAAAATATCTGAATAATTTCCCATCCCTACACTGGCATAAACAGTGTAACAGTACAGAAGCACATGGTAAAATATCTGAATAAATTCCCATCCCAACGCTGGCATAAACAGTGTAACAGTACAGAAACACATTGTAAAATATCAGAATAATTTCCCATCCCTACACTGGCATAAACAGTGTAACAGTACCGAAGCACATGGTAAAATATCTGAATAAATTCCCATCCCTACACTGGCATAAACAGTCTAACAGTAAGAAACTAGTGTTGGGAATTGAACCCAAAAAGCATAATCAATTATCGAATGGACAGACTGATTGATTATCGATTATTTATCGATTATTTAACTTTCAAAAGTAAAATTTGAAAATATCTATTACATGCACCGTTAACATTATGTGAAATAGTTTAATGTCCCAACTTCCCAGGCTGTGCAAGTATCTAGAATATCAATATCTAGAAAGTGCAACTAGTCAACTATATTCCAAATATTAAAAAACCCACAAAATTGATCTGAATTGTTTTCAATAATATTTGTAAATCATGCCAAAGAAAATTATACGTTGAAACTACACAACCAAAAAGTAATAAGTTTATTACTATGATACCCCATCCACATTTTTCTTTACTGTAAACTCAGTTTAAATATCAACTTTCACGTTTTCACAGAAGAAAATTTATATACATATTGTTCCAATTATTGTAAATCTACGAAAAATTTATAAAATTACCTGAACCTAATGTTAACATTATACAAACTGCAATTGATCGCGAATTATCTGCAATAACATAATCAGATTTTAGAAATTGTCACCATTTTGGTAAAGGGAGATAATTTTGTGTTCTTCATAATGGAAGATTTGAGGGACACCCGCGAATAATGTCAATTGTCTATTTTTTTATCTTTGCTCAGGTGTTTGGGAAGAAATATGTACCTTGGTCATAGATGTCTGACCAATCAGAGCATTTATTAAAATAGATTAATTTATATTCAAAGCTAAATACCAATCACATTAGAGGAATAAAAATAGACAATTGAATATGCATGTCAGGTTTTCCTTAGTCACAATATCAGGCATGTGGTGTGATAAACACTGCGGGGGGTCAATTGTTTCTACTGATTCTATAACAAGAGTTTGACCTGTGTCCTATCAAATAGAGATATTTGCAAACCTGTGTATTGTGAAAACTAGCTTGTCTGATTTTTTAAGACAAGCCCGACAGGCAAGTAACTTTGAAAAAGGCACAGGCCGATTCCAGATTTGACAAGCCCCAGGCATACAAAATGTCGTCGACTTTTCAAATCGTTATCGATTGTCGGCGATATGAACAGTTTCCACTGATATTTGATTATCAGCTTTAATCGGAAAAACACTTACAGAAACACATGGTAAAATATCTGAATAAATTCCCATCCCTACACTGGCATTTTTTATTTAATGTTAAGCAGGCAAAAATACAGAATAACCAGATGTGAAACCCGTACTTAAAGTAAGCTTTTAGTTACTGTCCCATTTGTGAAGAATATTTTTTAACAACCATGGAAAACGGAATTTTAAGAATTAACATTAATATTCATTTTGAAATTCACGAATACTAAACGAAAAATATAATTTTCTTCACTACGGAATCAATTATTTTCATACTAACATATCAAACTAACTTTTTGGTTAGGTCGCATGAGCGACCGAACCCTGTATAAGGGCGAGTTAAGAAATTGACTCTGGGCTCTGCCATATTGAAACATCACGATCACTTGTTAAAAACACAGCATTCGCCACATGGACGTCGCCATTGTTTTTCTAAACAGTGCATCAGTGTGATGAGTGCAAAAGGTTGCTTATTTGGTGATTAATATGCTCAATAAAGTTTTGAAATTGTATCACTTCCATTCACATACAGTCAAACCTGTGTTAGTGGCCACCTCTATTAAGCAGCCACCTGTCTTAAGCAACTATATTTCTGTTTCTCATTTGTATGCTTTCAGAGTAAATTAACCTGTATAAAGCAACAACCCGTCTTAAAAGACCAATTTTGCTCCTTCCCTTGACTGGCTGCTTAAGACAGCTAAGATTACTGTATTTACATTTCAATGAGAGTGAATATATACCTACTTCATTTTAAAAAAATCTATAGCATTGGTCACTGTCAAAGGTTAGCAATTTAGGATGTCTTGTTCTGGAATTGAGAAAAATATACATGTATAAAAAAATCTAAAAATATTTTATAAAGTTTGTTATCGCCGTTGCATTCTTCCTGCGTGATGTAAGACTGCAGTGTTTATATTTTGGAAGAGTTACATCTTAGTGTAAAGCCACATTTCAAACAATCTTCTCATTTCATTTACTGCTGCAAATGAATTAATGGCTATCTGTCTGAAATTATTGAAGTATCAGTATGATAAAAACTGTGCCGGCATTTAATTTTATCATTCATCTTTTCTGTTTTCACCTCAGAGTTCAGAGGAGCACTTATTTTAAGACGGAACTACATCATTAATTTTTGCAAGGAGCAAAAGAAGTAAAAACTATTTCCATAAATACCTACAGCTGAATGTTTTATTGCTTTACCCATAGGAAGAACCATTAATGTTTGCCAACAGAATTATTTTCTTTTGTTTGATACTTGGCATTTGTATACAGTCAAATACAACATATTGTTTAACCATATGTCAGAAATATTCACACTTACTTAAAAAGGTGAAAGTAAAAAGACATAGTTAATAATGCAAACATTTTTTGAGTCGTTCAAGCAAACAAGCAAACAAGCAGTATTAAGTATTAAAGGTGCATTTATAACATGGGTGAAGTCATACAAAAGTTTTGAACTTGAACCAAAAGGAATATTAGGATTCCATAAATTTTCCAGTCATTTTTGTTGCGCCTGTAACGCTATGTAAGATGGCAGTTTGATGAAGTATAAAATGAGTAATGATACTAAAAATTGCTTACGGTTTATAATTTGTTATTGATATTTATTTCTGAGTAAACTCAAAATTTAGTTGATTTGATATAACTAAGAAAAAATAGTTGATTTTTACATAATATAGTCTGTGGAAGGTTTAAGCTTATTATGGCAAAAGGGCTTTTGTCATGGTAATGTGTAAATCACCCTCTGGGGGTGGGTAAAGTTTCTTGCCTGTGCCATCACAAACACAAAAGCTGAGTCACTAAACACTTTAAAAATTCAAGATCAAAAGTTGTGCATTTTTTTATGTTTTCTTTCAAAATGTAATGTTTTTACAGATGCTGCTTTTCCCCCCACCTCAGCCATTTTAGGTATATAAAACAATTAAAGTAGTCGACATATGTGCAATATTTCATGACTTCTCCATATCTTGTAAACCACTTGGCAGATTTTGAAAGAACATGTCGACACCATAATGAGATGAAGTGTTGTGCATAAGACCATGGTCTTAAACTCAAAGGTCAAGGACATGCCACCATAAGTAAATGACATGTCACTCGAAAGACTCAGGTCCATAGTCCTAATCGCAAGGTTGCACTTGGAGACTCAGGGCCAGATATAATAGAAATATTTCATGTTTGCTTGGTATCTTCTAAACTGCCTATCAGAATTGAAAATAAAATGACAGATGTATAAACATAATGAGACACCCGCAATTCTTTATGGTTTTTTTTTGCTTTATTTTTGTTCTTAGATATTTTTTTTTGCATTTCCTGCCCGGCCGAACTTTCACTCTGCTTATCTGTTTCTACACGAAGCCTTGATTTTTATTTCAACACATACAATCGTGTCCCCACCCACAATATATATATATTTTTAACTTTTCAATATATTTACAAACCTCGGGCATTAAAATGTTCCAGTACCAAGATCCACAAGCAATGTCTGTTTTGCTCGGTCCATGGCCCTGTTGAATGGCGGTTATGAATTCTCTGAATTTCTTGTTTAAACAATATTTGCCAGCTCTATTTGCCAGTTCTATTTGCCAGCACTATTTGCCAGCACTATATGCCAGCACTATTTTACATATATATGTGAGCTAAATAACTGATCTAGACAAGCTTGCAATGATATCATCCCACTTTGAAGGCCATTGCCCGCTCTTCTCATGAGATATGGCTCATATTGGCCTCAAGCCGTCATGTCTTATCCCCAGATGAAATTTTAGGAAAATTGTTACACACAGTACCTAACTGCTGATCTAGCTGCTGATCTAGCATCGTCTCGTGTAATTTCGAAGTATTGGTTCCTGGGACCACTTTTATAATTGTATGACGACCAGAAGTCTGTCCGGGGCTGTATTATTGGAAAGTCAAAATTTATCAGCGCGTTATATCATTTCACCAAACAAATCAATATCCTTGATCATATTCTGTACTGTATAAATAGACACATCATTTAGGGAACGTTTTCAATTTAGGAATAATTGTTGTATTTGACAAAAACAAGTATTTGATTATACAATTTAATTATTGGGTATATGACAATAATGTAGGTTTCTGGGTTTTATGAGGTATATTAATTAAAATACATTGAGCCTTGATATTTCAAGTCCAGCCTCGCCACTGTGTTTTGTGGTGTTCTTTGCCATTGATATTTCAAGCCCAGCCTCGCCACTGTGTTTTGTGGTGTTCTTTGCCATTGATATTTCAAGCCCAGCCTCGCCATCGTGTTTTGTGGTGTTCTTTGCCATTGATATTTCAAGTCCATCCTCGCCACTGTGTTTTGTGGTGTTCTTTGCCATTGATATTTCAAGTCCATCCTTGCCACTGTGTTTTGTGGTGTTCTTTGCCATTGATATTTCAATTTCAAGTCCAGCCTTGCCACTGTGTTTTGTGGTGTTCTTTGCCATTGATATTTCAAGTCAAGCCTTGCCGCTGTGTTTTGTGGTGTTCTTTGCCATTGATATTTCAAGTCCATCCTTGCAACTGTGTCTTTTGGTGTTCTTTGCCATTGATATTTCAAGTCCAGATTCACCCCTGTGATTTGTGGTGTTCTTTGCCATTGATATTTCAAGTGTAGCCTCACCACTGTGTTTTTTAGTGTTCTTTGCCATTGATATTTCAAGCCCAGCTTCGCCACTGTGTTTTGTGGTGTTCTTTGCCATTGATATTTCAAGCCCAGCCTCGCCACTGTGTTTTGTGGTGTTCTTTGCCATTGATATTGCAAGCCCAGCCTCGCTATTGTGTTTTGTGGTGTTCTTTGCCATTCATATTTCAAGACAAGACTCACCACTGTGTTTTGTGGTGTTCTTTGCCATTGATATTTCAAGCTCAGCCTCGCCACTGTGTTTTGTGGTGTTCTTTGCCATTGATATTTCAAGCTCAGCCTCGCCACTGTGTTTTATGGTGTTCTTTGCCATTGATATTGCAAGCCCAGACTCACCACTGTGTTTTGTGTTGTCCTTTGCCATTGATATTTCAAGTCCATCCTTGCCACTGTGTTTTGTATTGTTCTTTGCCATTCATATTTCAAGACCAGACTCGCCACTGTGTTTTGTGGTGTTCTTTGCCATTCATATTTTGAGTCCAGCCTTGCCACTTTATTTTGTGGTGTTCTTTGCCATTGATATTTCAAGCACAGCCTTACCACTGTGTTTTGTGATGTTCTTTGCCATTGATATTACAAGTCCAGATTCACCACTGTGTTTTGTGGTGTTCTTTGCCATTGATATTTCAAGTGTAGCCTCACCACTGTGTTTTTTAGTGTTCTTTGCCATTGATATTTCAAGCCCAGCTTCGCCACTGTGTTTTGTGGTGTTCTTTGCCATTGATATTTCAAGCCCAGCCTCGCCACTGTGTTTTGTGGTGTTCTTTGCCATTGATATTGCAAGCCCAGCCTCGCTACTGTGTTTTGTGGTGTTCTTTGCCATTGATATTTCAAGCCCAGCCTCGCCATCGTGTTTTGTGGTGTTCTTTGCCATTGATAATTCAAGCTCAGCCTCGCCACTGTGTTTTGTGGTGTTCTTTGCCATTGATATTTCAATTTCAAGTCCAGCCTTGCCACTGTGTTTTGTGGTGTTCTTTGCCATTGATATTTCAAGTCAAGCCTTGCCGCTGTGTTTTGTGGTGTTCTTTGCCATTGATATTTCAAGTCCATCCTTGCAACTGTGTCTTTTGGTGTTCTTTGCCATTGATATTTCAAGTCCAGATTCACCACTGTGTTTTGTGATGTTCTTTGCCATTGATATTTCAAGTGTAGCCTCACCAGTGTTTTTTAGTGTTCTTTGCCATTGATATTTCAAGCCCAGCTTCGCTACTGTGTTTTGTGGTGTTCTTTGCCATTGATATTTCAAGCCCAGCCTCGCCACTGTGTTTTGTGGTGTTCTTTGCCATTGATATTGCAAGCCCAGCCTCGCTACTGTGTTTTGTGGTGTTCTTTGCCATTGATATTTCAAGACCAGACTCACCACTGTGTTTTGTGGTGTTCTTTGCCATTGATATTTCAAGCTAAGCCTCGCCACTGTGTTTTGTGGTGTTCTTTGCCATTGATATTTCAAGCTCAGCCTCGCCACTGTGTTTTGTGGTGTTCTTTGCCATTGATATTGCAAGCCCAGACTCACCACTGTGTTTTGTGGTGTTCTTTGCCATTGATATTTCAAGTCCATCCTTGCCACTGTGTTTTGTGGTGTTCTTTGCCATTCATATTTCAAGACCAGACTCGCCACTGTGTTTTGTGGTGTTCTTTGCCATTCATATTTTGAATCCAGCCTTGCCACTATATTTTGTGGTGTTCTTTGCCATTGATATTTCAAGCACAGCCTTACCACTGTGTTTTGTGATGTTCTTTGCCATTGATATTTCAAGTCCAGATTCACCACTGTGTTTTGTGGTGTTCTTTGCCATTGATATTTCAAGTGTAGCCTCACCACTGTGTTTTTTAGTGTTCTTTGCCATTGATATTACAAGCCCAGCTTCGCCACTGTGTTTTGTGGTGTTCTTTGCCATTGATATTTCAAGCCCAGCCTCGCCACTGTGTTTTGTGGTGTTCTTTGCCATTGATATTGCAAGCCCAGCCTCGCTACTGTGTTTTGTGGTGTTCTTTGCCATTGATATTTCAAGCCCAGCCTCGCCATCATGTTTTGTGGTGTTCTTTGCCATTGATAATTCAAGCTCAGCCTCGCCACTGTGTTTTGTGGTGTTCTTTGCCATTGATATTTCAAGCTCAGCCTCGCCACTGTGTTTTGTGGTGTTCTTTGCCATTGATATTTCAAGCTCAGCCTCGCAACTGTGTTATGTGGTGTTCTTTGCCATTGATATTTCAAGCTCAGCCTCGCCACTGTGTTTTGTGGTGTTCTTTGCCATTGATATTTCAAGCTCAGCCTCGCCACTGTGTTTTGTGGTGTTCTTTGCCATTGATATTGCAAGCCCAGCCTGGCCACTGTGTTTTGTGGTGTTCTTTGCAATTGATATTTCAAGCCCAGACTCGCCATCATGTTTTGTGGTGTTCTTTGCCTTTGATATTTCAAGCCCAGACTCGCCACTGTGTTTTGTGGTGTTCTTTGCAATTGATATTTCAAGCCCAGCCTCGCCATCATGTTTTGTGTTTTTTGCCATTGATATTTCAAGCCCAGCCTCGCCATCATGTTTTGTGGTGTTCTTTGCCATTGATATTTCAAGCCCAGCCTCGCCACTGTGTTTTGTGGTGTTCTTTGCCATTGATATTTCAAGCCCAGCCTCGCCATCGTGTTTTGTGGTGTTCTTTGCCATTGATATTTCAAGCCCAGCCTCGCCATCATGTTTTGTGGTGTTCTTCGCCATTGATATTTCAAACCCAGACCTGCAACTTTTTTTTGTGGTGTTCTTTGCCATTGATATTTCAAGCACAGCCTCACCACTGTGTTTTGTGGTGTTCTTTGCCATTGATATTTCAAGCCCAGACTCACCACTGTGTTTTGTGGTGTTCTTTGCCATTGATATTTCAAGCCCAGCCTCGCCATCATGTTTTGTTGTGTTCTCTGCGGATAACTCATAACAAGTTTTTTGTTATACAAAGGAAAAATTTTCTAATTTCAGATAAAGATAATATTGATAAGTTTGTCACAAAATGCTTTATAATACAAATAAGCATAAAACAAATAGTTATGTTACAGATACATTATAATATAAATCGTTATAATACAAATAGTTGTAATACAAATAGTTATTATTCAAATAGTTATAACAAAAATATGTTATATTCAAATACGTTGTAACACAAATAGTTATACTACAAATACGTTATAATACAGATACATTATAATATAAAGAGTTATATTATAGATACATTATGATACAAATAGTAATAATACAAATATGGCATAATACAAATAAGTTATAGTACACAAACTTTAAAATACAAATACATTATAATACAAAAACATATAACAAATAGTTTTAATACAAATATGTTATAATACAAATTATAATAGTAAAACATTATAATAGAAATATGTTACAATAGTTAATTGTTATAACAAAAATGATGTGTTAGGTCACTAATCTCATTTGAAATATGTTATGATATTGGGAAAGGAAGCATTAGAACTGCTGCACTCCGTGGAATCAGTCACATTCATGTTCAGGTCTGGGTCCTTACTTATCAACTGTCTTAAATAATACTTGCGAAAGTTTTACCAAACTTGATATTTCTTATTTTTTTTATTTCGTTTAATCTATTTAATGTATTTAAACAATAAAACCACTGACCTATCACAGATAACGTGGTGGGTTAGAGCCCTGCTCGGTCAGAGTTATGGCCCTTGAACAATGATATTGACGGCCATGAAATCTCTGACAGGATCTGCGTTCTGTGGTAGGCTCATGGATGTAAATATTGATTAGGTGCGTGAATAAAAGTAAGATCAATTTCAAAATTACTGTGACTCCCTTTTAACTATGGTAACTAAAATGACATCTTGAAAGGTAATAAGAAGTTTTGTGATTGTTAAATGTTTTACATTAAAATTGTTATGCTGAACTTTTGCATGATACATGTATAATTATTCTCATAAAATGTCCATACAAAAAGTAATTTCATTGACACAGTAAATTATTTAACAAAAATGAGATATAAAACAAATTATATAGAGTGATGACAAAAATACCAGCAAGCAAGTTATAGGAGCTCAAAATCCTAGCGGTTGTCTAAATGGTATTCAAAACTGCAGTTTTAGTCTAACTTGTAATGCATGGAGCATGTGACTGATAAATGGAAGTCTTTATTATGTCTAAATATTTATGTCTAAATATTTAACATTTCTACTGCAATCAGTCCAAAATGAACTATATAGATAAACTGTATTTGGTTTCTCAATGAAAAACATTTGCATCTGAGCAGAGCTAAAACAGACCAGTTTGCATTTCCTTGGTTGCATGATCGTGTTTTGCTGGAACAACATCACATTGTGATGAGATTCACGCGACGTTTGCCATAAAAGTGCATGCACTAATTCAGTGTGTTGACGTCTCTGTTCCAATGGTGACAATGCTCTGTGGTTTGGCATATAATCTGCATTATAAAATTTAATATCAAAATGGCAAAATAACGTATTAATAGCTTTGTCTTAAAAAGTTAGAAAATATAATGTACATTATATTAAAGTGTTTAAAGCAAAATTTTGAATTTTTGAAATACAATTAGTCTAATTTAATATTGCAGAGAACAAGGACATTAAACTAGCCTTATGTTTTTCATTACCCGAAAACTTGCCTTTAGTCCCTCAGCATGAGCAGACAAACTGATGTATTACACAGGCTAACTGGATTTGGAATGATCTGACTAAATATTTTCTGTACTATAATAATTATTACATGAAACAAAATCAGAGCAAAACTGAGATATATCTTCAAATATAACACAAGTGCCACTAATTTTCTCTCTCTTCTTTTTCTTTTATTTGTTCAAGACAAATAAAACATGCAAAACTTTCACCACTGGTCTAGACTGACCTAATATATCAGCATCCATAAATATTTTATAACATAATAACAGAAGAGTTCTGAGGGATTTGCCATATTGATCAGGGTAATAGCTAATGTCTGCCATTTCAGTTTGTTGGCCTCAGCCCAAAATAGAAGTTTTGTTTTAAATAACAGCCTTCTCTGTTAATTGTTATATCATGGTAGCAGAGTAAGGTGAAACTGGGAAATTTTAGCTGGAATATGAAGCATGTCTCAAAATATGCAGCAACTATTACTGTGCAGTGCACTCCTTGGGACAAATCAATATATAGGCTTTTGTAAATATTGACGGCAATCCTTCAGTTGTCACTAAACTGGGACTGTGTAGGCAAAAAACAATTAAAGGAAAATTAATTCCTCTTCAAATAACAGAAAGCACTTGTTGACAAGAGAAATGTAATGAAATGATAATGTAGAAATATTTGTGTTGTTCATGTGGTCATTTATAAGTATTAAAACTGTGTCATAATTGATATTTATAATGTAATTATTCCACCAATTTTGTTTATAATTGTATGACGACCAGAAGTCTGTCCGGGGCTGTATTATTGGAAAGTCAAAATTTATCAGCGCGTTATATCATTTCACCAAACAAATCAATATCCTTGATCATATTCTGTACTGTATAAATAGACACATCATTTAGGGAACGTTTTCAATTTAGGAATAATTGTTGTGTTTGACAAAAACAAGTATTTGATTATACAATTTAATTATTGGGTATATGACAATAATTTAGGTTTCTGGGTTTTATGAGGTATATTAATTAAAATACATTGAGCCTTGATATTTCAAGTCCAGCTTCGCCACTGTGTTTTGTGGTGTTCTTTGCCATTGATATTTCAAGCCCAGCCTCGCCACTGTGTTTTGTGGTGTTCTTTGCCATTGATAATTCAAGCCCAGCCTCGCCATCATGTTTTGTGGTGTTCTTTGCCATTGATATTTCAAGTCCATCCTCGCCACTGTGTTTTGTGGTGTTCTTTGCCATTGATATTTCAAGTCCATCCTTGCCACTGTGTTTTGTGGTGTTCTTTGCCATTGATATTTCAATTTCAAGTCCAGCCTTGCCACTGTGTTTTGTGGTGTTCTTTGCCATTGATATTTCAAGTCCATCCTTGCAACTGTGTTTTGTGGTGTTCTTTGCAATTGATATTTCAAGTCCAGATTCACCACTGTGTTTTATGGTGTTCTTTGCCATTGATATTTCAAGTGTAGCCTCACCACTGTGTTTTTTAATGTTCTTTGCCATTGATATTTCAAGCCCAGCCTCACCACTGTGTTTTGTGGTGTTCTTTGCCATTGATATTTCAAGCCCAGCATCGCCGCTGTGTTTTGTGGTGTTCTTTGCCATTGATATTTCAAGCCCAGCCTCGCCACTGTGTTTTGTGGTGTTCTTTGCCATTCATATTTTGAGTCCAGCCTTGCCACTATATTTTGTGGTGTTCTTTGCCATTGATATTTCTAGCACAGCCTCACCACTGTGTTTTGTGATGTTCTTTGCCATTGATATTTCAAGCCCAGCTTCGCCACTGTGTTTTGTGGTGTTCTTTGCCATTGATATTTCAAGCCCAGCCTCACCACTGTGTTTTGTGATGTTCTTTGCCAGTGATATTTCAAGCACAGCCTCGCCACTGTGTTTTGTGGTGTTCTTTGCCATTGATATTTTAAATGTAGTCTCACCACTGTGTTTTGTGGTGTTCTTTGCCATTGATATTTCAAGCCCAGCCTCGCCGTCGTGTTTTGTGGTGTTCTTTGCCATTGATATTTCAAGCCCAGACTCGCCACTGTGTTTTGTGGTGTTCTTTGCAATTGATATTTCAAGCCCAGCCTCGCCATCATGTTTTGTGGTGTTCTTTGCCTTTGATATTTCAAGCCCAGACTTGCCACTGTGTTTTGTGGTGTTCTTTGCCATTGATATTTCAAGCCCAGCCTCGCCATCGTGTTTTGTGGTGTTCTTTGCCATTGATATTTCAAGCCCAGCCTCGCCATCATGTTTTGTGGTGTTCTTTGCCATTGATATTTCAAACCCAGACCCGCCACTGTATTTTGTGGTGTTCTTTGCCATTGATATTTCAAGCACAGCCTCACCACTGTGTTTTGTGGTGTTCTTTGCCATTGATATTTCAAGCCCAGACTCACCACTGTGTTTTGTGGTGTTCTTTGCCATTGATATTTCAAGCCCAGCCTCGCCATCATGTTTTGTTGTGTTCTCTGCAGATAACTCATAACAAGTTTTTTGTTATACAAAGGAAAAATTTTCTAATTTCAGATAAAGATAATATTGATAAGTTTGTCACAAAATGCTTTATAATACAAACAAGCATAAAACAAATAGTTATGTTACAGATACATTATAATATAAATCGTTATGATACAAATAGTTGTAATACAAATAGTTATTATTCAAATAGTTATAACAAAAATATGTTATATTCAAATACGTTGTAACACAAATAGTTATACTACAAATACGTTATAATACAGATACATTATAATATAAAGAGTTATATTATAGATACATTATGATACAAATAGTAATAATACAAATATGGCATAATACAAATAAGTTATAGTACACAAACTTTAAAATACAAATACATTATAATACAAAAACATATAACAAATAGTTATAATACAAATATGTTATAATACAAATTATAATAGTAAAACATTATAATAGAAATATGTTACAATAGTTAATTGTTATAACAAAAATGATATGTTAGGTCACTAATCTCATTTGAAATATGTTATGATATTGGGAAAGGAAGCATTAGAACTGCTGCACTCCGTGGAATCAGTCACATTCATGTTCAGGTCTGGGTCCTTACTTATCAACTGTCTTAAATAATACTTGCGAAAGTTTCACCAAACTTGATATTTCTTATTTTTTTTATTTCGTTTAATCTATTTAATGTATTTAAACAATAAAACCACTGACCTATCACAGATAACGTGGTGGGTTAGAGCCCTGCTCGGTCAGAGTTATGGCCCTTGAACGATGATATTGACGGCCATGAAATCTCTGACAGGATCTGCATTCTGTGGTAGGCTCATGGATGTAAATATTGATTAGGTGCGTGAATAAAAGTAAGATCAATTTCAAAATTACTGCGACTCCCTTTTAACTATGGTAACTGAAATGACATCTTGAAAGGTAATAAGAAGTTTCGTGATTGTGAAATGTTTTACATTAAAATTGTTATGCTGAACTTTTGCATGATACATGTATAATTATTCTCATAAAATGTCCATACAAAAAGTAATTTCATCGACACAGTAAATTATTTAACAAAAATGAGATATAAAACAAATTATATAGAGTGATGACAAAAATACCAGCAAGCAAGTTATAGGAGCTCAAAATCCTAGCGGTTGTCTAAATGGTATTCAAAACTGCAGTTTTAGTCTAACTTGTAATGCATGGAGCATGTGACTGATAAATGGAAGTCTTTATTATGTCTAAATATTTATGTCTAAATATTTAACATTTCTACTGCAATCAGTCCAAAATGAACTATATAGATAAACTGTATTTGGTTTCTCAATGAAAAACATTTGCATCTGAGCAGAGCTAAAACAGACCAGTTTGCATTTCCTTGGTTGCATGATCGTGTTTTGCTGGAACAACATCACATTGTGATGAGATTCACGCGACGTTTGCCATAAAAGTGCATGCACTCATTCAGTGTGTTGACGTCTCTGTTCCAATGGTGACAATGCTCTGTGGTTTGGCATATAATCTGCATTATAAAATTTAATATCAAAATGGCAAAATAACGTATTAATAGCTTTGTCTTAAAAAGTTAGAAAATATAATGTATATATATTAAAGTGTTTAAGGCAAAATTTTGAATTTTTGAAATACAATTAGTCTAGTTTAATATTGCAGAGAACAAGGACATTAAACTAGCCTTATGTTTTTCATTACCCGAAAACTTGCCTTTAGTCCCTCAGCATGAGCAGACAAACTGATGTATTACACAGGCTAACTGGATTTGGAATGATCTGACTAAATATTTTCTGTACTATAATAATTATTACATGAAACAAAATGAGAGCACAACTGAGATATCTTCAAATATAACACAAGTGCCACTAATTTTCTCTCTCTTCTTTTTCTTTTATTTGTTCAAGACAAATAAAACATGCAAAACTTTCACCACTGGCCTAGACTGACCTAATATATCAGCATCCATAAATATTTTATAACATAATAACAGAAGAGTTCTGAGGGATTTGCCATATTGATCAGGGTAATAGCTAATGTCTGCCATTTCAGTTTGTTGGCCTCAGCCCAAAATAGAAGTTTTGTTTTAAATAACAGCCTTCTCTGTTAATTGTTATATCATGGTAGCAGAGTAAGGTGAAACTGGGAAATTTTTAGCTGGAATATGAAGCATGTCTCAAAATATGCAGCAACTATTACTGTGCAGTGCACTCCTTGGGACAAATCAATATATAGGCTTTTGTAAATATTGACGGCAATCCTTCAGTTGTCACTTAACTGGGACTGTGTAGGCAAAAAACAATTAAAGGAAAATTAATTCCTCTACAAATAACAGAAAGCACTTGTTGACAAGAGAAATGTAATAAAATGATAATGTAGAAATATTTTGTGTTGTTCATGTGGTCATTTATAAGTATTAAAACTGTGTCATAATTGATATTTATAATGTAATTATTCCACCAATGCTGTTTGGCTTCATCACAGTATTTATATTTAAAATGTCATGAATCTTGCTTTGGCGCCAAGAGTCCTTAAGTGACTAAGTCAGTCACTTACTTCTACTTGTGCTATACACAGTGGCTTTAATCCTCTTGTGCAATATCACCTTATAACATTATTTTTTTCTCTGACCATTTTGGGAAGATGACCCATAATCTTGGAACTGGGAATTTAGATGCATTTTCATTAACATTGGGAAAACTTTTGCATTAAATAAAAAATTATATTTGTTCAACTTCATAAAAATGTGTACACTTGCTTCTCTGGCCATTTAATTAAAGAATCAATGTCGTAATCAATGCAGAATAGGGTAAACTTTGTTTATTTTATCAAGGAATTATGGCAAGTTTCAATTTTAAATTATTGAAGCTTTCAGTTGGGAATTTTTAGCACTTAATTGGGAGAAAAAAAACAACTATTTACCATTGGGAATATGACCCAATAACGGCTATGAAAAGGGCTGAAAACAGTATAAGTTGGATGTTCTTTCTTAATCCACAAAATGAAACTTCTGATGACTTTGGAAATGGTTCAACAGAGTTTTTTAATCTAGCTAAAATATATAACCTACCGTACATCCAATTTAAGTTTTATGTATATCTCATGTTGAGCAGGAATATTCAACAGGTGACGGCAATGTCTACATCTTCCCAAGGTTGTCATCATTACAGTTTTATTTACACTCCCACTAAGCTCTAGACTTTTTGGCGAACAGATGATTAATTATCCACTGGACAGCATCGGCAGACTCTATTTCTCTTGATACTGCAGCACTGGCTGTATAAGATTATTGCATTGATTTGTCAATTTCATTGTTAAGTTGTTTTTGGTTGTTGTTGATTAAATATTTCTGGAATTCAGTGATTCTGTTTTAAAGTTCCCCATCGTTAGATTTCTTGTCACTTCCTTATGTTCCAAGGTGGTTGTTGCCATCATGGTGCATTGTGAACAGCTCCTTTACGATTTGTTGGTTAACATCAAAACGATCCTGTCCAGGGCCATGCTCAAAATATATTTATACAGAAGTTAAAAAATCATCTTTAAAAGGCTACAGCTGCCCAGGAGATGTCTGCATGGCTCTACATCTGCTTAAAGTGTGTTCCCAAGGGTCAAGGTCACTGTGAGGGTTAATGTACAAATCCTGCCAAGGGTCAAGGTCACTAAGGATTAATGAACAAATTCCACTGGGGTCAAAGTCACTATGAGAGTTATTGTACAAATTGTGCAAGGATCAAGCTCACTCTGTGGGTTATTGTACATATCCTGCCAAAGTCAAGGTCATTGAGGGTTAATGTACAAATCTTGCCAAGGGTCAAGGTCACTGTGAGGGTTAATGTACAAATTCCACTGGGGTCAAAGTCACTGTGTGGGTTATTGTACAAATCCTACCAGGGTCAAGGGCACTATGAGTGTTAATGTGCATATCCCGTCAAGGGTCAAGGTCACTTAGGGTAAATGTATAAATCCCACCAGAATCAAGGTCACTGTGAGGATTAATGTACAAATCCTGTCTGGGCTGTAATTCTAAAGTGGGTAATAGTTATAAAAATATTATGCAGGAATATTCAACTCCATGAGTTCGAGCTCTGCCTTGCTATAGTCTGTGATGATTTGTCGTGCTCTATGGCCATGATTTTTCTGCCTCTGAATGAGTACTAACTGCTGAGTAGACCCCTGGCACAATGATTAGGTCGCTCTGCTGCCCACCATTCATTAGCTGAAATACATGCACTGTTGAAATAAAACTCCCCATAAAAACAAGCAAACAATAATGATGATTATTTTGAACAGTGTCTTGTCTGAATCAACTGAATCAATACTAATACAATTGTCCTAACATTCCTCTTTGTGAAATATTCAACATGGCGACCCTATTTACAGCATTTCTATAGAAAAAAACTCCTGGAGTATCACTCTTTCACAGTTGAGTTGTCATTTTCTGCAAAGAAAATAACATTTTAGAGTTGACAATGATAATGTCTGTTGAAGAGTTTGCTTTAACTTTATCAGTTGGGCATGTCAGGGTTGTTTTTAATACTCAACAACATTTGTTTACAATGTATGATGCTGTCTTTAAAATAATTAATAAATGCCGACTGTCAGTCAAATATCACATGCACCAATGGAATTGTAATATTTTCCTTCCACTAGTCAGGTTTTGCTGGAGGTTGAATACATTCTAATGCTAACATGTGCTCTAAAAACATTAAGCAAAGATATAACTGCAGATGTCCTTGGTTGATGGAGTGACTACATCTTGGCACCAATTTCTACAACAGCTATTGCTTCTTCATCTGGAATAAAGTTTTTGTCCTGTTTTTGCTTGGCTGGGTTCATTACCTTAATGAGTTTTACCGAGTGTTATTCACGTCTGTGATCTGTATCTACTGACATGCATGCTTCTGTAACTGTATCAACTGTCATGCATGCTTCTGTAACTGTATCTACTGACATGCATGCTTCTGTAACTGTATCTGCTGACATGCATGCTTCTGTAACTGTATCTACTGACATGCATGCTTCTGTAACTGTATCTACTGATATTCATGCTTCTGTAACTGTATCTACTGACATGCATGCGTCTGTAACTGTATCTACTGATATTCATGCTTCTGTAACTGTATCTACTGACATGCATGCTTCTGTAACTGTATCAACTGACATGCATGCTTCTGTAACTGTAACATCTGACATGCATGCTTCTGTAACTGTATTTACTGACATGCATGCTTCTGTAACTGTATCTACTGACATACATGCTTCTGTAACTGTATCTACTGATATGCATGCTTACAAAATGTATCTACTGATATGCATGCTTCTGTAACTGTATCTACTGACATGCATGCTTCTGTAACAGTATCTACTGATATGCATGCTTCTGTAACTGTATTTACTGACATGCATGCTTCTGTAACTGTATCTACTGATATGCATGCTTTTGTAACTATCTACTGATATGCATGCTTCTGTAACTGTATCATCTGACATGCATGCTTCTGTAACTGTATCTACTGATATGCATGCTTCTGTAACTGTATCTACTGACATGCATGCTTCTGTTACTGTATCTACTGACATGCATGCTTCTGTAAC
Source organism: Panopea generosa (assembly GCA_029582155.1). Classification (NCBI taxonomy): domain Eukaryota; kingdom Metazoa; phylum Mollusca; class Bivalvia; order Adapedonta; family Hiatellidae; genus Panopea; species Panopea generosa. The sequence continues at coordinate 28,017,061 of CM055896.1, read as the reverse complement.
TGTATCTACTGACATGCATGCTTCTGTAACTGTATCAACTGACATGCATGCCTCTGTAACTGTATCTACTGACATGCATGCTTCTGTAACTGTATCTACTGACATGCATGCTTCTATAACTGTATCTAATGACATGCATGCTTCTATAACCGTATCTACTGACATGCATGCTTCTATAACTGTATCTAATGACATGCATGCTTCTGGAAACATTCAGGGTTTTATGTCGCATTTTAATGCCTTTATGTTATAATCAACAAACCCTACCACACCGAACTTCCCATAATGATTTGGAGATTTTTAATTGCATGGTTTGCTAGATTTATATTGTTGGAAATAATAATGAAGAAATGTAAATAAATACGATAGTTTGTTTTCTCCCTCACAACTAAGGTCACTTCTGACCCATACTATTAAGGGGTGCGTAGGTCATTATTTTGTTTAAATCAGAGATACGTTTTACCATGCTTTAGGGATGCTGACTATATATAAATCAGAGATTCGGTTTACCATGCCTTATTAGGATGCTGACTATATATAAATCAGAGATACGTTTTACCATGCCTTAAAGATGCTGACTATATATAAATCAGAGATTGGTTTTACCATGCCTTATTAGGATGCTGAATATATATAAATCAGAGATTCGTTTTACCATGCCTTAAGGATGCTGACTATATATAAATCAGAGATTGGTTTTACCATGCCTTATTAGGATGCTGACTATTATATAAATCAAAGATTCGTTTTACCATGCCTTAAGGATGCTGACTATATATAAATCAGAGATTGGTTTTACCATGCCTTATTAGGATGCTGATTATTATATAAATCAGAGATTCGTTTTACCATGCCTTAAGGATGCTGACTATATATAAATCAGAGATATGTTTTACTAGCCTTAGGGATGCTGACTATATATAAATCAGAGATACGTTTTACCATGCCTAAGGTATGCTGACTATATATAAATCAGAGATTCGTTTTACCATGCCTTAAGGATGCTGACTATATATAAATTAGAGATTCGTTTTACCATGCCTTAGGGATGCTGACTGTATATAAATCAAAGATTCGTTTTACCATGCCTTAAAGCAACACATCCACGTTTGAACTTTTAAAAAAAAATATTTAATTGAGTTATTAGCACATTTCCCATACAAACATATGATCAATTAGCTGTATATGAGCATATAAACACCATCCCGAACCAAAATGATGCCCAAATTGTAATGCGTGACTAACACTTTATAAAACAAGCATGTAACTCACCCAAGTCAAAAAAATTTGTCAAAATGACTTTCAAGGCAGGTAAAGTACACTACACACTCAAACGTGAAGTTTTTTAATACGAATCGCATAATTCAATTTGAAGCCAAGTTGGAATCTTCGACAATTTAAAAATAATTTATAAAGCGTTTGTCACGCTTTAAAATTTGGACATCTTTTTTTATAATTCTAAAGCGTTCTGGATAGTGTTTGTTAGCACATATACAGCTCACTGACCATATATTAATGTATGGGAAATGTGCTCACAACTCAATTGAAAAACTTTTTAAAAAAGTTTAAACGTGGATGTGTTGCTTTAAGGATGCTGACTATATATAAATCAGAGATTGGTTTTACCATGCCTTATTAGGATGCTGACTATATGTAAATCAAAGATTCGTTTTACCATGCCTTAAGGATGCTGACTATATATAAATCAGAGATTGGTTTTACCATGCCTTATTAGGATGCTGAATATATATAAATCAAAGATTCGTTTTACCATGCCTTAAGGATGCTGACTATATATAAATCAGAGATACGTTTTACCATGCCTTAAGGATGCTGACTATATATAAATCAGAGAAACGTTTTACCATGCCTTAGGATGCTGACTATATATAAATCAGAAATTTGTTTTACCATGCCTTAAGGATGCTGACTAAATATAAATCAGAGATACTTTTAACCATGCCGTAGGGATGGTGACTATATATAAATCAGATATTTGTTTTAGGATGCTGACTTTATATAAATCAGAGATTCGTTTTACCATGCCTTAAGGATGCTGACTATATAAAAATCAGAGATTCATTTTACCATGCCTTAGGGATGGTGACTATATATAAATCAAAGATTCATTTTTCCATGCCTTATTAGGATGCTGACTATATATAAATCAGAGATACGTTTTACCATGCCTTAAGGATGCTGACTATATATAAATCAGAGATTGGTTTTACCATGCCTTATTAGGATGCTGACTATATATAAATCAGAGATTCATTTTTCCATGCCTTAGGGATGGTGACTATATATAAATTTTCCATGCCTTATTAGGATGCTGACTATATATAAATCAGAGATACGTTTTACCATGCCTTAAGGATGCTGACTATATATAAATAAGAGATTGGTTTTACAATGCCTTATTAGGATGCTGACTATATATAAATCAGAGATTCATTTTTCCATGCCTTAGGGATGCTATATATAAATGAGAGATACGTTTTACCATGCCTTCAGGATGCTGACTGTATATAAACCAGAGATTTGTTTTACCATGCCTTTGGGATGCTGACTATATATAAATCAGAGATTTGTTTTACCATGCCTTAGGGATGCTGACTATGAATAAATCAGAAATTCATTTACCATGCCTTAAGGATGCTATATACGCCCTGGCTGTCATTAGAAGCCGGGGGCCGGAGTTTTCCCTGTGGCTATTCTTACTTGAACACCCAGCTTTTTTCAGCTGAGTTTCTTCGTTTTTTACAGAAGTTCTTCAGATCCCCCTTCTACTTTTTTCTTTCACCCTCCTACTTCAAAGCTTAATGAAAGCCCTGTACAGTCAAACCTGTACTAACGGTCACCTGTTATAAGCAGCCACCTGCCTTAAGCGGCCAGTTTCAGACCCTCCCGTCGAAATTTACTATATAATTTAACTGCAATAGGCGGTCACCTGGCTGACGCGGCCAGCGGCCAACATTTTTGGTCCCAAATGCATTAAAAACCTCCTAAAACGGTCACCAAATGAACAAATTTAACCGTTAAATATCGATTTTGGCATATAAAAATTTCATTACGGCCACAGAATTAATATTTAATTAAAGTACTAAAAACCAAATAAATCAAATAATTATAATAAATCTTTAATTTAAAATAAGTTTCTTTTAGTTTAAACTTTCTTAATTGGCCGTAAACAAACCAAACAAAGCTGTTATTGTGTTCTACATATTCGCCATTTTTCTGACTCAAACCAAACAAAGCTGTTATTGTGTTCTACATAATCGCAATTTTTTCGACTCAAACACGAGTGTAGTGCGTGATAATTTTCACGTCTCTATTTTTAGCTCGCGTCAGATCAAAGTGTTTTGTGTAAACACGTTAACTGTGAAAAAGTCGGCATATAAAAAGACTAAAGAAGCTAACGTTTTTGAGACGATAATTAGAATGGCAGTTTGTTCGTGCTTTTAACGAACGATAAGGAATTAACTCATTAAGTTCACACTTGTAAAAAGCGCTAATTGTGGAAAATATAAAATTTGAAAATGATTTATTGTGACTTAAATCATAAACGTTTTGATTGTCAGCGTGTAAACAATGCCACCAAAACGGAAGTGTTTCACTTTGGATGAACGTGTTGAGGTTGTGAAATTGTGCCAATATACAAAAATACTTCGCTAATCTGGGTGAAAATAGATGACCCTGTAGTAGGCAGCCACCTGTCTTAAGCGGCCAATTTGGCCCTTTCCCTTGGCTGGCTGCTTAAGACAGGTTTGACTGTATATATAAATCAGAGATTTGTTTTACCATGCCTTAGTGATGCTGACTATATATAAATCAGAGATTTGTTTTACCATGCCTTAGTTATCCAAACTTCAGTAGAAGTTCTTAACGTTGCTACTATCTACTGTTAATGACTATGATTGATTTATTGAACGATCCTGTCACCTTATCTGTTCACTCATATGCAATACCTGTTGCAATTAAATATGAAAATCAATAATATCCTGGTCTTTGATTGGTTGTTAAAATATTTAAGTGTGACACTGCACTCTCAGATACATTGTGCAATTTAAAACCAAATATTGGTCAGGTTTGAAAATGTTTTATTTTGAACATACAATGTCGTGTTACTTGGCATTGGTAAATATATTAAAAACTTAAGGTAAAAGTTTTGTGTTTACGTAATGAAAGACTTTTTCTATTTTGAGCTCTACAGACCAAAGGCTAGTATGGTGAATGTTGCGCTAGCACCCCCATTTTTCAAACAAATCTTAACCAAACTTGCACAAAAGTTATATAAAGACAAGATCTCTGACAAGTTTTAAACCAGCATGAATCGAACATATATACCTCGGCCACTGACGCTTATTTAAAGCAGATTTTAAAGGAAACTTAAAAAAATATTTTCTCTAAAATGTCAAGCCGTAGACCTTAGATATTTTACATGAAGCATTGTATTGAGGTCCCCTAAAAGGGACATTGAAGTCGGGTCTCCGGGGGTCAACTTTAGGGCCACCACAGGGATCACTAGTTTACATAGAATTATATAGGGGAAATGATAAACTTTTCTTGCAGCATGATAGAAAAACCATTTTAAGCTATTTGGCCAGCAACGCTTATGTCATGGTAAATGTAAGTTGCCAGTCGTCTGGCGTCTGTCTTAACCATTTCTTGTAGACGCGATGTCAACTCCATTTTTCAAGGAATCTAAACCAAACTTGTACAATAGTTATATAACCACAAGATCTCAGGGAAATTTACCAAAATTCTTTTAGCATTTTGTTTTCAATAGAGTTATTCAGGCCTTCTTGGGCCTCTCGTTTTTCATTTGAATGATAAAGTATTCAGTTTGTAATTCAACATCATGGTAATAAATGTGGTTTTCATCACCTTGACCAACTTAATTTACACTTTTATGTTATAAATTTAATACCATTAACTTAAAATAGTCTGTTACCTTAGTTTGTGTTTGAATTTTTATATATCATGAATTTATTGATTTACAAAGGAGATGAAATTTAAATTGCACTTTACAACATTAATGGCAATTATTATATAAAAAAGAACAGCATTGTAAATATCCCCATAAGAGTAAAACTTGAACACTTTTTTACTGTGTTAGTGTTAAACAAAACAGTCCACTGCGACAGTTCTCCCCATCATGCGGAGTTTTCTGTTCCAGTCCCCACCAGTTAGATTTTCTTGTTCCTTTAACTGCCTTATTGTTAGATTGAACACTTGTTCACTGTTACAGTCCCAACCACTTAGATTTTCTTGTTCCTTTAACTGCATTACAGACCACGGCGTGGTCTAGTGGTAGAGCGTCCGCCTCGCATGCAAAAGGTTGTGGGTCCAATCCCTGGCTGGGTCATACCAAAGACTTTAAAAATGGTACTAGAAGCTTCCTCGCTTGATGCTCTGCATTTAGAGGAGAGTTCTAGGTCTGGTCGGCCCGGTGTCAGTATAATGTGACTAGGTGGGGTATCATACCATGTGTCTGCGGCATGATACTCCAGTGTGACAGCGCTCAGAATACTGTCTCAAGTAGGCACCATCGTGATATGACTGAAAAATTGGTGAAAGTGACGCTAAACAGCATACAACATAACTGCGTTACTGTTGGATTGAACACTAGTTCACTGTTCCAGTCCCCACCAGTTAGATTTTCTTGTTCCTTTAAATACGTTATTGTTACTGCGTTACAGTTCTACCCGTCCATGTTGATTTTCTTGTTCTTTTAACTGCGTTATTGTTACTGCGTTACAGTTCTACCTGTCCATGTGGATTTTCTTGTTCTTTTTACTGCGTTATTGTTACTGCGTTACAGTTCTACCTGTCCATGTGGATTTTCTTGTTCCCTTAACTGCGTTATTGTTACTGCGTTACAGTTCTGCTCGTCCATGTGGATTTTCTTGTTCCCTTAACTGCGTTATTGTTACTGCGTTACAGTTCTACTTGTCCATGTGGATTTTCTTGTTCCCTTAAGTGCGTTATTGTTACTGCATTACAGTTCTACCCGCCAGTTAAATTTTCTTGTTCCTTTAACTGCATTATTGTTACTGCATTCGTGTTCTACCTGTCCATGTGGATTTTCTTGTTCCTTTAACTACGTTTTTGTTACTGCGTTACAGTTCTACCTGTCCATGTGGATTTTCTTGTTCTTTTAACTGCGTTATTGTTACTGCGTTACAGTTCAACCTGTCCATGTGGTTTTCTTGTTCCTTTAACTTCATTATTGTTACTGCGTTACAGTTCTACTCGTTCATGTGAATTTTCTTGTTCCTTTAACTGCGTTATTTTTACTACATTACAGTTCTACCTGTCCATGAGGATTTTCTTGTTCCTTTAACTGCATTATTGTTACTGCATTACAGTTTTACCTGTCCATGTGGATTTTCTTGTTCCTTTAACTGCGTTATTGTTACTGCGTTACAGTTCTACTCATCCAAGTGGATTTTCTTGTTCCTTTAACTGCGTTATTGTTACTGAGTTACAGTTCTACCCGTCCATGTGGATTTTCTTGTTCCTTTAACTGCATTATTGTTACTACGGTACAGTTCTACCCGTCCAAGTGGATTTTCTTGTTCCTTTAACTGCGTTATTGTTATTGAGTTACAGTTCTTCCTGTCCAAGTGGATTTTCTTGTTCCTTTAACTGCATTATTGTTACTGCGTTACAGTTCTACCCGTCCAAGTGGATTTTCTTGTTCCTTTAACTGCATTATTGTTACTGCGTTACAGTTCTACCCGTCCAAGTGGATTTTCTTGTTCTTTTAACTGCTTTATTGTTACTGAGTTACAGTTCTACCCGTCCAAGTGGATTTTCTTGTTCCTTTAACTGCCTCATTGTTACTGAGTTACAGTTCTACCCGTCCATGTGGATTTTCTTGTTCCTTTAACTGCGTTATTGTTACTGAGTTACAGTTATACACGTCCATGTTGATTTTCTTGTTCCTTTAACTGCATTATTGTTACTGTGTTACATTTCTACTTGTGAGTTAGATTTTCTTGTTCTTTTAACTGCATTATTGTTACTGAGTTACAGTTCTACCCGTCCATGTGGATTTTCTTGTTCCTTTAACTGCATTATTGTTACTGTGTTACAGTTCTACCCGTCCAAGTGGATTTTCTTGTTCATTTAACTGCATTATTGTTACTGAATTACAGTTCTACCCGTCCAAGTGGATTTTCTTGTTCCTTTAACTGCGTTGTTGTTACTGAGTTACAGTTCTACCCGTCCTTGTAGATTTTCTTGTTCTTTTAACTGCGTTATTGTTACTGTGTTACAGTTCTTCCTGTCCATGTGGATTTTCTTGTTCCTTTAACTGCGTTATTGTTGCTGCGTTACAGTTCTACCCGTCCATGTGGATTTTCTTGTTCCTTTAACTGCGTTATTGTTACTGTGTTACAGTTCTACCTGTCCATGTGGATTTTCTTGTTCCTTTAACTGCATTATTGTTACTGCATTACAGTTCTACCTGTCCATGTGGATTTTCTTGTTCCTTTAACTGCATTATTGTTACTGCGTTACAGTTCTACCCGCCAGTTAGATTTTCTTGTTCCTTTAACTGCGTTATTGTTACTGAGTTACAGTTCTATCCGTCCATGTGGACTTCTTGTTCCTTTAACTGCATTATTGTTACTGTGTTACAGTTCTACCTGTGAGTTAGATTTTCTTGTTCCTTTAACTGCGTTATTGTTACTGAGTTACAGCTCTACCCGCCATGTGGATTTTCTTGTACCTTTGACTGCATTATTGTTACTGAGTTACAGTTCTACCCGTCCTTGTAGATTTTCTTGTTCCTTTAACTGCATTATTGTTACTGTGTTACAGTTCTACCTGTGAGTTAGATTTTCTTGTTCCTTTAACTGCGTTATTGTTACGTAGTTACAGTTCTACCCGTCCAAGTGGATTTTCTTGTTCATTGAACTGCGTTATTGTTACTGAGTTACAGTTCTACCCGTCTAAGTGGATTTTCTTGTTCCTTGAACTGCATTATTGTTACTGAGTTACAGTTCTACCCGTCCTTGTAGATTTTCTTGTTCCTTTAACTGCATTATTGTTACTGTGTTACAGTTCTACCTGTGAGTTAGATTTTCTTGTTCCTTTAACTGCGTTATTGTTACTGCGTTACAGATCTTTCCGTCCATGTATATTTTCTTGTTCCTTTAACTGCATTATTGTTACTGTGTTACAGTTCTACCTGCGAGTTAGATTTTCTTGTTCCCTTAACTGCGTTATTGTTACTGCGTTACAGATCTATCTGTCCATGTGGATTTTCTTGTTCTTTTAACTGCGTTTTTGTTACTGCGTTACAGTTCTACCCGCCAGTTAGATTTTCTTGTTCCTTTAACTGCGTTATTGTTACTGCGTTGCAGTTCTACCCGTCCAAGAGGATTTTTTGTTCCTTTTACTGCATTATTGTTACTGCATTACAGTTCTACCCGCCAGTTAGATTTTCTTGTTCCTTTAACTGCGTTATTGTTACTGCGTTCCAGTTCTACCTGTCCAAGTGGATTTTCTTGTTCCTTTAACTGCGTTATTGTTACTGTGTTACAGTTCTACCCGTCCATGTGGATTTTCTTGTTCCTTTAACTGCATTATTGTTACTGCGTTACAGTTCTATCTGTTCACGTTGATTTTCTCGTTCCTTTAATTGCGTTATTGTTACTGAGTTACAGTTCTACCCGTCCATGTGGATTTTCTTGTTCCTTTAACTGCGTTATTATTACTGAGTTACAGTTCTATCCGTCCATGTGGACTTCTTGTTCCTTTAACTGCATTATTGTTACTGTGTTACAGTTCTACCTGTGAGTTAGATTTTCTTGTTCCTTTAACTGTGTTATTGTTACTGAGTTACAGTTCTACCCGTCCATGTGGATTTTCTTGTACCTTTAACTGCATTATTGTTACTGAGTTACAGTTCTACCCGTCCTTGTAGATTTTCTTGTTCCTTTAACTGCATTATTGTTACTGTGTTACAGTTCTACCTGTGAGTTAGATTTTCTTGTTCCTTTAACTGCGTTATTGTTACTGAGTTACAGTTCTACCCGTCCAAGTGGATTTTCTTGTTCATTGAACTGCGTTATTGTAACTGAGTTACAGTTCTACCCGTCCAAGTGGATTTTCTTGTTCCTTTAACTGCATTATTGTTACTGAGTTACAGTTCTACCCGTCCTTGTAGATTTTCTTGTTCCTTTAACTGCATTATTGTTACTGTGTTACAGTTCTACCTGTGAGTTAGATTTTCTTGTTCCTTTAACTGCGTTATTGTTACTGCGTTACAGATCTTTCCGTCCATGTGGATTTTCTTGTTCCTTTAACTGCGTTATTGTTACTGTGTTACAGTTCTACCTGCGAGTTAGATTTTCTTGTTCCCTTAACTGCGTTATTGTTACTGCGTTACAGATCTATCTGTCCATGTGGATTTTCTTGTTCCTATAACTGCGTTTTTGTTACTGCGTTACAGTTCTACCTGCCAGTTAGATTTTCTTGTTCCTTTAACTGCGTTATTGTTACTGCGTTCCAGTTCTACCCGTCCAAGAGGATTTTTTGTTTCTTTTACTGTATTATTGTTACTGCATTACAGTTCTACCCGCCAGTTAGATTTTCTTGTTCCTTTAACTGCGTTATTGTTACTGCGTTCCAGTTCTACCTGTCCAAGTGGATTTTCTTGTTCCTTTAACTGCGTTATTGTTACTGTGTTACAGTTCTACCCGTCCATGTGGATTTTCTTGTTCCTTTAACTGCATTATTGTTACTGCGTTACAGTTCTACCTGTTCATGTTGATTTTCTCTTTCCTTTAATTGTGTTATTGTAACTGCGTTAACTGCTTTAACTTTTTTCACAATTTTGATGTTTTTATGACACCCCTTTATGTTTGATAATTCTTCCCAGTTGTGGCAGTGTATCGCTACACAAACTGTTATATCTTCATCCAACAGTACGCATTGTCATCCAAACTTGGCAGAACTCATGAAAATGTTCCAATGCTCTCATATGTACAAAGAAATATAACCATTTTAAGCATTTTCAATAAAAAATAATGCCCTACCAATATACACAGCCCTAATTCCTGGGCGTAATAATCTTGCTTCCATCATTAAGGGGAGGTAATTGGTAAGTGAGACCTTTACTGCTGCACTTCTGTTAAACTGAACACCAGTTCACTATATAGTGACATTTCTCCCAGTCATGTTGATTTTCTTTTTACTATTAAACTGAACACTAATTCACTGTTAAGTTCTGCCTGGCTATGTGGATTTTCTTGTACCTTTAATTGCATAACTGTTAAAGGAAATATATCGGGATTTTTTCAAAATGCTCACTGACCCCGTATTGCCAAAAGGATATAATATCTAAACATGCCAAAATAGTATATTGAAAGGGATTTCCTAACTGGGGCTATACACCTAGGTTAGAATAAAATAGATTTCCTGTTTAAAATTTGCTCACTGACCCTGTATTGCCTAAAGTATATAATATTTAAACATGCCAAAATAGTATATTGAAATGGGATTTCCTAACTTGGGCTATGCACCAGGGTTAGATTAAAATAGATTTCTTGCTTAAAATTGCAACATTTTTTGTGACTTATTAAATGATTTCATTTTGATTTCAGTTATATTTTGTTATACAAGTTTACATTGTAATAAAAACTGTTTCATCTTAGAAAGAGTCGGAATAACAATGTAAAGGTTGTCAAGCAGTATTTAAGAGCTGTCTATTTAAAGAATGGGGATTTTGTTTCAAGTTTACCACTCCAATATAAATATTGAGTTTTGGTGGAATTGACATACCAAACCATTCTGATTTGATTTATTAATTATGATGAGATCCATTTTAAAAATATGTATTTTTCAAGAAATTGAAACTTTATAGCGTTTTTTCTGAAACACACCCTTTGAACTGAACACCAGTCCGCTACAACAGATCTCCACATCATGTAGATTTTCTTGTTCATAGAAATGTCAGGTTTTTTGTCTCTTAAAATAAACATTTGGCAGCAAATAAGAACTGCTGTATAAATTAGATATTCCATTAGTGCCAAGAGTTACCAAGTACATACAAGATCGCTCTAGCCGATTAGACATTATGTAATAGAATGGACAACAGTATCGACTATAAAGCTGATTATTTACTTCAGGTTATGCACCAGACACAGATTCTGAGATTGGGACATTGACCTTGAACTCTCCACAGGAATGGATGGACAGAGGTTTCCATGGCAACACTGACCACACAGAAATGCCACACACACAGCGGAACCTTATTTATGACATACAAGGTAAATCATGTTGTTTTCTTCATTATTTCATAATATATGCAGGTTGATGCGTAACATTTCTATATACTGACAGTCATTGCATAAGGAGATTTAACATTTATATGCATACATTTTTTGAAATTATCGTAAAAGTTTTGTTAATTTATGTGTAAAGTATAATGTAATATCTGGTGATAGATGCATAAATAGTCGCCTGCTGGTTTCACAGAAGGTGACTAGATGTTTACCCTCCAGCCGGCCGGCTGTCTGGAAAGATTACTCAAAAAGTATTCAAGCTAGGTTTTTGAAACTTTGTGTGGCAATAGAGGACAATAAGGAGATAATACCTGCAGATCATTTTATATTTTTGTTCAATCTAAAGTTTTGGATGCTAGTGCAACAAAATTGGTGAATTTACAGATGCAACCTGGATCCTGAGGTAACGCAAAACGTATCCAAGCTACAATTGGGAAACTGAGAATGTGGATAGAGGTCATAAGGAAATAATGCATTTCATTTAATTTTTCAGTCTGTTAAAAATTGTGGTTGCTATGGCAACAAAAAGGCAAAATTACAGATACCACCTGGAAACTGGTAGGAGACTTATATGTATTGGTTGCAATACTCCAGTGGCTTGTTCATTTTGTAACATTTGTCCACAGAAGTTGATTTAAAATGTGGTACTTAATGTCCATTGTTCACACTTCAAAGTGCCTTTGTACACTACAGATCAGATGCTGTGTTGGACACAATGGATTCTATGAGTGCTATATCAATTGTTGGGTGTTTATGATATAATGGTGCTGACAGGTACACACCCATCATCCAAGCTGTCTCAACTCCCCGAACTTACCCAAACATGACAGTCAAACAAGGTACACAGAGGTAGCTTGCATTATCCCCACCACCACCCTCCTGTCAGAGTGAGATAGGAGAGCACAGCAAGGTGATGGAACTATTACTAATTTTGTATTGTCTATTTCTGTAGAGAGGACCAAACTGGAGCCAATCCCTGTGGAGTCTGATAGCGACTTTGGTACCATGACTGGAGACACGGATAACGAGGCTGACAGGTATTGTATAAATCTAAAACAATCTAGTCAGTAAAATCACAGTATTGTAGGGACCCAGTTAAAAGTTGTTGTTCAGCTGACATTACTCTACAATAAACAGCTATAAAACTCACTTGATTCTCTGTTCTTTAGAAATGTAGAAGTTTCAAGAGGAGTCAATAAAAGTTCATGTAGATTGAACTGTCGGTTCTACCAGCGACCCACACAGCAGAATAGAAGTGAAACTCTCGTTATACTCCACATTTCTACATTTTTCTGTATCTTAAAGATTCATTTGGCAACTTAAGTATTTGTATGCAAGCTTGTGTCTAAGTAACAACTAGGTGGAATTGAATGATATGCCATACACATGGTAACAATTAAGTGTCACACAAGACAGAATAAAGATTCTGTTTTTAAAATGGTCAACAGAAACATAGCAGTTATTATTTATTAAACATAAGGTCATCTTCAAGATGCAGAATTTTGCTCTTTTTTCCCCCTAACCATTGTTTGTTTGTTGTTAGAAGATATAATTATTCGAGGTTAAAGTGAACTATAAGTACTATATATGGCATTATTGTGTCATGATGGGACTTTAAAAGTGTCTATATATATGTCCAACTGTTACAGACCTGAGATTGTACATCCTGTCGAGGCGTGTGAGAGTCAGTTGGAAGGGGTCAATATGGGACCATGTGATACAGCAGACATCACAGAGTCAGAAGATGAAATAACACAAGTGGAAACATCCAAGGTAGAATCACATACAAACATTGTTCTTTCATCTTTGTCTTGCGTAGTCAAAGGAAAAATAGAGATGTGTAATGAATGTTAGGTTTTTGGTCTTATCTCTGTTTTCTCAGAAACTGTATGGCGGGCGACTCATTGTCACCAAATTTGGATCATATGTAAAGTGGGTAGTAACCACTACGGAAAACAATGCACTTTATTCCTTTACCTGCTGAATAATTACTTAACACTACAAAATGTTTTTGTGTAAATCTCCTTTTCTTTAAAGAAATTTTACATTAGGCATCAAATTTGGCACATAGTTGTATAATGGGCCGTACTACTAAATACTAAGCATGTTAACGAGATCCCAGATCATAGTACTCAAACATGGTGATAATAGAAATCAAACATGGTGATAATAGAAATCAAACATGGTGATAATAGAAATCAAACATGGTGACCAAAGTACCCTAACATGGTGACCAAAGTAGTTTAACATGATGACCAAAGTGCTCAAACAAAGTGACCAAAGTACCCAAACATGGTGACCAAAGTACTCTAACATGGTGACCAAAGTACTCAAACAAAGTGACCAAAGTACTCAAACATGGTGACCAAAGTACTCTAACATGGTGACCAAAGTACTCAAACAAAGTGACCAAAGTACTCAAACATGGTGACCAAAGTACTCTAACATGATGACCAAAGTACTCAAACAAAGTGACCAAAGTACTCAAACATGGTGACCAAAGTACTCTAACATGATGACCAAAGTACTCAAACAAAGTGACCAAAGTACTCAAACATGGTGACAAAAGTACTCTAACATGGTGACCAACGTACTCAAACAAAGTGACCAAAGTACTCAAACATGGTGACCAAAGTACTCTAACATGGTGACCAAAGTACTCAAACAAAGTGACCAAAGTACTCAAACATGGTGACCAAAGTACTCTAACATGATGACCAAAGTACTCAAACAAAGTGACCAAAGTACTCAAACATGGTGACCAAAGTACTCTAACATGGTGACCAAAGTACTCAAACATGGTGATAATAGAAATCAAACATGGTGACCAAAGTACTCAAACATGGTGACCAAAGTACTCAAACAAAGTGACCAAAGTACTCAAACATAGTGATAATAAAAATCAAACATGGTGACAAAAGTACTCTAACATGGTGACCAAAGTACTCTAACATGGTGACCAAAGTACTCAAACATGGTGACAATAGTACTCTAAAGGTAATGTAAATATATAGCAAAATTTTAATGAAAATATGCATATATTTGTCCGCATGGAAGCATACTAAAGACAAACGAAATAATAGTAAAGGGAGTAAGTAATTGTTTCATGATGAGTAATACAATAATATATTGAAATAAAAAGGTTATAAAGATGGATCCCCCTTTTTTGTCTCGCCGCAACAAAGGAGAGACGAGATTAGGGTGTTGCTTTTCTATCAACGGCGATGGCGGTGGCGTCAAACATTTATATTTAGCTCCAACGTTTAGTTTTCGTTTTTACACTATTTTTCAACAAGTACAAGTGCTAGGACACTCATACTTGGACCATAAATACAACTAATATCCTGCATCACATATACTGCAGATGTTGAGTGTGACCTACATTTCATGGTCCATTGACATTGTTTGATGCTGAATTTTGCATTTACCTCCAACGTTAAGTTTTCGTTTTTACACTATTTCTCAAGTACAAGTGCTAGGACATTCAAACTTAGATCAAAGTTACTACTTGCACCCTGCATCACATTATATACTGCAGATGCTGAGTGTGACCTACATTTCATGGTCCATTGACATTGTTTGGTGCTGAATTTTGCATTTACCTCCAACGTTGTTAAGTTTTCATTTTTACACTATTTCTCAATAAGTACTAGTGCTAGGACACTCATACTTGGATCATAGTTACAACTAACACCCTGCATTATATAATGCAGATGCTGAGTACTTTTTTTTAATGGCCCCCAAAATATTTTTTGGGTGGCATATAGTAATCGCAGCATCTTTTTGCCCGTCCGTCCGTCTGTCCGTCCTTCCATCTGGTGATTCATTTCCGGTCTGTATCTTTGTCATGGATGGATTTTGTTGATACTTGCTACAAATGATCAACATAGTATAACGACGTGTTGCGAGTAAGACCCACAACCGTACCTCAAAGGTTAAAGTCACAATTTGAGTTTGTGTGAGATTTTGTGTCCAGCCTGTAACTTAGTCATGCATAGGTGGATTTTATTGACACTTGCTACAAATGATCAACATAACATGACGAAGTGTCGCGAGTAAGACTCACACCCGTACCTCAAAGGTCAAAGTCACAATTTGAGTTTGTTTGACAACATTTTGATTATGTGTGAGATTTCGTTTCCGGCCTGTAATTTTGTCATGCATAAATAGATGTTGTTGATAC
This sequence comes from Panopea generosa, assembly GCA_029582155.1. NCBI lineage: Eukaryota > Metazoa > Mollusca > Bivalvia > Adapedonta > Hiatellidae > Panopea > Panopea generosa. The sequence goes on along the minus strand of CM055896.1, from coordinate 28,001,578 downwards.
TTGCTACAAATGTTGAACATAACATGACGACATGTCACGAGTAAGACCCACACCCATACCTCAAAGGTCAAAGTCACAATTTGAGTTTGTTTGACAACACTTTGAGTTTGTGTGAGATTTCGTTTCCGGCCTGTAACTTTGTCATGCATAGATGGATTTTGTTGATACTTGCTACAAATGATCAACATAACATGACGGCGAGTAAGACCCACACCCGTACCCCAAAGGTCAAAGTCACAATTTGAGTTTGTTTGACAACACTGAGTTTGTGTGAGATTTTGTTTCCAGCCTGTAACTTTGTCATGCATAGATAGATGTTGTTGATACTTGCTACAAATGTTGAACCTAACATGACAACATGTTGCGAGTAAGACCCACACCCATACCTCAAAGGTCAAAGTCACAATTTGAGTTTGTTTGACAACACTTTGAGTTTGTGTGAGATTTTGTTTCCGGCCTGTAATTTTGTCATGCATAAATGGATTTTGTTAATACTTGCTACGAATGATGAACTTGTTAACATGATGATGTGTCGTGAGTAAGACCCACACGTGAACCTCAAAGGTCAAGGTCACAATTTGAGTTTGTTTGACAACACTTTGAGTTTATGTGAGATTTCGTTTCTGGCCTGTAACTTTGTCATGCATAGATGAATTTTAATGATACTTGCTACAAATGATCAATATAACATCATGGCATGTTGCTAGTAAGACCCACACCTGTACATCAAAGGTCAAGGTCACAATTTGAGTTTGTTTGACAACACTTTGAGTTCGTGTGAGATTTTGTGTCTGGTCTGTGACTTTGTCACGTATAGATGGGTTTTTTAAATGCTTGCTACCAAATGATCAACATAACTTGACGATGTGTCACAAGTAAAACCCATACCCGTACCTCAAAGGTCAAGGTCACACTTTGAGTTTGTTTGACAACACTTTCAGTCTGTTTGAGATTTCTTGTCTGGCCTGTAAATTTGTCATGCATAGATGGATAGCTACAAATGACCAACATAACATGAAAATGTGTTGCACGTTACACCTAGAATCACACTTCAAAGGTCAATGTCACAATTTAACTTTGGTTGTTGACACTTTCAGTCTGATTGAGATTCGTGTCCGGTCTGAAACTGTTTTCACCTAAGGATAAATTTCAAAAACACTTGGCTCAATTCATCAGCATAGGATAAATTTCAAAAACACTTGACTCAATTCATTAGCATGACATTACAAAGTGTCATGTATAAGACCAACATGCATACCTCAAAGGTCAAGGTCACACTTGTTTGACAACACTTTCAGTCTGTGTGAGATTTCTTGTCCGGTCTGTAACTTTGTCATCTATGGATAAATTTTAAAAACACTTGACTCAGTTGATAATCTTGACATAATCAAGTGTTGCATGTAAGACCCAGAACCTTTCCTCAGAGGTCAAGGTCACACTTTCAATATGTTTGATATTGCATGTCTGGTCTGTGACTTTGTCTTTAACTTGGCTCAGTTTATCAAGATGACATGACAACGTGTCATAAGTAAAACTTAGACACGGTCACACTTTGAGTATGTATGACAACACTTTGAATCTGTTAAAGATTTTAAGTTTGTCCTTTAACTTTATCATACATGGTTGGATTTCAAAAACACTTGGCTTAATTTATCAATTGATCAACAATTGATCTGTAACTTACATTTAGGGATTTTAAAATAGCTTGACACAAGTGATCAGCATGTCATGATAATGTTTCACCTGCATTTAACTGTTGAAATACCCAGACCATTACAACAGATGTCAAGGTCAAGGTTACACAAAGGTCAAGGTGAGGCTTTAATGTAAAAAAAAAATTGAAATTGCATGTCAACATTAGTCCATTACTCTTGATATTCATGGATACATCGCTTCCTATTATATCACATATTTTTATTTTTCACAGACCATTTGGGGGGCATGTGACACTTAACAGTGACATTTCTTGTTTTAATTGATTTAAATTTATTTTAAAACAAAAGTTATTCTTTTTTATGTTTATTTTTTTATTTTTATCTTTATTTTTTTTTTATTGTTTTTTTTTTTATATATGTTTTACTTAGAAATACTGGTTAAAGTTCATATCTCATAAATCACTTAACCCTTTACTCTATAGATACGCGTTTTCCCGCACCAATCACAGAAGGCTTTTAAAAACAGTGCAGGAAGAATTCAGATTGCTTGTAACAAGCAATCTGAACACTTCCTGCACTGTTTTCCACTCTGTCAGTTAAATAAACATAATTCACCCATTGCTGATACGTGGTGAATTAATGCTTTCAATTTGGAAGAGTCCAAGAAAATGCTTATGGAGCAAAGGGTTAATGTATTTGATCGAAACTTTACACAATACTTCCTACAATATTTCTTAGTCATCAAATCTACTTCATTAACCAAGTTAGATAACTCTTGCATGAATATAATATTTTAATTTTTTTCTCTCCCATGTGTGTATTAATGGTCAAAGCGGACACGGCGAGACATATCATTCCGCGGAATTCTTGTTTAACAAATGTTTGATTTTTCCCACACTGCTATTTTTATATGGCAATTTGATTAGCTGTCATTATAAAGGGACACTTTGTGACAAAATGATAAAGGCTGCGAGAAATTTAAGATTGCAGAAATTTCTTCTGACTTCAAGTACACCTGTCATTATAAGTAACAGAAGCCTGTCATGTCATAATCTATACAAACTTAAGTAGAAGTTCTAAATGATGTAAATGCTCTACTGTCTACTGTTAATGACTAGGATTGATTTATTGAACGATCCTGTCGCCTGATCTGTTCACTCATGTACAAAACCCAGTTGCAATTAAATGTGAAAATGAATAATATCCTGTTCTTTGATTGGTTGTTAAAATATTTAAGTATAACTCTGCACTGTCAGATACATTGTGCAATTCCAAACCAAATATTGGTCAGGTTTGAAAATGTTTTATTCTGAACATACAATGTTGTGTAACATGGCCTAACATGGCAAATGGTAAATATTAAAATCCCTCATAAATTTTAGTAGTGCTTCAACTAAATGCATCCTTTCATGCAAGCTTGATTTTTTTACCATCATTGATTTTAGGTCAAATGTTACCTGATTTAACTTTGCCATATACAATACATGTGTAACTGTAAAAAACATTGTTATTGCAGATGTTGAATACAACTATCACCTTGGATAAGCAAGATGAAACCTTCACAGCAGAACCCATCTGTAATGGCAGCCAGGAACTAGACTCCACATTTACTGTTAGTCCTGATGATGAGAACCAGGAGAGTAAAGAACAAGGTGAAACTGCTGACTCTTTTCCAATAGTTACTATTGTGATTGCTGATAAAGAAGAAGGTGACGACATAAAGAAGGAGGATACAGTGGATGGAAATACTGAAAAGAAAAATGAGAAACCTGAAAAGCTGAAAACTCCCAAAAAGAAGAAATTCAATGTAGTGAAAGATTTCAAAAAACCCAACACCACCAATGTGGTGTCTAAACTCTCTGAATACCTCAAGGCGCCATTGCCTGTCAAACCTAAAGAAGATAAAGCAAATACAGAAGAAGCCAAGAATAAGCGGAATTCATTAAAAGGGAAGATTGATTTAAGTAAGGTGACCAGTAAGCTGAATATAGATAATAAAATAGTTGAAGAAAAGAATAACGGGACAGAAAAGAAAGAAAAAGAGATTATTGAAAAAGAACCAGTGAAAAAAGTGAAAAGAACGCCACCAAAAAGTAAATGGGATACAATTATGTCGCAGATTGACAACAAGAAAGAAGTTAAACCAAAAACAGAAGTTAAAAGTAAATTGGAGGCATTTTCTCGAATCCCACCCCCTGTTACAGTAAAGAAAGAGGATGAAAAACCAAAACCAAAAAAAAAAATATCTTCAGCAATTCCTGATTACAGTAAAGTGCAAAGCAAATTAAAATACACTGCCCCTCCGCCTCCTCCAAAACCAAAACTAGATGAATCTCCAAGTAGATCTAAAACAGATTCCCCAAGTAGAAAAAAGGACCTGTTACCAAATCATTCAAAAACCGACTCTCCAAGTGTATCTATCCCTGACTCACCACGTAAAAGTAAAAATGATACATCAAAGTCAAGTTTAGCTAATAGGTCAAAAAATGATTCCCCAAGCAGAAATAACAAAGATGTTTCACCCACAAGAGACAAACTAAGCGGGGCTAGGAAGCTCAGTAAGGACTTGTCAAAGATTGACAGAATGAGAAACTTATCCGGGGATTTGATTAAGCGTCCTGAAATTAAGGATAAGGTTCTGCACATAGATCTTGCCGACTCGCTTGATGGGAGGGGCAGTAGAGCAGGTACAGGGTCTGCCTTGAGTTCCCGACCAAGCAGCACAACTGACATGAGCACTACTGGTGTTGACGAAGAAGTAGAGCAATACACCAACAAACGTGAGTCATGTAGTATTAACTTTATAAGCCAAGTAACCACTGCATAAAATATTTTGTTTAAAACTAACCACAATCATAATTTCAGTTAAAATAAGTAATATAAACAGTCAAGATAAAAACTTGTTTTTAAGATTTTATAAATCATAATGAAAATATAAAGAATTGAAAAAGAGTTGTTGATGATGCTCATGGATGAGTATTGTATCCAGGTCCAGTAGACACAATGTCATGGTCTAGTGTTTCAGTATTGTACCCAGGACCAGTGGACACAATGCCATGGTCTAGTGTTTCAGTATTGTACCCAGGACCAGTAGACACAATGTCATGGTCTAGTTTTTCAGTATTGTACCCAGGACCAGTGGACACAATGCCATGGTCTAGTGTTTCAGTATTGTACCCAGGACCAGTGGAGACATTGTCATGTTCTAGTGTTTCAGTATTGTACCCAGGACCAGTGGACACAATGCCATGGTCTAGTGTTTCAGTATTGTACCAAGGACCAGTGGAGACATTGTCATGTTCTAGTGTTTCAGTATTGTACCCAGGACCAGTGGAGACATTGTCATGGTCTATTGTTTCAGTATTGTAACCAGGACCAGTGGACACAATGCCATGGTCTAGTGTTTCAGTATTGTACCAAGGACCAGTGGAGACATTGTCATGTTCTAGTGTTTCAGTATTGTACCCAGGACCAGTGGAGACATTGTCATGGTCTAGTGTTTCAGTATTGTACCCAGGACCAGTGGACACAATGCCATGGTCTAGTGTTTCAGTATTGGACCCAGGACCAGTGGACACAATGTCAGGGTCCAGTGTTTCAGTATTGTACCCAGGACCAGTGGACACAATGCCATGGTCTAGTGTTTCAGTGTTGTACCCAGGACCAGTGGACACAATGTTTGGGTGTAGTGTTTCAGTATTGTACCCAGGACCAGTGGACCTAATGCCATGGTCTAGTGTTTCAGTATTGGACCCAGGACCAGTGGACACAATGTCAGCGTCCAGTGTTACAGTATTGGACCCAGGGCCAGTTGACACAATGTCAGGGTCCAGTGTTACAGTATTGGACCCAGGGCCAGTCGGTCATTGTTTCATCACACCACCAGCATTGCTAGTGTCCTTGATGCTAGACATTTTATCTGCATAGTACTAGTTTGTCAAGCCTGGTTTGTATTGACAAATCAGTGCAAAGTTACCAATTTAAACTAAGTGGCATCTATGATAATTATGATTGTGTAGGAGTGTATGAGGGTATTATAACATCTGCCATAATGTTCACAATTGGTACATTACATGGTTGTATGCTAACATGGTAAAACAAACAAATAGATATCCATCTGACAACTGCGGTTAAATGTTCCTTTCATTTCATACTAACAAAACTTGTGTAAATTGTGTGTTTACTTCCATTTAATAAATGATTAATAAGTTCATCATTATACAAGTTGTAAACAATACAAGCTTTCAATGAAGCCATAGAGTGAGGATCATTATGATGTTGGGCGTAAGTAATCTGGGGAATTGATTTGCATGTCACAAGCCTAGAATATGGTTTACTTGTTTTGATACTTGCAGCCAGAAAACGCAGTCATGTTTATTTCAGATATCCATCATGATAAGCCTCGCAACCTTTGTGAGACGAAGATAATAGAAATGGTGTCTGCCTGTCCAGGCAAACAAAGTGAAATTACAGGCTTTGGGCTTAGTTAGGGCTCACTGGTCAGTTTAGTTATTATGATCACTCTATTGTCTGCTGTCTGTTGCTCATCCATCAGTAGACTTTAAGGTTTTGTTGAATCATAACAAATTATAAAATTTGATCTTGCCAAAGGTTAATGATCTAGGGTCATTGTGGCACTGTTGGTAGTTAGTGTTTTTATATATGTTGTTGGTGAGTGTTTTATGTTGTTGGTGATTGTTTCAGATCTGCCGCAGATAGAGAGGACCATGTCGCTGCAGTCAGACAGGCCCAGCAGTACCAGTGCCACAAGTGAGATATCCGAAGCTGGTTCCCAGGTATGATTTATACACCAGGATGACTGTTGTCATATAGAAAAGTAAATATATAAACTCATTATTATGATGAATGACTTTCAATGGTCAAGATGGACTTTGTGCTATCACCTTTAGTGTCAGCATCAAGCTAGTATGTTGGCGGCATCTTCTGTGATACTGTAGGGACAGTTGCCTTACACCCTGGAGTAAATACCCAGGGGGGTTGCATTTTGCTAATGGCAAATGATGAAATGTACATGTAATTCATTATACCCCAAAATACAAAGTATAAAGGGGCTATATAGGAGTCATGCTCGTCTGTCTGTCCATCTGTGAACAATTTTTAATAAGTTATGGCCCTTTGAATTTTTCATAAATATTTTTTCCATTTGTGGACAATTTTTGTGATCGGTATTTCTCAGTAACCATTGGCCAGAATTCAATGAAGTTTCACAAGGTTGACTTGTACCAAGTTTAGTTGTGCATATTGTCGACATGTTGTGCCTGAATAATTTTTCAATGAGTTATGGCCCTTTGAATTTTTCATACATATTTTTTGTGGTCACTATTTCTCGGCAACCATTGGCTAGAATTCAGTGAAACTTCACAAGGGTGATTGGTACCAAGCCTAGTTGTGTATATCATCGACATGTTGGGCGCAAATAATTTTTCAATGGCCCTTTAAATTATTCATACATATTTTTTGTGGTCGCTATTTCTCGGCAAGCATTGGCTGGAATTCAATGACACTTCACAAAAGTGATTGATTACTCTAACTAGTTCACTGTGTCAAATCAGACTGCAAAAGGGTGCAATAAGTGTGTTGGGCACTATCTGGGGGTATTCATCATATTCAGTGATATTTTTAGTTTGTATTAAAGAACAACTCCCAGAGTGTCAAGTCATTTTATTTTCTATGAAAATAGGTGGGGTTGGGGAGGGGGGACTGGGGAGGGTTTATGTATTCCATGTTATAAGGTACTTGTTTGTCACTTGGATGTTTTATGTATTGAATGTTTGTATAACTTATAACAAAAGATGATTAATTTTTAACTTTGGCTAAAACTTTGCTGCTGAGACAAAGATCCAAAATCTGTCTGTTGATGTGCATATGGATTAGCTCAGTTGTTAATCTAACCTTCAATATGAAACATTAGGACAGGCACACCATACAATACATGACATCACTGATACATCCTACTAGGGTGACATGCTTATACAAGTATGTGGGCTTAGTTTTTTAGTTTTTACATATTTATTTTAACTTGATTGTGAAGATAGCGTAGAGCTGATATGAACCCTGTTGAGAATCCTTGAATAAAACCCGCTTCCTCCAGCATGAACATCCAACACTATACACGGCACTACAGTCCTACTTTTTGTCCCCGGCGTTGTCATCATTGGGGTCTGTAGACACCCAGGTTAAACTTTTGCGTTAAGTTGCGTTTAAGTTTTGATGTTTTGGTGTTTGCCTCCAATCTCAATCATTTGCATGGATGGTGAGTTTTATCCCATAGGCGAGTTTTGTTGTCTTCTGAAAACTATTCTTTGTTGACTTTTCCAATCATTTTGCTATGTCACATCTGTTTCCCATTTGATTTCCATTTCAATAATTGCGAACTGGTGTTTGTTTACAAATCAATGGTTGTTCCTGTATTATAAAACACATTCGGCACAAAATGGGTAGAACCAAGAGTCCATTTGGAATGGCGATAGACAGTAATTTATGCACATATCGATTTGTGTACTACCAAACATTGGCGAAGGAACAGTCTAAAAACAACCAAGTTATTACGAAATGTTAACAATGTAAACAATAGTTAAATGCTCGGTCCACTCTTTTAAGAAATAAGCATTTCGATTGAAGTTATTTATTTACTTGTTGTTTTTTTAAAAAACAGTCAGTAAAGGGTCTATAGGAATACTAACACATTTAATAACAATCGTTTTTGTTATTATCAAAAATTTTACATTTAGGAGTTTAATGAGGCTTTAAACTCTCAAGTATTTTATTAGAGTGTATTCTTTCTTCAAGATATCTAGATCAAATATGTTTTTTGTAACAGTGGCAGGTAATTCACCAGTGATGTAATAAAGATGTTTCTTGTTTCAGGTGACAGCCAGAGAACTGGAGATAAAATTGCAGAATGCCCAGGCAAACCAACAAAGGAGAAAGTCTGGCCTACTACCTCCCACCAACTGTGAGTAGGGCTTAGTTCTCTTTTATTACTGTTTGTATGCTGTGCTGCAGGAAGAGGGCATGTAAATACTGTGTACTTTTTACAGATCAACAACTCTAGTACAATCTAACACCTACTAAAAAGTATTTTTGCACAAAAGCTTTACTGGGACAAGGTGATTCTGATTTGCGTATATGGTAAGGCCCTGTAGCCATTATAGGTGAGACCAAAATGGTTAAAATTGTGAATTTCAGAAAAAGTGTTTAATGAAACTAGCCAGTCAAATTTGTTCACATTGTTATACATATCCTGAAACGTTTCAAGTTTGTCCTAATGAAGGAACTATAATTATAATATATCTCTATCATCGACCACCTTACTGTTTGGTGTCTGTGTGTAATGCATTGGCCATCTAATAGTGTTATAATAGTTATTCCGTAATGTAATACATTGGCCATTTTATACACCCCATGGGGTGGCATATAGAAATGGCAGTATCCATCTGTATGTTCCTTCATCTGATATTTTGTGACCAGTCTGTAACTCTGTTATACATTGATGGATTTTAAAAAAGCTTGGCACAAATTAATGATCACGATGACATGATGACATATCGCGTGTACATCAACGGTCAAGTCGGACTTTGAATCTATTTACAGTCTTTTTCTTGATAAAAAATTGTTTTGGAATGCCATTTCTAACAAATTGTTGTTCAATTAAATCCCTTCTCAGTGTTAATTAAAGCCAAATTAAATGTAATTTTAATTTCTAAGAAAGTCTTAATATACAGATATATATTTAATTTTTATATATATACCAAATTGTCAACTTACTTGCTACAATGTTTACACAATGTCGGTATCTTGTTAGCCATGTTCTCTTGTAGTGCGGCTCATACTTTGATGTCCGCAGGGTGTGTCTTGATTTGATGTGTTCATTAACTTGTAGAATAAGAAATTAATCTAATTAACATTGAGTTACAGGATAAGAAACTGATATAATTAACATTTGACATGGTGGCTGGGTAAGGAGGATTTTCTATGCAGGGGAGATAATTTAACTGTGATATAAATCATTACAGTTGTATTTGTTGTTGATTTAAGTAGGGAATAGTTGTTTTTCTCAGTGAAATATCATTTTTATTACATTGAAATACGGGTCCTCCGTGGGTGAGTGGTCTAAGGCTCCGTCACTTACCTTTAACCGCTAAGGTCGTAGGTTCGAGTCCTGCTCACTCCAAAAAACTTTATGTGAGAAAATTTCCAGTTACTTGCAGAAGGACGATGGTTCTACTCAGTCTGAGGTCTTCCTCCACCAGTAAAGCTGGATATACCTTATATAACCTGAAATGTGTTGAAAATGGCATTATAATTCAAAAAAAATAAATACATTGAATGAAACTGAAGCAGCAATAGTCCCCAGTGAACATGCCAATTTCAGTGTTCATGAGTGAAATATAATTAATATTCCACAGAAATCAACAATTTTATTTTCATGATTGAAAGCAGCAAAATTATCCTTTATAATTTCACTATTTTTAACAGTGAAGTTATAAAAAAAAGTAACGAAATAAAAATCTCTGTTATTCTTCACATCATGCTTTGTGCTTTTGAAAACAATTTTTATGAAATAAAATAATTCTAAGATAACATAAATCAACATTTTTGTGATAAACCATACAAAGTTTCATGTAAGATAGGGAGAGTGAATGTAAGTTACACAGTATCCCTCCAAGCTTTAGTGTCACAGGTTTTATAGACTCACCAGTTCCTCAGTTCAGTGGAACTCGGGATCTGATATCAATTTGTCTGCACTTCACTTTCCAGTCAATAAATTCTCCTAAATGTTATTTAAACGCATAATTAATAATTCACATTGAAGGCAAGAATGGTCTCACAATATGTGACTATTTTATAACCTATGCGCATTGTTGATGATTAATATAATATAAACATGCAAATTACATGGATGTTTTCACATGTTTATATTGATTTACAATTGGTTAATTTATTTAAGCAGGCCGGTTAGCTCAGTCAGTAGCCTATCTGACTATCAATCCAGGAGTTATGAGTTAGAATCTCGGTCTAATTAGGATTGATACAAGATTACATCTCATGGTGATTTGTCTCTCAGCACTGATTCAACTGGGAAAGTTAACAGTTACTGGCAGACATTGATGGGTGTGCTGGAGTACTGGTTAACCTTCCAGGATTCCAGGAAAGAGTGATTAGGTAATCATCTGTGGCAGTAAAATGACGTTACTTGTTTAGATATTGATGAGCAGATTTAAAGATTAAAAGTGAAGTACTTACATTACAAGTGTTCCTGTTTAGCAGATAAGGATAGCTGCCAAATTTTACAAGCGTGAGATATTTCTAATAAATAAATTATAAAATAAAGAGATAAAATGCACAGTCCTTAAATGCACACACTAGTATAAAAAACCAATTCCGCTTATCTGAAATTATGTCATTCTATTTATAGTTAAATTTGTCCAATACAGGTAAAACCTTAATATTGATATTTATTTCATTGTATTATTTATGTCGTACAAAACATCCCAGGTTTCTTCTAAAAGTAGGGTGACACAGATTAACAAAAGCATATTGGATTTAAATGACCTCATCACGTCATTCTCAGAAGATTGTTATTTAATGTAAATGTATTTGTTTAGAAAAATCTTAAGAATCTAAAGGGTATTGATCTTGAGTATACAAGTGAGAGATCGTGAGATTCTAACTCCCAACTCTCGGTATAACTGCTGTGATGGGAACCTCGGCATAGGTTCCGTTTAGAAGAAATAATGACAATGACTGCTCAGGTTGGAATATCTGCTATCTTAATTTAATACCCATGAAATATTATTATCTTCCTAGAAAATCCTCCTTGGAACCGTGCATTGGTAGATTCATTTTATTAAATAACACACTTTTACTTCCTGTTATTGTCATAACATCTTATTAACATGGAATTATTCTTTGCACACAGGTTCTGCTGGTAAATGAATTTATCTATAGTAACCCAGACATTTATTATATATGCTTATACAGCGTTCCAGATAAGCTGTTTTTCAAATGAGACTTTTACCCCATAAATTAGTATGCAATGCTCATTTTCTAAATTTTAAGGGTAAAAATGAACAAACTTACCAAATTGCTATTTAAAACAAACTAATCAATACTGAAATTGAGAATAACCAATGCTTACTTTACGCCTCAATTTAAATTTCAATGCTTTATTCAGAAATGTCAATGCTTAAATACCCCTAAAAGTGCTTATCTGGAGCACTGGTTATAGATCACCCAATCACGCAAGGGGAAAAGGGAAATAACTCTCTTTTCTTTAATTTAACTTATTATTTTGTCTGCCATACTAACCTCCCTTATTGCTATTGTATATGTTGCTTTGTTGCATGCATGTACTAATATGTTGAATATAATTCAATTCATAATTAAACATTTCAATGAATATTACTCATATGAAATCAAAATGTTTTCCCCAGAAGACCTCAGCAATCAAAACTCATTAAAATCATAGATTCAGTATATGAGGCATGTCAAATAGTAAATGCAACTTAATATTCAGTACTGTATAATGGCAGACAAAATAAGTATATACTTATATAACAATACTTAATTTTACTGTGTCACTGTGTAGACACAATGGTAGAGTTGACAGGGAATCTTTATGTACTTTTTAAAGTAGTGAAATAAATTATTCATTTTTTCCAAATCTCTAACTGATACAAAAAACACAGAAATTTGTATAATTGATGAATATTTTAATTGTAACAGTTTCTTTTGACTCTCCTCCAACTTTGTAAATGTACAAAGATTCCCTGTGATCCATACTCTACCTTATAACTATGTTTGTATTATCCCATAATTCACCTTATACCAAAACCTTTTCTATATCCTTGCACTGTAGCGCTAGATAGTTTTACCAATGGTGTTGGTGGTGGTGGGCACAAGTTGTCTAGTGGCGCTAGAATTGTCAAGCCAGTTATTCGACAACACTCGGCACCGTCTCCTCTAATCTCTACTTCCTCCCACGTGATTAAACCCTCTATGTTTACTAACAAAGCTCCTCCGAAGAAGACTGCAGCAAAGCGGTCCCGCAGTAAGTATTTTTGAAAAGCACAGTTAATGTTTTATGACATTCTGATTGGAGGAAATTAATGTAAAGCCAAAAAAAACAAGTTAAAGGGAACTAAAAACTTTAGGTATTTTATACATTGATATACAGAAGAGACAAACCTTTGATACAGTACTTATGTATTTATAATGTTATTGTATCAGGTTGTAATTTGTTTCATCCTAGGACATTATCACATTTGTTATAACTTGCTGATAAATTTATTTTCATCATTAATTCATACCTCACTTGCATTTTTCCTCGATTCATTTATATATTGTATGGATCCGCCTTGTCATTCTCTCCGGTATTGTGCCATTGTTGTTATTTGTCATGTTTTCAAAATGTTTGTTTTTCTTTTAAATCACCTTTGATACCATATCAAAAAAACTTTAGTAATATATTTTTCTTGAAATCAACATTTTAAAACATCCTAGTTTTTTGAGAAAATGTACTATTTTCAGAATTGTTTTAATTTGGAATTCACTGTTTCAAACTTTATAGTAATCACATGTCCTGCATTAGCTTGTCACATGCTTTCTTCAAATTATAATCTTGTGTTGCCTGTGCAGTTGACAATCGAGGATCCATTTGTCTATTGTTACAGTATTGTCGGCCATATTTTTTTATGAATTCGCTTGGATACTAATAATTTTGAAAGGTCACTGTTACTAAAAATGGTTTCTTTTCAGTTTTTACGGAGGCTTTTGAGATCAAATTAGTCAAATTACTATTATTTTTTTTCTTGAAAATTGAACAGTAATCCTTTTCTGTTTAGTTACTCCAGCTTACATTTTTTGGCCCTTTATCCTTTGAAAAAAGATTAGAATAAAAAAAATTCAATGGCCAGAAGTGCTTATGCGATGGCACGTTGTCCATCGTCCATCATCTGTCATCTGTTAGCAGCACTTTCTCTGAAACTACTAGGCCAATTAAACTGAAACTTCACATGGATGTTTCTATTGCATAGGAGTCAATACAGAAGATTTTTTTTTATCTGAAATTCAAGATGGCCGCCTTTACTAAAAATAGTCCAACATTTAAAAAATCTTCTTCTCATGAATGACCCGACAGATTTTCAAAATATTTATGTAGTAATGATGACCAACTATAGTTTTGTTAGATTTGTTCAAATGGTGTTCCTACGGTCAAAAATGACCCCGCCCCGATGGTTCAGTTAGGGGACACATGTCATTATAATTTTTTTTTTTTTTTTTTTTTTAAATGGAAATGATTTTGCATATATCATCACAGAAGCATTGATTGGTGAAGGAGGTTCAGATTTGTAAAAATGACTGGGTTCCACTGTCTTAAGGGGTCAGGAGGGGCCCTACTAGGGTAAAAATTAGGAATTACTTAAATCGTTTTCTTAAGAACTGGTTTGTCAGATTTGTTCATATTTGGCATAAATTATCCATATGTGTAGGGGCTTGATTGCAGATAAGAATTTAGGGGCTTAAATTTATAGGGGCCCTGTAAGGGGACTTAGAATTTTACATAGGGATACTATGGGAAAACAGAAAATTCTCTTTTTCTTTCATCTATTCTGAAACCACTAGGCCAATTAAACTGAAACTTCACTTTGATGTTTCTATTGCATAGGAGACTATACAGAAGATTTTTTTTCCAATCTGAAATTCAAGATGGCCGCCATTACTAAAAATAGTCCAAAACTTAAAAAATCTTCTTCTCATGAACAGCCCAACAGATTTTCAAAATGTTTAAAAAGTAATGATGACCAACTATGGTTTTGTAAGTTTTGTTCAAATGGTGTCCCTAGGATTAAAAATGACCCCGCCCTAATATTTCTATTGCATAGGAGAATTTCAAAAAGTGCTATGGCCACTATGAGTCAGTAGAGCGTCCTCAGGCCCTCTTTGGCCTCTTGTTTTTTTGTTCAAAAATGTAATAATAAAAGCAAATGAATATTGTGTCATTCAAAAATGATTGCTGTATATTATTTATAAATTGTTACATTTTATGTTTTCGCTATATTGATAACTTTCGTAAAGTTTCGTTTTACCTATCCTCTTTATTAAAAATGCTTTCATTTATTACTCCCAACAAAACAGAGATAAAGTTCATGGCTATCATCACAATGAGCAATGTTTTACTTCAACAAAACAGAGATAAAGATCATGGCTATCATCACAATGAGCAATATTTTACTGCAAAGTCAGTTATCAAGTGACACACCATTCCATGGAATTCTTGTTGCCATGAAACTTGGCATAGTAATGAGCTATATTTATTTGTAGAACTAGTACCTGCTGTCCTTGTTTGATATTCATACTCATCAGTAGAGGCGTTCTTTACTTGTTTAGTTGTGTTGTCTTTGTGTTCTTTCATGTTGTTGTTGTGGATTTAATGAGTGTTTATTCAGTATCCATAGTTACTGTAGCTGTTTCCATGCAAACCCTTCGAGTAACTTTCCATTTCAAGTGTGATGTAATGTGAATGTCATAAAAAAATCATGTTTAATAAAATGTAATTTTTCTTAACTTATAATGCTGTATCCATTAACCATCTGTCAGTGGTTCTTAAAGATTTCAGATGAAGAACTTTATAATAGTTAGAGTATACATCCTTGTGAAAATGATAATGATCGCATTGTTTGTTTTAATTAAGAACTTCAATACTGCTGCAGGCACCGAGTCTTTGTTGATGGTTAGGATGCGCAGGGCCCATAAATAGAGGCATATTTTAACAGCATGCAATAACTTGCTAACACTTTGTTAAGTGACCATAGTGGTACAACATCGGGCTTAGGATCTGGGTGCTGTGGGTGCTGTAACCACTCAGGGTAACGTGTTATTCATATATGATTAGTACTGGTTCTTCCGTGGCGTGAATTAACTGAACAAGTTTTAAGAACTTGTTTTACAATCGATGTAAAATAAATAAGTTTATATTTAACTAAATGCTCTAAGTAACCGCAAGTGACAGTCACAGCAGTCATCTGTCATGATGCAATGACAATCATGATTAAAGTTCAGCATCGTAGTTACCAGCAAACCTCTTGTTATTTTACAATAGCCAATCACTGGTAGATGTATAGCCATTGGACAGATTACTAAGGGCTAATGGGTATCTAGGTAAACAAATAAGTGGGTGAAGGTGTAATGGGCTGGGTGTTGGGCGTAAATGCCAGAGGCAATAAGTTTGATCCCAGGGCCGGTCAAATGACCTCATATAAATAACATCATTCAATATTACAATCATGTAGTACTTTGTAAAAGTATTGGGTTTCAATAATATAAGCCACATTTTGGTGTTGCCCCCTGAAATATCAGCATCAATACTGGCTGCAGTGTTATATAGTTAGGTTGCCACATTTGGGTGTTGCCCCCTGAAATATCAGCATCAATACAGGCTGCAGTGTTATATAGTTAGGTTGCCACATTTGGGTATTGTCCCCTGAAATATCAGCATCAATACAGGCTGCAGTGTTATATAGTTAGGTTGCCACATTTGGGTATTGTCCCCTGAAATATCAGCATCAATACAGGCTGCAGTGTTATATAGTTAGGTTGCCACATTTGGGTATTGTCCCCTGAAATATCAGCATCAATACAGGCTGCAGTGTTATATAGTTAGGTTGCCACATTTGGGTATTGTCCCCTGAAATATCAGCATCAATACAGGCTGCAGTGTTATATAGTTAGGTTGCCACATTTGGGTATTTTCCCCTGAAATATCAGCATCAATACAGGCTGCAGTGTTATATAGTTAGGTTGCCACATTTGGGAATTTTCCCTGAAATATCAGCATCAATACAGGCTGCAGTGTTATATAGTTAGGTTGCCACATTTGGGTATTTTCCCTGAAATATCAACATCAGTACAGGCTGCAGTGTTATATAGTTAGGTTGCTGTCATCTAAAATTGTCAAAGTGATATGTCGAATTTTTAAAATGCTAGCTCTGTGACTGTGTGCTGTTTGTCATGACTGCCCACTCTAGTTTAGCAGGCAGAGACTACCAGTGCATTAGTCTTTTTTTATTCTGTTTGAGATGTGATTGAACCACTAAAGGTGTGATCTTGACTTACAATCTTCAACAATGTTAGATCTTCAGATGAGACATTAAATCTTGCTGACCTGTCCTGCAAGACTCATGAACATGTTAAAATTTCTCCAGAAGTAGGACAAGGTTGTCAGATTTATACCTAACCAGTCATTTGGGGGTGACTCAAAATAAATGTACATGCAGCTAGTAAAGTTTTACAAAGTTTACTCCATTTATAATGGTGTTTAGTAAAATATGTTGACAAAAAACCCTGTGAACATAGCACTGATTTAAGTAGTGTCCTATATCTTACCATAATAAGGTGTTTACCACCTGGGGGCTAATTGTTTCTTATCTGTCATATTAAGTGACTTAAATGAGGGGTTTATTGTTTTAAACTTTACTCAAGTGTGTCCACTCTATTATTTGGATCAAAAAGTTTTCTATTTAGTTGTAATATGACAGTAGTGAAGCTATCATATATTGAATGTTTGGTCAATGATATGTTTTGGTAAAATATAAAATTATGTCAGAAGAAAAAAAAAATGGGACAAAATGGCAATAAATCACATATTGTGTGACGAGCAAGAATGTTAGTGAAAATTAAGAAGATTAATAGCTAAACATTTTAAATGCTCTGTTTCCAAGTGTCCCTCGAGTGCCCGCTGCTAACTTTTAGGTTATTTGCACACAATAAATAAATAAAATTACATTTTGTGTTTTCTTGAAGGACACCCTTCAAGTTTTCTTACAAAATCTATTAAATGATCTCCATAACTAATGAGATCCCTAATTCAGAGATTCCGGCACAATGGCCTTCTGTGCAACTATACAGCTATCCTATTGCAGGGCCTTTGACTCTTCCGTGAAGACGCAGATATTCAACATTTCATGCAAAAATTGTGCATTCTCCCCAAATATAGGCCTTAAAAATCCCTCATGCATCAAAAACGTTTAAAAATTAAGCCTTTTTCTTCCAAAATGTTTGAAAATTAGGGGTTTTTTTTTCCTATTGGTGCCATCCATAAGTTGAATAAATTGTTGTGTTGGTTGATACAGCAGTGTTGATAAATGTCGGTTCAGATGTCTTTGTGAAAGCCAGCAGTTTTGTAATATTATATTACAAAGTTTGCCTTATTTTGTATATCTCGCTTGCCATTAAAGTGTGACTAAGAATGTAACTGACAGTATTTGTCAATGGGTGGTGAACCTTGTAGTAGTAGTTTCTGTTTGTATCAATCATGACACTCAGTGTTGCCAGTTATTGGGCTGTGTGCAGGTATACTGTTTAACAAACTTTTTTATGCCTCCGTCTGAATGTGCTATGTATTTAATTAATATTTGGTTTGTAGCTGTATGATTATAAAATGCAGGTTAAGTTTGATACTTGTCATTGTCGGTTATATTTACAGGAGTTATGGCCCCTGTTTGACGTATTTTTCATACATGTTACTAGCATATAGTGGGAGTATCTGTGTACTATGGACACACTTCTAGTTTGTTTTAATCCTTCAGTCTAACCAGTGAGGTGTGTCCATCCAGTGGGGTGTGTGCTGATGCCTGCTGTCAGAGACAATTGTTTCTTGTAGTCTTGGACATCCTGGTCACACTGTCAGACTGTTATATCTGCAGGTACACTGTCAGACTGTTGTGTCTGCCGGTACACTGTCAGACTGCTGTGTCTGCCTGTACACTGTCAGACTGCTGTGTCTGCGAGTGCACTGTCAGACTACCGTGTCTGCCGGTGCACTGTCAGACTGCCGTGTCTGCCTGTACACTGTCAGACTGCCGTGTCTGCCGGTGCACTGTCAGACTGCCGTGTCTGCCGATGCACTGTCAGACTGCCGTGTCTGTTGGTGCACTGTCAGACTGCCGTGTCTGCCGGTGCACTGTCAGACTGCCGTGTCTGCCGGTGCACTATCAGTCTGCCGTGTCTGCCGGTGCGCTGTCAGACAGCTGTGTCTGTCGGTGCGCTGTCAGACTGCTGTGTCTGCCGATGCACTGTCAGACGGCTGTGTCTGCCGGTAAGCTGTCAGACTGCTGTATCTGCAGGTACACTGTCAGACTGCTGTGTCTGCCAGTAAGCTGTCAGACTGCTGTATCTGCAGGTACACTGTTGTCTGACTGCTGTATCTGCCAGTACAGTGTCAGACTGTTGTATCTGCTGGTACACTGTCAGACTGCTATAAATAGCTTGATTTGTAGCATGGCTGTTAATCCAGGAGTTGTATATTCAATCCAGTCTGTGATGATTGGTCATCTACCTTACTTATGGTAATGAATCTCCCAACTCTGGATATGTGAGGAAGTAGTACAGAGATAAGGTGTGTCTGGTACTGGTTAACCACCCAGAGGATCCCGGGAATGACAACTTAGAATGCCCACTAACTGTGTTATAACTGAAACACCAGTGGCCTACCTGCCTTTACGTCACACTGCCCAGGATTGTATGTTTTCTTAAGAATGCATCAATATATTTCCTGGAAATGCTCTCAGAATGTAGGAAATGCATCCTAATAATCTTTTTTATTTCTTGTGGGCTTGCACATCATTAAAAGGGTCAGTTAAGCCACTTAACACTGAACACAATACAAACTTACAATGGAGATTCTGCATAGATTTATTTATTTTTTGTGTGCTGATGCAACAAAAATTCTTTAACAATCTAAGTATTGTATATTTAATATCATTTCATCTAATTTTCGCCAACAATAAATACCTATTAATTAATTTTAATTTGTTTTTATAGGAGTTTTATATATATTTACTTGGCTGTTAATGGGCTACTTATGACCTGAATTGGTTCCTTTGTGACATTTTCAGTATTATTGTAATGTGTACTAATATTTACCATATCGATCTTCATATTTTAATAAGGAATAATTTAAAATTAGTTACGAAAATTGTCTCTACCTTTTATGGACGGTGTACTATATTTATATAGCTATTTACGCATAAGTAAGTAGTTTGTACTTACCATTGAATATCTGAATGGCAGACTTACCTATGTTAATATGGGCTGTGATTACAGATTTAATCTTAGATTACTACTTAATTAGCTGTTACACATTGTGATTGTCCATGTTGGTGTCCCTATCCAGTGATATAAATGTGATAAGACTACTTGCAAGATTTGGAAGGTTTATCGTCTTTTTGTCACATGGGGAGTAAAGGGGCAATTTCATTGACTTTGAGGATAATTTATTATAATAGAAAATACAGTTTTTGTGATATTTCATGTATTTGGTGATAATTAGCTTACAGTAGCTCCAGGTTGGTTGAAAAGTAAAAGTTAATTATGTAAATGGGATATTTGGCTTTAAGCTCATCCTTTAGTTATGAAATTGATAGAAGATGTGTTGGATATCTAAAATATCTGCATCTGAATAGTCAGGTGTTTAAACGGAAAGTGGTGATGAGGGTGGATATAAAGTTTTATGACAAGGAAAACATGATATTGTTTATATCTTAAAAAAATGTGTTTATAGACAGATGCAGGTGACAATAAACTAAGGTTTACAAATAGATGAATGTGCTGTCTCAAGTGTTTCCTTGTATTAAGTTATGCTGATCGTTCAAATTCAGTGATGAAGTGAAAATTCGGGATAAAATTTAAGTGATATATATTTTTCACAATACTTGAGATGTGCTGGGATCTTGCAAGGTTTAAAACCTAAATTCTTTGCAACAATACCTGAAAAATGTTTTTGACGTAAAATAAAAAAAATATCTCATTATTGTCGAGACTTAACATTTTCGAGCTAATGCATGTGCAACATGGTTTTCGTGATTTCGGTGCTAGCGCTGTTTACAACATGGCTGTACCATAATCTGTACAACTATTTCGCTTTTTTCTGCGGGATGTATGTAACGATTAATGTCCTTAATGAGGCAGTTGACCTCATGGATGACCTAGAGAGTGAATTTTCCGACGCGGAGGATGTATACCTGGAATGTTGTGATGATGGGTATTTAGTGGCCCCCCTCGCTAAAGCCGAAGTTTTTGGTAAGTTTGAAGTTTTCAGTCATTGAATACAGGAAGCACGTAGGTCCTATTTATGTCTTGATTTTTTGTCTCGTGATATAGTCTGCACAACCCACTAATGGAGTGCTGATTACAGCTTGCTGAATCTTGGTTATGTCGTTGGTAGAAAGGTTCTAGGCTCAATCTAGTCTTTAATTAGACTTTTTTAACAGTTTTGTGCATATTTTGACAGTTTTATGCATGTTTTGACTGTCATCTTGTGATTGATGTTTCGTCATCACCTGTGATCCTAATTTGGTGCTATTGCAGGAAATTGACAAAAAAAAAAGAAAATACAAACATCCTAGAATTGGTGTTTGAAAAAACATTTGTTTGTTCAGACAAGATGTCTGTTTCTGCAAACAACTGTTTGGACGAGAACTGCTGGATTATGAAATGCAAGACTATTCATCTCCACATGTTTGTCTTCAAACCTTGACATTTAAAAGCGTGAACTATTTATTATCACTTATCTTATGGCTTTTTCAAGTTGATTTTCCACCTCACTTGTGAAAGTGTGAGCATAAAAATGAGTTCAAAGATATTTCATTTCAAGCAATGATAGAAGATTGGTTTTCTTTCATGGTACACTAGTGTTATTTTGTATTTAGATATTCATGTAGGCAGTGACAAACTTTAATATAACAGGTCTAAAACAGGTGGTAAGATATTGATGTTTAAATCTGTTGCTGAATTACAGAGACATGATTTTATCCTGTGTTATAGTCCTTGCTAAGTGAACAGTAATAAAGACAAAGGTTTCAATACAAATATTATATAATTATGTAAAAAAACATAATTGTAAGGTTCTGTCTGAGGGTTAACGTGGCTGGAAAGATGGATTGATTTCAGAATAAAAATTGTGCTGTATCATTAGTTCATTACTTTTTATGATTGACAATAGAAAACAACAACTTATCAGGCCATTAATATACAAAAGAATTGAACATTGTTTAGTCTTTTTATGCCCCCCCCCCCCCCTCCCCCCAATTTTTTTTGGTGGCATATAGTAATCGCAGCGTCTGGTATTTCGTTTCCGGCCTGTAACTTTGTCATGCATGGATGGATTTTGTTGATACTTGCTACAAATGATCAACATAACATGACGACGTGTCGCGAGTAAGACCCACACCCATACCTCAAATGTCAAGTTCACAATTTGAGTTTGATTGACAACACTGAGTCTGTGTGATATTTCCTGTCAGACCTGTAACTTTGTCATGCATAGATGGATTTTATAAATATTTGCTACAAATGATCAACATAACATGATGACGTGTCACGAGTAAGACCCATACTAATACCTCAAAGGTCAAGGCCACACTTTGAGTTTGTTTGACAACACTTTCAGTCTGTTTGAGATTTCGTGTCTGGCCTGTAACATTGTCATGCATAGATGGATTTGTTAATACTAGCTACAAATGATCAACATAACATGACGATGTGTTGCGCATCACACTCAAGGTCACAATTTAACTTTGTTTGATGACACTTTCAGTTTGATTGAGATTTTGTGTCCAGCCTGAAACTTTGTAACCTATGGATAAATTTCAAAAACACTTGGCTCAATTCATTAGCATGACAGTACATCGTGTCACATGTAAGACCCACATGCGTACCTCAAAGGTTAAGGTCACACTTTGAGTTTTTATGACAACACTTTCAGTCTGTGTGAGATTTCTTGTCCGGTCTGTAACTTTGTCATCTATGGATAAATTTTAAAAACACTTGGCTCAGTTGATCAACATGACATAATTAAGTGTCACATGTTAGACCCAGAACCTTTCCTCAAAGGTCAAGGTCACACTTACAATTTGTTTGATATTGTTTGTCTGGTCTGTGACTTTGTCTTTAACTTGGCTAAAAATTATCAAAATGACATGACAACATCTCATAAGTAAGACCTAGACCTGTACCTTAAAGGTCAAGGTCACACTTTGAGTATGTATGACAACACTTTGAATCTGTTTGAGATTTCAAGTCTGTCCTTTAACTTTATCATACATGGATGGATTTCAAAAACACTTGGCTCAATTTATCAATTGATCAACAATTGATCTGTAACTTACATTTAGGGATTTTTAAAATAGCTTGACACAAGTGATCAGCATGTCATGATAATGTTTCACCTGCATTTAACTGTTGAAATACCGAGACCATTACATCAGATGTCTAGGTCAAGGTTACACAATGGTCAAGGTCATGCTTTAATGTAAAAAAAACATGGAAGTTGCATGTCTAGTCTGAAACATTAGTCCATTACTCTTGATATTCATGGATACATTGTTACCTATTATATCATATATTGTTATTGTTCACAGACCATTTAGGGGGCATGCAACACTTACAGTCTGTAACAGTGATATTTCTTGTTTTCAATATATTGATCATTTATGGAACAAGAGCATTTAAAAGTGAGTCTTGTAGGTCCAAGTTACACTTTATTGATAAAAGGGACGAAACTCTGTCAGTAGTACTCAAGGGACGTACAGAGTTAGTGATCTTGGCCACGGCAAAATGTAGTAGTGATTATATTAGAGAATATTCTTATTAAGTAAGTTTATTGTATTTGGCACTTTGCATCTAATTACAAACACAAGAACGTTTTTGTAATTTGAAAATCAGCTTTACAGTCCGTCTTGTAAAATAGATCATGCCATTTGACAATGTTCCAATGTCACGGATGAAAACAGACAAAAACAGATGTAGTGAACTTTCATGCAACAGCAGATACCTCTGGAAGATCAAAGACCTGGCTATATGTACAGCCAGTGAAATCACAATGGCTTTTCCATACCGCCACTTCATGGAACATTACTGTATTGTTTGAACACTATTTCTAGCCCTTTTCATCTGAGTAGCTGTACATACATGCTCATTACACAGTGATTTTCCTTTGCATACACTCTGTCATGAAGAAGTTAATTTCATTTACTAAAAATACTTACTGATGCCATTTCTGTTCCTGTTTTGCATATAAATGCCGAAGAAAGAGTTGTTTGGAAAATGTATCTTCAACTTCTGGAATATTTGCTTTGGGCATTAATTATGCAAATAAGATCGTGCAAGCATTTACTGAACTGTCCGAATCATGGTACTCTTGAAACAGAAACTGAAATGATTATTTATTATTAACTTTTCTCTATTTCTAATACATTTTCTTCAAGTTTATATGCGACAATAATAGTTTTAACTGCACAGCAACTGACCAGTGCGAAATTTACTCTTATTTTGACATTCGCCGGAAAACGCATAGAATGCTGTAAGATGAGCATAACGTCACTTTAATGCCCACTTACTTCTTCTGCTGAAGGTTCTGCTGTTACGCTGAACCCAAACAAGAACAACAACAAAAAAAATAACTACAATTATTGCTTTTATCTTTATTCAAATACCATAGCTACCCACGATTTCATTATTAAACTGAAGTTCAATTGTAATAATGTAATAATGGCAGTGTGTAAGGAAGAACAGTGAACAATAATTATCCATCAATTGTTGGTTATACTAGATAAATCACAGTGGCAGCCTCAGATCTGGCCTCCAGGTGTGGTTTAACTTTAACTACAGTAAGTAATGACTTATTAAGTATAGACTGGGTCTGATTGGTTAAATTTAATTGACATTATTCTGTCTTTATTTCAAAGACATTGTCTTAAGGTCACTTACTGGTCACTGCTCCGAGTTAGCCGTGAAGATTGCAAATAAGGAAGTTTGGATTTTGTTTCCAGTCGGTTTTATGTATTATAAATGTTGTATTCCTCCATCAATATAAGTTTGTGATTGTGATTTAGGGTATGGAAACTGGGATCAGTTATAAATATCAAGCTCAGATGAATAGCTTCCTATAAGCACTGTAGGCACATGTGTACACTTTTTTCTGAGAAATAAAAAATAAAAAATGCCAAAAATGCAATAAAAATGGGACCCCTGGGCTGCTTCATTTTCTCTTTATTAAAGTGAACAAACCTTAAAGCATTACATTTATTTGGTTATAAAACAGTGAATTCAGTTAAGGTTAATATTAAGGATAAGCAGGCCCCTAAAAATATAAAGAAATAAATGACAAAACGCCCCTACAACAATCTAGTTGAACATTTTTTGCAGGGAAGCATGACATGACTGATAACTTCTTTTTCAATTATATTTCGACAATTTTACTTTAAAACACAAATTTAACCAATTGATTGCGGTTGACATAATATGAACAGATAAAAACGATAGCAGATCAGGGATAAAAATATATTTAATATTGCAAAACATGTGTTGATAAGGACAGCCACGATAATTAATGATTGTTATTACTAAAGTATCATCCCTACACACTGTGGAACGCATCAATGTTATCAATGAATTCATAAACGCAGAATATGTTGTGATACAGCATACAGACAAAAACAGGGTTTAGTGTTACAATATGTTATATTTCATTTGTCTGTTCTTCAAGTGTTCTGTTATTACCTTCATCATGTATTCTAAAAAAACATCATAGTCTTGTGTTTAGTCATCTAGTATACTATAAATATCAGTCTAACTGCCTTATACATGTACATCTATAAATCTTGCAATGTTGAGATAAGCATCCATTCCATCTCTTCGTCTATAAATCTTGCAATGTTGAGATAAGCGTCCATTCCATCTCTTCATCTATAAATTATGCAATGTTGAGATATCTCAACATTCCATCTCTTTGTCTATAAATCTTGCAATGTTGAGATAAGCGTCCATTCCATATCTTCGTCTATAAATATTGCAATGTTTAGATAAGCATCCATTCCATCTCTTCATCTATAAATCTTGCAATGTTTAGGTAAGCGTCAATTCCATCTCTTCATCTGTAAATCTTGCAATGTTGAGATAAGCGTCCATTCCATCTCTTCATCTATAAATCTTGCAATGTTGAGATAAGCGTCCATTCCATATCTTTATCTATAAATCTTGAAATGTTGAGATAAATGTCCATTCCAACTCTTCGTCTATAAATCTTGCAATGTTAAGATAAATGTCCATTCCATCTCTTCGTCTATAAATCTTGCAATGTTGAGGTAATCATCCATTCCATTTCTTCACCTTTAACTCTTGCAATGTAGAGAAAAATGTTCATTCCATTTCTTCATCTATAAATTTTGCAATGTTGAGATAAATGTCCATTCCATCTCTTCACCTATAAATCTTGCAATGTTGAGATAAATGTCCATTCCATTTCTTCACCTATAAATCTTGCAATGTTGAGATAAATGTCCATTCCATCTCTTCGTCTATAAATCTTGCAATGTTAAGATAAATGTCCATTCCATCTCTTCGTCTATAAATCTTGCAATGTTGAGGTAATCATCCATTCCATTTCTTCACCTTTAACTCTTGCAATGTAGAGAAAAATGTTCATTCCATTTCTTCATCTATAAATTTTGCAATGTTGAGATAAATGTCCATTCCATCTCTTCACCTATAAATCTTGCAATGTTGAGATAAATGTCCATTCCATTTCTTCACCTATAAATCTTGCAATGTTGAGATAAATGTCCATTCCATCTTTTCACCTATAAATCTTGCAATGTTGAGATAAAATGTCCATTCCATCTCTTTATCTATAAATCTTGCAGTATTGAGATTATGTTTTTTCAAACTTATTAATTTCGAAATATTTAGATAAATGTTCCTTCTCTGCTACTAATCATTTCTCCTAACTGTATGATGCAATATTTCAAAAGGAAATGTTTAGAGAAAAAAAGAAACTTTCTAAATACATAATTGGAGAGTATTCATAATTATGTTCAGCAAAATTTTGTTAGAAATATGCAGATTGTAAAATTCACTTAAACTTTATTTTTGTACCTTTATCTATTCTCCCTTTAATGCTAAAAAAAAATCATGCAGATTACAAAGATGATTTAATACAAAATAAAACTATTTGTGCTCTGAAACTGGAAAATAACAACATTTAGAAAAGGTGATACAGATATGTTATCTCATTATGATATTGTCTGGGATATATTAATACTTTCCATGTTCATCGTAACT
The DNA here is from genome assembly GCA_029582155.1 of Panopea generosa. Classification (NCBI taxonomy): domain Eukaryota; kingdom Metazoa; phylum Mollusca; class Bivalvia; order Adapedonta; family Hiatellidae; genus Panopea; species Panopea generosa. The sequence continues at coordinate 27,974,783 of CM055896.1, read as the reverse complement.
TAAACTTATCATGTTAATTCTGACAGGTCTGGTCTGTTTATCACCAAAACACTTACAGAAAGTCAAACACATTGTACCATGTGATAACACAAATGTAGAGGGCAATATAGGAACAAAGAAATTGGCTTGCCGTCATGGCGGAACTGCCACACTGACTTTTTCCCAGCAAAGCTCGGAGATTTGGTCAAAATATCTACGCACCATTTTATAATGGCTAAATTTAAGCATTGTTCTGTTCGTTCAACTAAAATTCTAGCTCTTCTTTTGTTATTGACTTTTATTAGTAGTTTTTAAAACTAGAAATAATTCCATAGGATACAGATTCTCCCACTATTATGTTGATAAATTTTATGAAAAATTAAGTTGTAATGGGTTCATAACTCGTGTAAACTTTGACTGCTGTTGACAAATATCAGACTTGGCCTGTAGTTTATAACAATTATACAACTAAACATCAACTATATAAACACACAGAACCTTTCAGAAGAAACTAATAAGAGTATATAGAAACTACTTGGACGGATGCATGAACGTGCGGACAGACAGTGTAACACTTTATTTCAATATTGCAATAGGAATTCAAGCTTTATTGGTTTTAATAGCTTTATTTATTAGTTATATATTGTTATATTCATAGCTTAATTAGTTTTGATATTTTATTTATTAGTTGTATAGTTATATTCATAGCCTAATTAGATTTGATAGCTTTATTTATATTCATAGCTAAATTAGATTTGATAGCTTTATTTATATACATAGCTTAATTAGATTTGATAGCTTTATTTATATACACAGCTTAATTAGATTTGAAAGCTTTATTTATATACACAGCTTAATTAGATTTGAAAGCTTTATTTATTAGTTATATATTGTTATATTCATAGCTTAATTAGTTTTGATATTTTATTTATTAGTTGTATAGTTATATTCATAGCCTAATTAGATTTGATAGCTTTATTTATATACACAGCTTAATTAGATTTGATAGCTTTATTTATATACACAGCTTAATTAGATTTGAAAGCTTTATTTATTAGTTATATATAGTTATATTCATAGCTTAATTAGTTTTGATATTTTATTTTAGATTGTTTAATATGTTTTAGACAAAGCTTATTCTTTCTCCATGGCAAACAGAAACTTAACTCATCTCTGTGCACTGTTTGACACTTTAAGCTTTGCCTTTATTAATCACTTGTATTAAACCTTGCTCACTTTCTGGGAGAGTATCCAGCTGTCCTGGTTTTGGCAGTTTCAAATTATTAACTGAACATAGTATAATATCTACACCATTATACTGCTTATTGTATACAGATTGATAATTGCCAGATATTTTTTAATTTTATTTTAGTGTAAAGGGCAGGTCGGGAGGTCTGGGTCAAATAAACAAAATTTTCTAGAAGTTGGGAGGATATTGCTGGGAGGTTTAGGTGTTCTGGTAATGAAGTTGGAGATTTCAGGTGCAGTTCCGCTTGGAATGTTTTGATGTGCCCTAAATCCTGATATTTATTATTTAGTAATAATTAGATTTGCTGATGGATGGGTGATGTGCAATAAAATGGATATTGGGGCTACTGTTTCACAGGATATAATTGGTAAATGACCAGATCAAAGACCCTTCCAAATGCAAAAAATGTGAACTTATTATGAAAATATTTTGAATTAAGTGGTTCTTTGGAAGTGGAGGAGGTTGTATGAAAATGGCAGTGTTCCTTTGGATATGTTACAAAGCAATAATGTTAAACATCATTGACATTATTATCATCATCATCAACACCATAATTGTCATCATCATTATTATTACAATATCAACATTGTTTCATATTAAAAAAAAAAACATATCAGTACAGATGGCATCATTAACAACATGTCATCAGTACAGATGACATCATCAACAACCCCTCATCAGTACAGATGACATCATCAACAACCCCTCATCAGTACAGATGGCATCATCAACAACCCCTCATCAGTACAGATGGCATCATCATCAACATGTCAACAGTACAGATAGTATCATCAACACATCATCAGTACAGATGGCATCATCAACCCCTCGTCAGTACAGATGGCATCTTCAACAACACATCATCAGTACAGATGGCATCATCAACAACCCCTCATCAGTACAGATGGCATCATCAACAACACATCATCAGTAAAGATGGCATCATCAACAACCCCTCATCAGTACAGATGGCAGCATCAACAACCCCTCATCAGTACAGATAGCATCATCAACCAGTACAGATGACAGCATCAACAACCCATCATCAGAACAGATGGCATCATCAAAAACCCCTCATCAGTAACAGTGGCATCATCAACAACCCCTCATCAGTATAGATGGCATCATCATCAACCCCTCATCAGTACAGATGGCATCATCAACAACACATCATTAGTACAGATGGCATCATCAACAACCCCTCATCAGTAACAATGGCATCATCAACAACCCCTTATCAGTACATATAGCATCATCAACCAGTACGGATGGCATCACCAACAAACCCTCATCAGTACAGATGGCATCATCATCAACACATCATCAGTACAGATAGCATCATCAACAACACATCATCAGTACAGATGGCATCATCAACAACCCCTCATCAGTACAGATAGCATCATCAACCAGTATGGATGGCATCATCAACAACCTCTCATCAGTACAGATGGCATCATCATCAACACACAATCAGTACAGAATGATAGTATCATCAACACATCATCAGTACAGATGGCATCATCACCAACACATCATCAGTACAGATAGTATCAACAACACATCATCAGTAACGATGGCATCATCATCAACCCCTCATCAGTACAGATGGCATCATCAACAACACATCATCAGTACAGATGGCATCATCAACAACCCCTTATCAGTAATGATGGCATCATCAACAACCCCTCATCAGTACAGATAGCATCATCAACTAGTATGGATGGCATCATCAACAACCTCTCTTCAGTACAGATGGCATCATCATCAACACACCATCAGTACAGAATGATAGTATCATCAACACATCATCAGTACAGATGGCATCATCATCAACACATCATCAGTACAGATAGTATCATCAACACATCATCAGTACAGATGGCATCATCAACAACCCCTCATCAGTACAGATGGCATCATCATCAACATGTCAACAGTACAGATAGTATCATCAACACATCATCAGTACAGATGGCATCATCAACCCCTCGTCAGTACAGATGGCATCTTCAACAACACATCATCAGTACAGATGGCATCATCAACAACCCCTCATCAGTACAGATGGCATCATCAACAACACATCATCAGTAAAGATGGCATCATCAACAACCCCTCATCAGTACAGATGGCAGCATCAACAACCCCTCATCAGTACAGATAGCATCATCAACCAGTACAGATGACAGCATCAACAACCCATCATCAGAACAGATGGCATCATCAAAAACCCCTCATCAGTAACAGTGGCATCATCAACAACCCCTCATCAGTATAGATGGCATCATCATCAACCCCTCATCAGTACAGATGGCATCATCAACAACACATCATTAGTACAGATGGCATCATCAACAACCCCTCATCAGTAACAATGGCATCATCAACAACCCCTTATCAGTACATATAGCATCATCAACCAGTACGGATGGCATCACCAACAAACCCTCATCAGTACAGATGGCATCATCATCAACACATCATCAGTACAGATAGCATCATCAACAACACATCATCAGTACAGATGGCATCATCAACAACCCCTCATCAGTACAGATAGCATCATCAACCAGTATGGATGGCATCATCAACAACCTCTCATCAGTACAGATGGCATCATCATCAACACACAATCAGTACAGAATGATAGTATCATCAACACATCATCAGTACAGATGGCATCATCACCAACACATCATCAGTACAGATAGTATCAACAACACATCATCAGTAACGATGGCATCATCATCAACCCCTCATCAGTACAGATGGCATCATCAACAACACATCATCAGTACAGATGGCATCATCAACAACCCCTTATCAGTAATGATGGCATCATCAACAACCCCTCATCAGTACAGATAGCATCATCAACTAGTATGGATGGCATCATCAACAACCTCTCTTCAGTACAGATGGCATCATCATCAACACACCATCAGTACAGAATGATAGTATCATCAACACATCATCAGTACAGATGGCATCATCATCAACACATCATCAGTACAGATAGTATCAACAACACATCATCAGTAACGATGGCTTCTTCAACCCCTCATCAGAACAGATAGCATCATCAACCAGTACGGGTGGCATCATCAACAACCCCTCATCAGTAAAGATGGCATCATCATCATCAACACATCATCAATACAAATGGTATTATCAACACATCATCAGTCCAGATGACATCATCGACAACCCCTCATTAGTATGGATGGCATCATCATCATTACATCATCAGTACAGATAGTATCATCATCACATCATCAGTACAGATGGCATTATCATCATCACATCATCAGTACAGATGGCATTATCATCAACACATCATTAGTACAGATAGTATCATCAACACATCATCAGTACAGATAGTATCATCAACCCCTCATCAATACAGATGGCATCATCATGATTACATCATCAGTACAGATAGTATCATCAACACATCATCAGTACAGATGGCATCATCATCAACACATCATTAATACAGATAGTATCTTCAACACATCATCAGTACAGATGGCATCATTAACAACCCCTCATCAGTAAGGATAAAATCATCAACACATCATCAGTACAAATGACATCATCAACAACATATCATCAATATTGATGCATCATCAACACATCATCAGTTATGATGGCATCATCAACACATCATTACACACTGACACCATAACCGTCAGCATAATGTTTAACTGCATTATGTTGTAAAAACAAGTAACTGAAAGTATTCATTCATAATAATTTGTCTAATTTTCATTAATTAATATACAATGTGATGACAACATTCAACAATTGTATCATCATCATCATCATTATCAGCAGCAACTCAAGAGTCAAATCTTGTGATCTTGTCTGGATGAAGAATGGACAGGCAAATTAGATTACCATATTACACAAAGTTAACTTGAAAATCCATCAGTTGATATTTGACAGGTCCTATCTTTGACTTGGCTATTTAAGTCATTTCATGGTAATTAGTGAGAAATGTGCAGTAGCTTTCCTTGATAAACACTCATTTATCATCCTGCAGAATTGGCAGAAACAAAGAAATGAGCTCCAGGGTTGATATCTGACCCCTTCTTGCTTCTGAATGCTTTATTTCATTCTTCAGACTGGTAGCTGGAAAAGTGAATAGTTCCTTGATATTTGTGTTAGATCATGTTACAGATTTATCTGCCAGTAATCAGGAAATCCTTCTGGGGACACAATGATAGAGCACCCAGCAGAGAAGGATTATTGGTGATCAGAGTGGCCTGAGTGATTGTTAAATGTGATTCCACTAATGCTGATAGTTCTATTCCACTAACAGCAAAATTAAAATAGTGTTATTATTAATATTGTAACATAAAGCTCTAAACAGTCACATGACTTAAGCTCTAAACAGTTACATGGCTTAGCAGTAAGCTCTAAACTGAGCCTCATGGCTCAGTAGTAAGCTCTAAACAGACACTATACGTAGCAGTAAGCTCTAAACAACTACATGACTTAGCAGTAATCTCTAAACAACTACATGACTTAGCAGTAAGCTCTAAACAACTACTTGACTTAGCAGTAAGCTCTAAACAACTACATGACTTAGCAGTAAGCTCTAAACAACTACATGACTTAGCAGTAAGCTCTTAACTGAGTCTTGTGGCTCAGTAGTAAGCTCTAAACAGACAAGATACTTAGCAGTAAGCTCTAAACAACTACATGACTTAGCGGTAAGCTTTAAACAACTACATGACTGCTAAGTAAGCTCTAAACAACTACATGACTTAGCAGTAAGCTCTTAACTGAGTCTTGTGACTCAGAAGTAAGCTCTTAACAGACAATATACTTAGCAGTAAGCTCTAAACAATTACATGACTTAACAGTAAGCTCTAAACAGCATGACTTAGCAGTAAGCTCTTAAATGAGTCTTGTTGCTCAGTAGTAAGCTCTTAACAGACAATATACTTAGCAGTAAGTTCTAAACAACTATATGACTTAACATTAGCTCTAAACAACTGCATGACTTAGCAATAAGCTCTAAACAGCTACTTGACTTAGCAGTAAGCTCTTAACTGAATCTTGTGGCTCAGTAGTAAGCTCTAAACAGACAAAATACTAGCAGTAAGCTCTAAACAACTACATGACTTAGCAGTAAGCTCTAAACAACTACATGACTTAGCAGTAAGCTCTAAACAACTACATAACTTAGCAATAAGCTCTTAACAACTACATTACTTAGCAGTAAGCTCTCAACAGCTACATGACTGAGCAATAAGCATTAAACAACTACATGACTTAGCAGTAAGTTCTAAACAACACCATGCTTAGCAGTAAGCTTACAACAGACAAGATACTTAGCAGCAAGTTCTTAACAACTACATGACTTAACAGTTTGCTTAAAACAGACAAGATACATAGCAGTAAGCTCTTAACAAACATGATACTTAGCAGTAAGCTCTAAACTGAGCCACTTGGCCTTGTAATGAAGCTCTCAAAAGTCACATGGCTTACGGTAGTAAGCTCTTAACAGTCATGGCTTAGGAGTAAGCTCTTAATAGCAACCATATGACAGAACTCACATATCTTAGATGTAAGCTCTATTTAACAATCAAGTATTGTCAAGAAATTAAAACAAACAGTATTAAGCACTTGTATGTTTTAGCAGTAAACTCTATTAAGCAATCTGTCTTTTAAAAGTAAACTCTATTAAGCAATCTGTGATTTAAAAGTAAACTCTATTAAGGAACCATCTGTGTAAGCAGAACACTTTTAAACACCCACCTGTCTTAGCAGTAAACTTTAATAAGCAATCATATATTTTAGCAGTAAACACTATTAAGCAGTCACATATTTTAACAGTAAACTGTATTAAGCAACCATGTGTTTTAGCAGTAAATTATATTAAGCAATAAAAGTTTAAGTAAACTGTGCCTTAGTATTAGGCTATTTGTAAGCAAATGCATGTCTTAGCTGTAAGTTCTATTAAACCATCATCTGCTAAAGCTCTATTTAAACTGTTGTAGTAACTGTTGTAAGCTCTTATATTATACAGGAATCTGTCTTAGCTGCTACCTGGTTAGCTCTATGAAACATGCACATTTCATAGATGTTACCTGGTAAGCTCTATTAAACATTCACCTTAGCTGTTAGCTGATAAGCTATATTAGACAGTCATCTATCTTAGCCGCTAACTGGTAAGCTCTATTAAACAGTTATATTTCATAACTGTTAGCTTGTAAGCTCTATAAGACAGTCATATTTCATAACTGTTAGCTGGTAAGCTCTATAAGACAGTCATCTGTCTTAGCTGCTACTTGGTAAGCTCTATTAAACATTCACTTTAGCTGTTTAGCTGTTAGCTGGTAAGCTATATTAGACAATCATCTGTCTTAGCTTCTACCTGGTAAGCTCTATTAAACAGTCATATTTCATAACTGTTAGCTGGTAAGCTCAATAAGACAGTCATCTGTCTTAGCTGCTACCTGGTCAGCTCTATTAAACAGTCATATTTCATAACTGTTAGCTAGTAAGCTCTATTAGACAGTCATCTGTCTTAGCTGCTACTTGGTAAGCTCTATTAAACAGTCATATTTCATAACTGTTAGCTGGTAAGCTCTATTAGATGGTCATCTGTCTTAGCTGCTACCTGGTGAGCTCTATTAAACAGTCATCTTTCATAGCTGTTAGCTAGTAAGCTCTATTAGACAGTCATCTGTCTTAGCTGCTACTTGGTAAGCTCTGTTAAACAGTCATTTTCATAGCTGTTAGCTAGTAAGCTCTATTAGACAGTCACCTGTCTTAGCTGCTACTTGGTAAGCTCTATTTAACAGGCATATTTCATAGCTGTAAGCTGGTAAGCTTTATTTAACAATTACCTTTCATAGCCGTTAGCTGGTAAGCTCTATTTAACAATTATCTTTCATAGTTGTTAGCTGGTAAGCTCTAATTAACAATTATCTTTCATAGCTGTTAGCAGGTGGCTCTATTAGACTGTCATCTGTCTTAGCTTCTACCTTGTAAGCTCTATTTAACAGACATATTTCATAGCTGTTAGCTGGTAAGTTCTATTTAACAAGTATCTTTCATAGCTGTTAGCTGGTAAGCTCTATTTATAGGCATATTCCATTGTTGTTAGCTGGTAAGCTCTTTTTAACTATTATCTTTCATAGCTGTTAGCTGGTAAGCTCTATTTAACAATTATCTTTCATAGCTGTTAACTGGTAAGCTATATTTAACAATTATCTTTCATAGCTGTTAACTGGTAAGCTATATTAAACATTCATCTTTCTTTGTTGTTAGCTGGTAAACACTATTCATCATCTTTCTTTGTTGTTAGCTGGTAAGCACTATCCATCATCTTTCTTTGTTGTTAGCTGATAAGGACTATCCATCATCTTTCTTTGTTGTTAGCTGGTAAGCACTATCCATCATCTTTAATAGCTGTTAGCTGGTAAGCACTATCAATCATCTTTCATAGCTGTTAGCTGGTAAGCACTATCCATCATCTTTAATAGCTGTTAGCTGGTAAGCACTATCCATCATCTTTCATAGCTGTTAGCTGGTAAGCACTATCCATCATCTTTCTTTGTTGTTAGCTGGTAAGCATTATCCATCATCTTTCATAGCTGTTAGCTGGTAAGCTCTATCCATCATCTTTCTTTGTTTTAGCTGGTAAGCACTATCCATCATCTTTCATAGCTGTTAGCTGGTAAGCGCTATCCATCATCTTTCTTTGTTTTAGCTGGTAAGCACTATCCATCATCTTTCATAGCTGTTAGCTGGTAAGCTCTATCCATCATCTTTCTTTGTTTTAGCTAGTAAGCACTATCCATCATCTTCCATAGCTGTTAGCTGGTAAGCACTATCCATCATCTTTCTTTGATGTTTGCTGGTAAGCTCTATCCATCATCTTTCTTTGTTGTTAGCTGGTAAGCACTATCCATCATCTTTCTTTGTTGTTAGCTAGTAAGCACTATCCATCATCTTTCTTTTTTGATAGCTGGTAAGCACTATCCATCATCTTTCTTTGTTGTTAGCTGGTAAACACTATTCATCATCTTTCTTTGTTGTTAGCTGGTAAGCACTATCCATCATCTTTCTTTGTTGTTAGCTGGTAAACACTATCCATCATCTTTCTTTGTTGTTAGCTGGTTAGCACTATCCATCATCTTTCTTTGTTGTTAGCTGGTTAGCACTATCCATCATCTTTCTTTGTTGTTAGCTGGTAAGCACTATCCATCATCTTTCTTTGTTGTTAGCTGGTAAGCACTATCCATCATCTTTCTTTGTTGTTAGCTGGTTAGCACTATCCATCATCTTTCTTTGTTGTTAGCTGGTAAGCACTATCCATCATCTTTCTTTGTTATTAGCTGGTTAGCACTATCCATCATCTTTCTTTGTTGTTAGCTGGTAAGCACTATCCATCATCTTTCTTTCTTATTAGCTGGTAAGCACTATCCATCATCTTTCTTTGTTGTTAGCTGGTTAGCACTATCCATCATCTTTCATAGCTGTTAGCTGGTTAGCACTATCCATCATATTTCTTTGTTGTTAGCTGGTTAGCACTATCCATCATCTTTCTTTGTTGTTAGCTGGAAAGCTCTATTAAACATTCATCTTTCTTTGTTGTTAGCTGGTAAGCACTATCCATCATCTTTCTTTGTTGTTAGCTGGTAAGCACTATCCATCATCTTTCTTTGTTGTTAGCTGGTATGCACTATTCATCATCTTTCTTTGTTGTTAGCTGGTAAGCACTATCCATCATCTTTCTTTGTTGTTAGCTGGTAAGCACTATCCATCATCTTTCTTTGTTGTTAGCTGGTAAGCACTATCCATCATCTTTCTTTGTTGTTAGCTGGTTAGCACCATCCATCATCTTTCTTTGTTGTTAGCTGGTAAGCACTATCCATCATCTTTCTTTGTTGTTAGCTGGTTAGCACTTTCCATCATCTTTTATAGCTGTTATCTGGTAAGCTCTAATAAACATTCATCTTTCTTTGTTGTTAGCAGCTGCTGGTAAACACTATTCATCATCTTTCTTTGTTGTTAGCTGGTATTTGCACTATCCATCATTTTTCTTTGTTGTTAGCTGGTAAGCACTATCCATCATCTTTCTTTGTTGTTAGCTGGTATTTGCACTATCCATCATTTTTCTTTGTTGTTAGCTGGTAAGCTCTATCCATCATGTTTCTTTGTTGTTAGCTGGTTAGCACTGTCCATCATCTTTCTTTGTTGTTAGCTGGTAAGCACTATCCATCATCTTTTTTTTTTGGTTAGCTGGTTAGCACTATCCATCATCTTTCTTTGTTGTTAGCTGGTAAGCACTATCCATCATCTTCCTTTGTTGTTAGCTGGTAAGCACTATCCATCATCTTCCTTTGTTGTTAGCTGGTAAGCTCTATCCATCATCTTCCTTTGTTGTTAGCTGGTAAGCACTATCCATCATCTTTCTTTGTTGTTAGCTGGTATGCACTATCCATCATCTTCCTTTGTTGTTAGCTGGTAAGCTCTATCCATCATCTTCCTTTGTTGTTAGCTGGTAAGCACTATCCATCATCATCACACACACACACACACACACACACACACACACACACACACACACACACACACATTATTTAATGTGACGAATAAGAAATGAATTACTTGTAGAATTTACTCAATCTAAAATTTAAATAAAAATGTAAAAAATGAAATATATTAAAAGTTGAGATGGGGTGGGGAAATAAATTCAGCTCACAAACTTTCATGAATTTCATAAAAATAATTCCTGAAATGATTTAACATGCCTGACAGATCTGTAAACATCCACTGCTATAATGCAAGTTTATCTTATAGTTGTTCTTTTCAGTTCATGCTATTATAAATAATGTATAAAAATAATTATAAACTCAGAACTTTATGTCTTTCATTGAGATATGAAAGAAAAAACAATGTCGCTGTGCATTTTTGTTGCATTATTTAATTCAAGAATGTTATGATATATTATACAAAAGTTAATTTGCAAAAAAAACCGATAAATTGCTTTCATGAGTTTGGAATGTTCAAGGTGTAGAATAATTGATTTAATTTCTGGGAGGATATCCTGTTTTAAACACAGCAATTGAAAAAAAGGTTCGCTTATGATGTACACTTGTATATACTACTCTGGCTGTTTCCAGATGTCAGATTTTCATTGTGCAGCTGTGTGAATCACACACAGTAATAAATACACCAGCCTGTTGTAAAGCTGTGGTGGTGGTGAGAGAGTCCTGGAGAGAAGCAACTAGTTTCTCTGAACAGTCTTCAGAACCATGGCTGGCTGCAAGGGATGTCAAACAAAGAGCAGAGTTTGAGGATGTTGAGAGTTTTTTCTTTCTTTTTTGATGGATGGAAGCAATACTTAGACAATTGAGAAATCTTTTTCGAATTCTTAAAAGAAAGAGCGACAGTTACCTGTGAAGTTGACTGTGAAAGGAGCAGGGTTCCTTGGATTAATTTATTTCATGGTCAAGATAGACTCATTGTATTTCTCGCTTAGTTTTCTTCAATATTGGACCAAAGGAATAACAAGGCATATTTTCGATTTTCTGCATATTTACGCAGTAGGACAGTCTGTACTGCTTGAGTTTTGTTTGATTTTAATTGATTATTCATTGTGCTTTACTGAGTTAGAAATGAAACAATTTGACTACAAAAGTGTTTGAAGATCGATTTTCCTCAGAGTGCAGTTTCGTAAGTTTCGTGAAAGATAGGAATGAATAAATTGTGTCTTACTGAGAGAAATGATATTTATCATTCTACATTTCTGCCAGACTGTAAACATGTGAGATAGAACTGGATAATTTTCACAGTCGGTTTCTTTGGGGACATTTAATGTTGCATCAAATATTAAATCAGATTGGATAATTTCAACCAATCAGATTTAGTATTACAAAAGCTGTGTTCTTTATCCTGTCAACCTCATTAAGAATAAATTGAATCTGGTGTCCTCAGGCTAACCTACTGAGCATGTGTCTGTAATAGTTCTCTTCATCATGGTATACAATCTATTATTTATCAGTCTTGAGATTATATAGGTCAAAGGACATTTCTATATTTGGAATGATAATTATCAAGTTAATATTCCGTCTGCAAGTTCTACAGGAACCAGGGTGTCATCTTGGAGAATGTGCTCAAGCTACACATATGGTAATGGACATTTATTTTATTTGAGTGTGGGTAAATGATTGGGACAAATCATAATACTGGAATAGAAAAATACACCACAGAATGACAGTGTAAGTCTAGACAGATGCAGCCTTATATAGAAAGCTCACAAATCGTCAGAGATCACACCATACATTTGTTTTAAATGGATTTTAATGTTTCAGGTGTGACGGTATTTGTGGTCTGGTGGAACCAGGCTTATCAATGAATTATTGAATATATTATTGACTAGAATTGATGGCATCAAAGTTAACCTGTTGAAGACAAAACAATATCGGAATTTTTCAATAACAACCAGCAGAAAACATTGACATAAATATAATTTTCAGTACTACATAACTGAGTGTCACATCTGCTATAAACATCGCCCAACACCAGCAGTGTATAATCCTTATAATGTACATAAATACAGGAACTACAAGCGAATCTATCCGATAATTTATACATAATATGATGTATTAACCTGATTATAACAAATGACAAAAGTTATGCAATATCGGCAGTTGTGGAGGTTTGTCTCCCCATTTTGACAGCTGTACAAATTGTTTATATTGGAATTTACAAATTTTTTGTATGCAGTATTCTTAACAAAAGGACGAGATAAAAAAGTGCTTTTATGTATTTGACCACAGTGGCTTCTTCCATGACAGGTGATGGATCATGTATCAGTTGTTGGATATAATCGTAACAATAGGAGGCTCGTGACTGCTATTGGATAAGTTTATAGTAAAGAAAAAAATAAACCTGTTTGTGTTTAAGGCATATTGACTGATAAATAAGGGCACGCACCAACCGTGTAATTGATCAATGGTTTTTATCAAAATTGGCAATGAACGTAAACATTTTATTTACGGTATTGACCCTCAGGGAAAAAACGCATTATTAAACAATAGATTGTAGCAGACTGCTTACATATATTTACACATTGAGTAATTCTCTAGGAGGAGTAGTAATGAGAGCCAGTCTGATACAATAGTGATTATTCAGTTTATACTTGTAATTAAGTTTTTATATACCAGTTGATGTAATGAAAAAACATTTGCTAGTTGGGTAAAAGTTAATTTTATAAGCAAACAAAAAAAAGGAGGAAAATAATCGAAATGTCACTTATATACTCGCACGAAGCGCCCCCTGTGATAAGGCGGAGGGAGAAAAACAAGAAAGACAACTCTTCTAATAGACGGAGTCGCCCCGCGTCTTGGTTTGTCTCAACATTCAGCTTTGACAAACTGTTTAACCGAGGTAAGAACGTATCTTGTGATTCTGCATGGTGGAACTGAATTGTTGAAATTCTATGTTATATTGAATTTTCATTTATGACAAATCCTTTTAAATAAATGTCTGACAATGTTTTAATTATTTTCAAGAATTTAATACAATTAAATGATTCATATTTATTATAAATGGGCATGAGCAGACTGTCTGTTCTTGAGTACACAGGCCACACCAGTGATCATATCTAGCTTGGTAATTTTACTGTGGAATAATTTCACTTATGTACCATTAGGTGAACTTATAGCAGATTATTCACCTTCCCTGGTAGCTAGGTTACATATTGATAAAAAAAGATACAGAAAAAAGGAAAGTAAAACCGCCTTTTGGTGTTATATTTTAATAACAAAATCAAAGTGTTTTAAATGTTGTTAATCTTGTCTCTATACTTATTATGGTTTCAATTAGACTCAATAATTTATTTTACGCTAAATAATTAATTAGTCTTCCCATCTCCCTTTCAATTTTTCTTAAAATGTTATAATTGTTCTTTATATTCGTATTTCTGATAGTGCGCAGACATAAAATTCTTGTAGTTTAAAGAAAACTTTGATACCATGCTAAACCATGCTCTGACATTAACTGGTACCACTAATCCTCAATCTTCTAATCTTTACCTAATCCAATTTCTGTAAACCAATATCCAAATCATCTTGTTTACCGTCTGAAGATAATTGAAGCATCTTTTGATTTTTCAAAGGTTTTTCTGTGGCCTTGAGTTTGATGTTTCTATTAATTAATGAGTTAATTTACTCTAGGTTATACATGGCCTACTATTGATTAATGAGTTAGTTTACTGTAGGTTATACATGGCCTACTATTAATTATAATGAATAGTTACTATGTGGCATCTTCTAGGAATGGTCTGCTTGATACTTTTTGTGTTGTGCTGTCTAAATTATTTTCTTTGTAAACCATCAATTTCTCAGTTGTAACAGTGTTTGGGATAACTTTCTCTTCTTCCCTGGTCACATCAACATGCAGAATAAAATCTTGTATTTGAGTAGCAAACATTACAGCACTTTATTGGCATTTTTCTCATTATGACTGACCATGTGGCCTCCATTGTTGAGTGGTTTAAGGTATACTGTTTCAAGAGATTAACGTCTGAGATGAGGTTCTAGGTTCATACACAGTTCTGTCCATCCACGACCCCCGACTGGTCAGTTGATATACCTGCCCCAACACCACCCCCAACTGGTCAGTAGATATACAGCATTCCTCCATTGCCTGTAATACATTACCATGTCTTCAAATTCTCTTCAATCCTACAGCAATTCTATTCTGGGTTTGATATATTTTTCCTGGTTGTCATGTTGATATTTATATTTACATGGATAATAAAATGAACATTACAGCAATCTGCCTCAATCTGAACCTGGAAACATGGAGACGTTTCCAAGCAGGGGTAATTAACAGCCTCATCTTCTCAAGGAGTTCACCAGTCCCTCCAGTGGTTGGCTTTGGTTACAATATTTGAAACACATGTTACCATGGTGTATTCCAAGGGGATCCCATATAAAACCTGTGCCATTGAAAAAAAAAACTTGTGTTCAGATTTATTACTTAGATTGCTTCAAACTCTGATAAAATCAAGTGGTTCAGTAATGTTTATGGGTGATATTTCAGTATCTTCCAACATTTCTGTGAATGTTGTCACTTGAATTATTACATGAAAGCCCACAATGGCAAGGTGAGATAATAATAAACTTCATCCTGCAATCGTGGGGGCCAAAATGGGAAATAAAGTTGACTTCTTAAAAAAGTTGAGTTCAATAAACTGGTTTATGATCAAATTACTTATTGTTAGTTTCCAGTCTTTGAACGAATATGTCTAGTCATCTCATTTCCCTCAGATGTCTGTTATTTAAAAGACACAGGTATAAAATTAATTATATCTAATGGTTGGGTCTCACTGCTGAGGTTGTGGGTTCAAGCCCAGCTTGGTCCAAAAACTTTGTGAGAGTTTGCCATAGAAGGACAGTGGTTCTAAATCAGACTCATTTCTCCACCAATAAAACTGGAATGACATATATAACCTGTCAGTGGTTTAAATGGTGTTTTAAATCAATTTACTAAATCATTTTAAATCAAATTTTATGTGAATGGGATAAAATTTCCGTCTTTATATCAAGTGTTTTAAAGTTTTTGTACAATTCTTTCTTTTTCATGTTTCACATGTCAGTATTTCACTTCTCAAATACAAAAAAAATAAATCCCCTAAACATAAAATCAAGACATGATTTTATCCAAGATAAATGATAACTTTTGCTTCATAAGATAACTGTAAGAAATTAGCCTGTTTTCTCAAGAAACCTCTCTCATTGATGTGCCAAGGCATGTTTTGAAACTAAGTAATTTTGTTTTCATCTCGGTGATATGCGACAACCTTTGGCAGGATCCCTTTACAAGATTTGGGAACCCACCAATTTGTTTGTGCCATATTCACAGCAATTATCATTTCTGCTATTTTAACATGTGGATTCCAGTAACTGTCAGAAAGGCTTATTTGTGTCTTTGGTAATTTGTGTATTTTGTGCATTTGTATATGCCCCAATCCTCATTGAAGAATGATGCAGGGACATTTAGTGTTGCATGTGTTAGTCGGTGTGCTCATTCTTTCATTTGTCAGTCTATCGGAAAATTGGTTTCCGATCAATAATTTCTAAAGGGGTCTAATATTTGTATTTGAGGAAGACTGGAGTATCATACTTAAACTTATCCTGTAAAATAACATATTTATATATAGTCTGTTTTTGTTATTGTTTTCTCTTTAATTTTAAAAAAAATAATCAAACTTGGATGTGGACTGTATATGTTTTTGATATTTGCTTCAACCTCTTTTGGCAACCCCCCCCCCCCCCCCACCTTATCCCCAATATTTTTTATTATCATTATCATTATCTTTTATCTTCACCTTTCTTTATTCTTTTTTTATTATTTATTCTCCCCATTCTTTATAGAGATCAAGTAATATATTTACAGTTATAAAGTATTATACATTTACAAAATTGAATTCTTTGAGGAATGAAAGATGAATGAATGTGGTGAATTATTTTATATGCTATTGATATAGATATATATATTTATTTTGAAATTGTAAGGTGTGTAGGGGGATGGTCCTCCCCTACCCCCGCACACCTAGGACGGGGAGAATAAATGGGTCATCCAAATGGGTGACTGAAAAAAAAAAAAAAAAAAAAAAAAATATTTGTATTTGATTAATCTGGCATCTCATTGCTTTCTATAAACATCCGTATTTTATCAATGGACTGTCACCAAATTATACAGAAGATGCATTACCAGAGATCTTGGACACGTTGTTGAACTGGCAAAACTGAGTAGTACATGTCAGAGTTATGGCCCTTGAGTGATAGAAATTGCTTTGTTTGAGCTTGAGTGCATTCTAGGATCAGCATTGATATTTAAACCGTTACCAAACTTAACTCCTTGTAACAAACCTTAGATTTTGATTTTTAAGAGGCCTTGAGTTTAATAAAAAAATATGATATATCCCTGCAAAACAAAGTTGGGTGGGGTATGAGGAATCATAGTTTTTGTTTGATTTCAATGAAACTTGGTATACAATCATGATCATCATTATTTGTAGTTTTAATTGAAATCATTTTTTTTTTTTCCCCATCACTTTAAGATGTATATTTACGTCACTTATTGTTCATACTTCACATAGGAGAATGTGGAAGGGTGTATGAAAAAATGTCTGTACCTTGAAAAAAAGAAACTCAGGAATCCATGTCTGATAGGCAAGAATTAGACACACATCTCTAATACAAGCTGACATGCAATGGCTGCATGTTGGTTTATCCCTACTGGTTGCAATTGTCTAATGGGCACTTGCATGTCATCTGGGTATCAAAGTTATATAGCAATTGATCCGCTGAATTATCTTCCATTTGAGTGACTTGAAATGAGTTCAGTTCGACACAACCGTTCATTTCAATTCTTTTTGGGGTCACTTGGTTCAATCTGTAATGCTGAAATAGTTAAAAAGAGCTGAAATCTGTTGGCATCAATTACACTGTTGTTATACCAGGATTAAAGGCTGAAATGTTAAATCAATATTGGATCTGATCCAGTTAGAATATACTGCCATTGATGCATATCTGAAAATGTTGCATAATCAATATTTGAAAGGTGTGACTGCAGAATTTCTGTGTCTGGATTTTGTCATGCTGGAACATTTAAATGGGAGACTTAGTTAATGTGCATGCACAGATGCCTTAGAGGTCTGCTGTTATCAGCATAAATTGTTCTTGATGTCGACTTCAGAATAGTATTAGCCATTTTGACAAAAAAACAGTAAACAGTTCTTTAGAATATTTTAATTTACATTAATATCTGATTTGAAGTTCTTTGGAAACACATCCAGGAGCACTGAGCACATTCAAGAGCACATAACACATTCAAGAGCATGGAACATATTCAAGAGCACAAAACACATCAAAGAACACAGAACATGTTCAAGAGCACAAAAGATATTCAAAAGCACAGAACACATCCAAGAGCACAGAACACATCCATGAGCACTGAACACATTCAAAAATTCAGAACATGTCCAAGAGCATGTAACACATCCAAGAGCATGGAACATATTCAAGAACACAAACACGTTCAAGAGCATGTAACACATCAAAGAGCATAGGACACATTTAAGAACACAGAACACATCCAAGAGCGTGTAACACATCCAAGAGCACTGAACACATTCAAGAACACAGAACACATCCAAGAGCATGTAACACATCCAAGAGCACTGAACACATTCAAAAATACAGAACCCGTCCATGAGCATGTAACACATCCAAGAGCACTGAACACATTCAAAAATACAGAACACGTCCATGAGCATGTAACACATCCAAGAGCACTGAACACATTCAATAACACAAAACATCTAAGAGTATGTTACACATCCAAGAGCACTGAACACATTCAAGAACACAAACTCGTCCAAGAGCATGTAGCACATCCAAGAGCACAGGACACATTCAAGAACACAGAACACATCCAAGAGCATGTAACACATTCAAGAGCACTGAACACATTCAATAACAAAGAACACATATAAGAGCACAGGACCCATTCAAGAACACAGAACACGTCCAAGAGCATGTAACACATCCAAGAGCACAGAACACATCTAAGAACACAAAAACACATCCATATATATCTGTATAAATTTACAGTGTCTAGAAAAAAATACCCTGCTTGATCAATTAATCTTGGCAGATATTTATGTGAGTTACAAACAGGGTGGAGAACTGTTCCAGGAACCTGCAATATCTGAAACTGGAACAACAACTTTCACAATTGATTTCTACATCACAGATGTGTGAAAGATATGAATGTCATTTTAATTGTTGTTTCATAGCTGAATATTGACAGCAATTTGTACTGATTTACTTGGAGCCACCCAAGAGAGGTAATAATGGGAAATGAAGGAATCTGGAAAAAATGTACTAGTTTCAGCAGTTGTATATTGACTATTGCTTGGACAGTAATTTGGTAGCATGTAGTCATAACAACTTAAATTTTATTACATAATATCAGGTTGTGTCTTTGAAAGGAAGTAAAATCATAAAATATGCAATAAAATAAAGTTATCATGCTATTATATACATAAACTGTTATAATGGAGAGATTTTACTCTATCTAAACACTGGTCTATACCAGATTTTATACTGAAATATAGGAGGTCAGCATTGTTTTATGATTTTATACTGAAATATAGGAGGGCAGCGTGGTTTCATGATTTTATACTGAAATATAGGAGGGCAGCGTGGTTTCATGATTTTCAGCAAGACATTCAATGCAAGTGTTGCATCATTTAAAGGAGGAAGAGGTGGGCTAACACCAATTCTATTTTTAGCAAATTTTGGGTAGGTGTGTGTGTGGGGGAGACACTCTGGCTGTACCTTCCCCTGAATCCTCCAGTGTTCACAGGTCAGGTTACTTGAAGTATGGTACAACAAGAAAATAATTATAATATCATGTTGATTTGCAGACTTTTTATTGTTTCTACGTTTCTACATCCTCGTGAAAGTTGTAACCAGACCATAAGGAGTTTGCAAATCATTTCTTTCAAACAAACTTGAAAGCGTGTGTACTGGATGATGAAGTTAATGTTCTCAGTTTTCTTTTCATATTACCTTCAATTTACTGGGAACAATAAGATTCACAAAATAAAAACTATTTATGTAAACAGCTACTTTGTGTAGCAAACCTTACAGACTCGCTGTTGTCAGTTTATACAAATAACTTTCCATAAAAAGTCCTCATTAAAAAATGAAGAAGCATCGCTACCTTTGTCTGTGATGTTTATTTAAGGAAAACGGCATCTGCCTAACATTATACAATACCCTGGGAATATATTGCCTGATCTATAAACCACCGCATCATTAGAAACTAATTACAGAGTACTTGCATCAATTAAGACATGTGGACTTCCTGTCTGGTACAGGAATTATGTTTTTGTCTTGTAATAATCCCATTTGTATAAAATTGGATGTTGTGTCTTGTTGTATTGGAAAGGTGGAGAAAAATTCATTGTGATAAATTTCTAAATGAGAATTCTGGAATGCACCAGGGAGAATGCATTTTTTCCCCTTCTCTTACTGTTCTGTGTGTATTGTTAAATTTGTTCAAAGTGTTGAAGGCTGGTATAAAGATTACTGAAATATACAACTTCACATTATTCTCTTCTTTCTTTGTTTTTTGTTTGTAAGGAAATTCACTACTGGCGTCAGGGGAATTTTCAACTTGTAAACACAGTCTGTTTTGTTAGACATTTTAAAATATTTACATTGTAAGATGCAGACTTGAATCAATTGTGATAACAAGTGTACATCCAGCACAATAACATATTATCTTAAAGTTGTATTGACTATTTACTTATATATTTATTACTCCTGCTATATACCTGTGAAGATGAATGAAGAAAACTGAAGGAAGTTTGGTGTGAAGTATGAGATCTTCTTTTCATTTACCATTCACCAGGCCCAGTTATAGCTCAGTCAGTAGCGTGTCTGACTTTCAATTCAGGGTCGTGACTTCGAATCCCCTCCAGGTCACAGTTTCCTTGAAGATTGATATACAAATGGGTATCTCATTGTCATTTATCTCTCGCCGCTGCTTCAAGTTGGAAAGTTATCAGTTACTTGCAGAGAGCTTTAGTACTGGTTAGTCTTCCAGGATCCCAGAAAAGAGGGGTTAGATTAACTGATTGTCTGTAATCTCTCAATGGCATAAAATAGACGTTAAATATTCAAACAAAGAATAAACATTTACCAGTCTTCTGATCTGGAATTGATTTATACTTCCCAGTCATCAGACATTTTGGTATTTTGATACACACAAATCAGTTGTCTGAATCTTGTACAGGAAATCGTTTAAACCCCAGCGATCGCGTGCCTGTGTGTATGTTGGAGACTCTTGGAGCAAACAACTTCAACAAGTACCCTCAGTCTCATGACATGAACATTGGTTATGATAGACTACCTCAAAGGGAGACTTCAGTGTACTATTTAACAAATAAAACTAGTATCTCTACTGTAAACCTTCACACAACAAGCAAATTTACATTTGGAATTTATTATTTAATGGAACAAGTGTTCACCATAACCTGACAACAGCTCACAAGCAATATCTAGACCACTAACTCAAAAGTCAAACACACGTTCAGGACTCAATTTTCAAATAATTCACACAAGTGTTCAGCATAACATAACGATATGTCTGCACGTGTGAGGCTTCCTCACAGGTCAAGGTCACATACAGGCATATAGAGGTTACGTATTTTCATATACTGCATGTATACTACAGTTGCTAGGCATGCTATATAACTTTATCCATTTTTTCACCAAAATATTTAAATTGGAGAAAAAACAAAACATAAACAATATGTCATGCCTATAATATATAGTCACTGATGTGTATTGCCCTAAGAATATCTATGTAAACATGCCAAAATAATATATTGAAAAGTGACTTTCTAACATGGCCTACGTGCCCAGGGTAGACTTAAATAGATTTCATGCTTAATATGTATCATCATTTTATGAGCCACCTGGTTTCATTTTGATATCAATGTAAATAGGCCTCGCCTATAATCTTGTCGGTATTTTTAGATTTCAGCAGTAAAACTGCACATTTATGTCAAGGGATATTGTGTTCAATAATTTATATTGTATTTGCCTCTGTTATGTAAAAATATTTAATTTTATTGACCAAATACTAAATCATGGCCCAAGATAAAGTCACTCATTCAGGCCAGTATTGGGGTTATGCTGAAACATTGATGAATAAAATGCCAACAAGGTTAATCAACATAGAATAAACTACAAGTACAGAATCCACCAATATCATTAATTGGAACCTTCCACTGTGCAATTCAATAAACATTCAATCATTTACTCAACAGAAAGTTACAGGTGATGTATCTTTAATCCACCAAATTGGTAACATGTTGTAGAATATGTTTCATCAAGTCTGAACGACAATGACACTGCCATCAATCATTATTTGCCTGCGCTCCATAACAAAGTAGTTTTAGAATGGGGATTTCATTTCACCAGTCACTATGATTAAAATATTGTTTTTGTTATGATTTGGCTGATTTAAAACATCATTTCATACATACATGTAGTTGATTTATAAATGACAATGAGAGTAAAAATAATTGTATTTTTTTTAAACATTTATAGCGATGTTACCCGACATACTCCCTATATACTGATATACTTCTTTTTCTCTTTTGTACATTATGGATGTATGTTCTACTGTTTAGTGCTGACTGCTCTCACCTTTTGAAGCATTTGAAAAGATATAATATTGTAAGGTTAATAGGAGGAGACAGCTGTGTTTCTGAAATTCAAAGTCTGATGTTTATCACCCACTTCCGAGGGACGGGTATTATTAGAACATAAAAAACATCTTGTGGCAGGCAGCTTCCATGGGAGGGTATTATTAGAACACATAAAAAACATCTTGTGGCATCTTCAGTTTTTGATTAGCTTGGGAAATATCAGGTCATATTTAGTTAACGGTTTGGCATAATTTTGATTGACAGTATAGCAGAAATAAATCAACTCAGCAATAGTATATGTATATCCTGTTTCTTGGTGTGAGGTGTGGGGAAGTGGGTGTCACTGTAATTGACAATACACTGAGGGGGTGGGTGGGGAGTTAATTGTGAAAATTGGTCCTACTCTGATTTATGAGTTTTACTCCACTAATAAAAACATTTTGCCATAATATAAAGTACAGAGAATGGAAAATGGAACTTCCAAGTACCTGTGACTCTTAATTTGGCTTGTTCATTTAACTGTTCAAACATTTGGTTTAAACAACTGAGCTTCTAATTCACCTCCACATATTTGTTTCTTTCTTGGTTTATGAAAATGTTTATATGACTTACAATATTATGTGATGTGACATAATAACAACTGCGTAACCTGTACATGAATTCAACAGGAAGATATCTTCCCATGGCTAAATATAAACACAGTTCTTTAGTTTTAAACTTCAGTTGTGAGCACAGCAGTTCACAAGCAGATCAAGAATTTTGGTCTAGTGATTGATCTTATTAAATTGTTACGCAATTTTTTTTTAATCTCAGAACTCTTTGTTTCCCCTCTGAATCTGCCAGTGGTATGGGAATACAATTATCATTGACTGAGTTGTTGTCTATAGTTCTGATCAAGCATTCCTTGTAGTGTTATCTGTTCTTGTTCACATAATTCAATAGAGTATCAATACACCATTGGTAAGTGAGGTACTGTATCTGACTACATAATGTGTAATTGTTGACATGTTGTTGTAACTGATATGCCCTTTTATGTCCCATTATCACTAGAGCCTACTATTATCATGTAGGGGTCGGGGGGGGGGGGGGGGGGGGGATTGTCCATTCAATACCATTTGTCATACGTTTAATAAAGACTTATCGATCAATAAATTATTTACCATATTTTGTCTATGTTGAGTGGCTATATTTGTCAAGTTGTTGAAGAAGTGTTTGGTTCAATATCTAAAATGTACATTTTGTAGATGTGGTTACAATTGTGGTTCAGTTTTTTGTAGCAGCGTTTCAAATAATCATAAAAATGGGAATGACAGATTAAACCTCACAGCAGCTCAAAATAGCTTCAGTCAGGCTACTTTAGTTGTCACATGGCAGACTTTAAATTCTGAAGTTGATTCTCTTCCTTCGCACCACTGTATACTTCCTTCGTGTCCTTAAACAAGACACTTCTCTCCTCCATTATGGTAGAATGTAAACTGGACAGTTAGATGTTTTGAAGTGCTTCTCTGCAGACATTAAAGAATTCCAGGGATCTAATAATTGTTATAAGGAACTGAATTCCTTTATTCTTTCCTATATTTCTTCTTCTTCTTCCGGTTAAAGGTCAGGAGTCTTCTTAGACTGTAAGATTTATAGTGTGGATGTACATATGATTTTCAAACATAAAATGAAAAACATTTTTAATATTAAATGACCAGTAACTGATTTATATAATGGTATTATGACACATGATCCAGTATACAAAACACGGGATCGCGATATTGATATATTAAAATTATTTTTTTACAAAATGTGCTCAGAAGTTTTGGGAAACCACCTACAAGTATTTAATGTAACTACAGTTTGTTTGACTCTGTTGTAACAGTTGCCAGGTCACAAGTTTTGGCCACAACAATCGGTGTTTTGTTTGGTGGAGAGAGAGAAGAAATTCAAACATTGTAAACCATAATTGGTTACCCTCGGCAGAACAAGTAGTTCATTAATGTAAAATGATACCGTCCAAACATGTCTCAAAAATTATATAGTATTTGTAGTTGTAACCCAGAACAAATCCCAAATAATGGGTGTCATGTATATTACACTTATTTCTGTTTTATTACTTCAATATTATATTAAAGGGTGAAGTCGTATAATTTGATATTTATTTCTGGATTACCAACCGGGTGTTAATGCCCATACCAGGGTTCCTACCTGTAGAGATAAGCTGATTTGAATGTTTAAAATTATGTCACTCTCTCATAGTATAAAATTTTGCTTTATTTACTTAATTTGGATTATTTTTGACAGGGTTTATAGATTTGTAGTAGGATATAACCTGATTTCTTGGGAGATAAAATTATTGGACTACAATTATACAAGGTGTTTTATATTCAACTTTGTGTGGAAGTGTCACAATAACATAGTGATGTAAGGCTAGATTAATTACACTAATGACTCTACAGTGCTGACCTTATGTGAGGGGTTGATTGAAACAATGGAAGACTGTTAATGATGTACATGATGGTGTACAGGAATGTGTGAAGAAGTCGTTAACTTTGTAACTTTGAGAAATTGATCTTTAAATCCCTTGGATTAAGGAAAGTTAATTTAGTTGCTATTTATTAATATAAATTAGTGCATTTTAATAAGATTAAGACATTAAATAGTAACTGTTGTACTCCAGTCTCGAGGTTAATGCCATTACAACACTGACATGGATATGTAGATTCATAAAGGAATATCAGGAGTAAAAACTCATTTAAAATGTTTAATCTACATTAGTATACCTGTATAGTCTTCACATGCCATTGATTTGTTTGACCATCCCCTGGGATCTATTGAACTTTATTTATCTATTCATATAGAACTAACAGGTTATGAATAATGGATGAGTAAAAGGGAAAGACTCGTAAACGAATTTTAAAGGATTATATGTTGTCTTTACTCTGTTACTGTTCTCTCAATATATGTTGTGTCAAAGATTATAATGTAGTTTCTTGGATTACACGATTTATATATTCAGAAAATTAAATTTAGTGTGCATATGACTGAATTGGATACAACTTGTAAAATCAGAAATCTGTTCGCATGTTAAAATAAGTGTCAACAGTGATTGAATAGCATACCAGACCATCGGGGTGCATCTGTAATGAACAAGGATGTTTATTTTTTATGTCAAACACAAATAGCTACAAATTTCAAACTTTGTTTTCCTTTAATGAAACTTTATGTGCGAGTCGCTGCTTATGATTGACCAATGGGAAATTCATGGCTGCTAAGCATGTTTCATCAGAAATGGTTTGGTGGCAAGCTTCCTGCCACACAAGTGGTCATTTTGCGATCTTGTACATCTGGCATACCCATAGAGCAACGCAAGGAGTATGTCATAATGAAATATGGAATAGATAGACCAGGTAAGGTAATCAGTGATTTGTGATAAATGTTAAATTGACAACAGAGAAGGTCCACAAATAAAAACATACATAAAACATGGATTGTTTCTGATAAGTTCAATGGGTATTTGTTAACAAAACATACATTGTTGGCTGTAGACTTTTGGCAACACACAAAGAGTCATGCTTCGAAAGATACCAATCATACTTTTAACTTGTTTTAGTATATAACACACAGTAACTTCCTAAAGTCTTCAATGTTGGAATGCATATTATCTTAGATGATGCAGTTGTTTTTGTTGTTGTACTGTGTTTTAGCAGCGCTTTCATTTTCACTCAAATCCCTTGTGACGGTATTCTGAGCGCTGCCACACTGGAGTATCATGCCTCAGTCACTTGGCATCATACACCACCCAGTCACATTACTTATTGCTCGAAGTGCCAAGCGGGGATTTAACACCTAGAACCATTTTTCAAGTCTTTGGTATGACCCGGCGGAGGATTGAAACCCACGACCTTGTACATGCGAGGTGGACGCTTTACCGTGACTAGACCACGCTGCTAATGATGAAATTTTTTTTTTAATTTATCAGGTTCAAAACAAAGTAACTCTGATAGACTATACTACACAGCAATTAGCAATTATGTCTTGAACACTGTATTCAACCTCTTACAGATGTTTATAATTCATTTAAACACCAACTCATGTTAAGCTATCTCTTATATCAGAAAAACAATGAATAAGTTAACATTTAATTGCATGTAACCCCTTCGCTGAACTCAGCTGAAACTAGAACTCCAGTATATCACATGGAATTCATGAATTACCCATGTTGCCTGACCTTTGAGAAATATGTAAATTTTATAATGTTGATGTTTTAAGTCATTTATATATACATTGCAATACACAGTATTGGAGTAAACTACACTTGTGTGATATGCATGCCATGTGCATTGCTATACGTAAGCATAAAGTACAATTCACTAATTTCATTTTCATAGATTACAAGCACACAAGCGTAGAATACAATACATTCATGAGTTGTACATTTCATATGCATATATTATACATTCTTGTTTAGTTCATTTCAGCTTCATAGATTACAATAATTCTTGTGTAGTTCATTTTAGCTACACATACATGTGTTGTACAGTTGTAGTACATTTTATTTAAATATATTACAATACACAAATGTAGGGAACAATTCATTTACATTACAATTACAATACACACTGAAGTACAATACACTCATGAGTAGTATATTTCATTTACATAGATTGTGCTATGGATGGTCTTCCACATGTGCAGTTGTAACACAACTCATTGAAATTGTCTAACATGTACCAGCATGAGAGTAGTCAACCATCTGGCAAACAATATAACCTGTGGAAGGAAAGAAAATACATCTTTATGGAACATATGATGAATAGCCATGTTGAATACAACATACCAAAAATACAATACAGAGCAGGCAAGACAACACTATGGAATACAATGTGACAAACATAGAGTAAAAAACATTCACATGAAGTACAATACACATGGAGTTCTATACACCAACATGTATTACAACGAATACACCAACATGTAGTACACTACGCCAACATGAGTATGATACACCAACATGTAGTACAATACACCAACATGTAGAACAATACACCAACATGAGTATGATATTACAACATGTAGTACAATACACCAATATGAGTATGCTACACCAACATGTAATACAATACACCAACATAAGGATGTTACACCAACATGAAGTACAATACACCAACATGTAGTACAATACACAAATATGAGTATGATACACCATCATGTAGTACATTACACCAACATGAGTATGATACACCAACATGTAGTACAATACACCAACTTATTATACAATACACCAACATTTAGTACAATACACAGACATGAAGTACAATACACCAACAAGAGGATGGTACACCAACATGTAGTACAATACACCAACAAGAGGATGATACACCAACATGTAGTACAATACACCAACATGTAGTACAATACACCACCATGAAGTACAATACACCAACATTTAGTATAATACACAAACATGAAGTACAATACACCAACAAGAGGATGATACACCAACATGTAGTACAATACATCAAATTGTAGTACAATACACCACCATGAAGTACAATACATCAACATGTTGTACAATACACCAACATGAAGTACAATACACCAACATGTAGTATAATACAACAACATGAGTATGAAACACCAACATGTAGTACAGTACACTAACATGTAGTACAATACATCAACATGTAGTACAATACACCAAAATGAGAATGATATGTCAACATGAAGTACAATTCACAAACATGAAGTACAATGCACCAACATGTAGTACAATACACCAACATTAGGATGATACACCAACATGTAGTACAATACACAAACTGAAGTACAATACACCAACATGTAGTTCAATACTCCAACATGTAGTACAATGCACCAAAAAGAGGATGGTACACCAACATGTAGTACAATACACCAACATGAGGATGATACACCAACATGTAGTACAATACACCAACATGTAGTACAATACATCAACATTAGGATGATACACCAACATGTAGTTCAATACACCAACATGAAGTATAATACAATACACACACATTGCAATTAAACAGTGACAGCAAGTGGTTCTTGCTCTTGCCATAGTGAATAAAGGTGTGTCTGAGTGCACATAGAACATCAAGTTATTGATTTGTTTGGAGGGTTAGCCTATCTACTTGGTGATTTTGAACAGCTTGTCAATACTCCTGATAAGATGAAAGTTGTTTTGGAATGTTTGATCAGTCCATATTGTCTTTGTTGTTCTTAATAATACTGGTTTGTAGATTAAACTAGATGGTTTTGGTGTGAATTGTACACTCTGTTTGTATACATGTAGACAACTCAGGGTTATAAAACATCTATTCAATGATTAAACATATTGAGATAAAGCACGAGTTTCTATGTTGTAAACATTTCTTTACATTAATTACAGCCGTGACATGCTATAACTCATGTTTGATGGCATGGATGCTGTGACAGTTAAACTTTAAAGGGGCAGGTAGTTTAATATACAGAGTACAGTTTTAGGATAGAGTGGAATAGTCTTATAGTGGAGTACAGACTCACCTGTACCTGATGAAGACTGGTATAGTGGAGTACAGACTCACCTGTACCTGATGAAAACTGGTATAGTGGAGTACAGACTCACCTGTACCTGATGAAGACTGGTATAGTGGAGTACAGACTCACCTGTACCTGATGAAGACTGGTATAGTGGAGTGCAGACTCACCTGTACCTGATGAAGACTGGTATAGTGGAGTACAGGCTCACCTGTACTTGATGAAGACTGGTATAGTGGAGTGCAAACTCACCTGTACCTAATGAAGACTGGTATAGTGGAGTGCAGACTCACCTGTACCTGATGAAGACTGGTATAGTGGAGTGCATACTCACTGAGCCTGATTAAGACTGGTATAGTGGAGTGCAGACTGACCTGTACCTGATGAAGACTGGTATATTGGAGTGCAGACTCACCTGTGCCTGATGAAGACTGGTATAGTGGAGTGCAGACTCACCTGTACCTGATGAAGTCTGGTATATTGGAGTGCACACTCACCTGTACCTGATGAAGACTGGTATAGTGGAGTGCAGACTGACCTGTACCTGATGAAGACTGGTATAGTGGAGTGCAGACTCACCTGTACCTGGTGAAGACTGGTATAGTGGAGTGCAGACTGACCTGTACCTGATGAAGACTGGTATAGTGTAATGCAGACTCACCTGTACCTGATGAACACTGGTATAGTGGAGTGCAGACTGACCTGTACCTGATGAAGACTGGTATAGTGGAGTGCAGATTCACCTGTACCTGGTGAACACTGGTATAGTGGAGTGCAGACTCACCTGTACCTGATGAAGACTGGTATAGTGTAGTGCAGACTCACCTGTACCTGATGAACACTGGTATAGTGGAGTGCAGACTCACCTGTACCTGATGAAGACTGGTATAGTGGAGTGCAGACTCACCTGTACCTGGTGAACACTGGTATAGTGGAGTACAGACTGACCTGTACCTGATGAAGACTGGTATAGTGGAGTGCAGACTCACCTGTACCTGATGAAGACTGGTATAGTGGAGTGCAGACTCACCTGTACCTGATGAACACTGGTATAGTGTAGTGCAGACTCACCTGTACCTGATGAACACTGGTATAGTGGAGTGCAGACTCACCTGTACCTGATGAACACTGGTATAAAATTTGGAGAAATATAAGTGACTGTTTATAGGTTAATGATGACAGAAATGTCTTCCACATGCTATCAAGTACATCATGCTTCCATTTACACTTTCTTCATTAATTGTTTTAGCAGGTGCTTGAATGGTACCATGTTTTACAGTGTAAACAATTCTACTGTCTGTATGGTGGACTGGTATAGTAATGTATTTAACATGTTTTGTTTTGTTATAAATTTAGAAGTGATTTCTTGCTTGATTGGAGCACTTGACTATTCATTACATACAATATGGTCACAAAATGTTTTTTGCTCAAAATGTTGCATTTTACGTCAAAAACAATTATTGATATTACATTAATTTTGTGCTTGAAGAAGTTTATTTGTGGGTATACGTCTACATATCAGACTGCAGCGAGTGCGCCCAGCTACAGTGCAAACCAAGTATACAAT